>CAWUFW010000537.1:2177500-2510142 GCA_963921515.1 Calotriton arnoldi
ATAAAAAATATCGTAAAGACACGAATTGTCGGACTTCAAAGCAAATTAATGAACCAACCCCAGGGAAGATATTCGTGGCGTCTTGCATACTTCTGTATGCGAGGTCTCAGAACTTATCTGGACTGTTGCTGTCTGCTGATTTGGCTTTTGGTGGATATGAGCTTCGGGCTCGTTCTATGTGAAATGAGCTACCTGCAATTGCTGTCAGGAAAGTACCCATATTAAGCAACCAGTTGTATTCTTAGGCTCTGTTGGTGAAGCCTGTGTTGTCGGTGACCCCTCACCCAATGCTGTAACACTGGTGTAACAAAGCATCCTCCCTAAAGATCGAAGAGCCTACTCCAACGTAACCTTGATGCAGGGTACCTAAGCTAGATTGTTGCTGGAGTTCGATAGGGAGCTAGTGATGCCAGTCAAAGCTTAGTCGAGTGTATAAAAAGAAATTCTACCTGGCTATATCTGAATATCTTTCCAACTCCGTTCTTGATCCCGCTAATAAACCCAAATATCTATTTCAGATTATTCCTGAAACCTTCCTGGTCCTCCTCTTCCACTTAGGCCTCAGAGTTTTGCAAGCTTTAGCACTGAATTTTTTTTTTTTTCGCTTCCAAAATTTAGAACATCTACTCTTGCATCTCACTTCCTCAAGTGTATCCCAGCCCGGGCATGCTGTTTTTATTTTGTCATGTTTTTTGCCAAACTTTATGCAGGGGAAGCTGCTGGAGTCACCTCATTCTAAAAAAGAAAAACAAAATGGCTAAAAACAAAAATATTTTTTTTGCTCTGAGAAAACATCTATGCATACAGTAGCCCCTGGTATTTAAAGGAGCTACTTTGTGTATGTATGTATGTTCTCATTGTGAAAGGGAAGAATGCCATTAGTTGCAGTGCAGTTAGCCAATAGCAGAAGTGAGCAGAACCATCAAATGTGAATGACACAAAAACAGACCAGTGGATGAAGAGGGCAGGCTAAAAACTCCTGTAAGTATGTTGTATATATAATTTTACTTAAATCAAAAGGTCCTATCTAACACCAGACCTAAAATGACAACTTGAATAAAACACAGCTTAACTGATAATTATAGGCCTGTTATCCTTTTACATGCTCCTGGGAAACTCAGAGTGGATTATAGCTAGGTAACTTGCCCACAATTTGGATGATGTAACTACCTTGATACCTGGCAGATTGTATTCCTCCCTGGTTGGGGAAAAGAGATTGCCTTGTCTGTTGCAATTGAACTCTGAATCTTCTACAAGGCGACTTTGGTGCTTTCATCCTGCGTGATTTGTCAGTGGTATTCAATACAGTGGATCATCAGATATTTCTAAGTCACCTGACTGCAGAGCGCATTCAAGGCTCAGTGCTAACCTGGTTTTCATCCTTTCTCGAAGGAGTGACGCAGTTGGTAGCCCTTCCACCATACTGGTTGTCTTTCTGGCTGGCTCCCACAAGGCTCCTCTCTCTCTCCCCAATTTTTAACATCTATGTCCGCCCGTCAGCATAACTGATCGAGAAATTAACCATTGAACATTTTATAAATTGAACGTTTGTCATGACTGTCAAGCCACTCCTCTCCTGCCCCCCCCCCACACAATCCTATTATAAAAAAAATTCTGCATGTTAGAAGCCTAGCTCTAGATGTCATAATCTTCTCAAACAATACAGTGATATTATTGGTAGAAAACACCATTCAGTGGTGGCAGACCTCTATTTTGCCTCTAAACTTGGGAGATGCTCTTTCTCCAGCTAGCAAGTCGAAAACCCTGCTGGATCAAGATATTTCCTTGAAAACACTGATTAATACTGTTTCCTCCGAGTGCTTCCATTTGGTTTTTTTAAATTTTATTTTTCCTCTGAAAAATATTGCCTTTTGCCTAGTTTCTCTTTACATTAGTCCTTTCTCGGATCTACTATTACAATCTCCTTTAGCTGGGCCTGCCTAAACCCTCGCTAGCCAAACTACAGAGGATCCAGAATTTTGCAATTAGTCGTCCGGAAGTTGCATACATTTGATCATGTAACCCAGGCAAACATCCAGTTTCATCGACTCTCAGCTAAGCAAAAACAGTTTTAAAAACATTTTGTTTAATGCACATAGTTTTCTATGGAACTGGAAAACCTCCCCATTTTGAACTTTTCACTTGATAATCTTGGTGAGAAGTTTGCGATATACATCTCGGTCACTATTCTCAGTTCCCTTTTTATGTTTTGCCTGCACAGTGCTTGCGCTGTGCTTGTGAAATCTGTTATAATATATCTTAAAAGTGGCTTGCATCCCACCCCCTTGATTTTCATTGGTTCCTGTGCTTGCCACTTACTTTTCCTCCGTTTCTATTGGCTGTAGCATGCTATTTCCTGTTCTTCCTCGTGTGTTTGCTCTTAGCAGTATCCCGGGGCCCAAGTACTGTGTTCATCCGCTCTGTGGGACTTTTTTTATTTTTGTATTTATTAAACTCTTGTCTACACAGTGCTGTCCTTGTTTACATACTCTCCCCTTGCCGCACACATTTCAAACATGCTTATTTTCATTTTATTTTTTTGTTTCTCCCCCTTCCTTTACCTGACCCCCCCCCCCCTGTGCATTTAAAGCGTGCTTGTCGGCTATGTTAAGGGTCACATGACCATTGGTGGTGAGGACCCTTCTGCGGCAGCAACTTCTCGCCCGCGGGGAGACAGCTGTTTTATTATAACAATAAATAACCATGTGAGGCATACATGCTTTATGATTATCAGTTGTGCCGGCATTCGTGTAATCAGTAGAGGAAATTATTCTGTTTTGCCCCTTCGAATATGGCTGCCATGCTTTGAAGGTTTATGCAATATAGCAGCCGGAGGGCTTGTCTGCCCCGCCGTAAGTAATGTCCCTTGGGGCTGGAGGCACCTTTAAAACAGCTGAGGCCGGTGTCTCCTCAAAGGGTTTTGTAATTGCCGGTTACAGCTCGTGGAGGGAGCACATATTTGTTTTAACTGCAGGAAACAGTGGACGCGTTAAAACATGGTGTGTGGCTTGGTATTCGGTTCTGCAGTTGCATGATTGGCTTTCTGTTTAGATAGTCGCTTTGCACTACGTTTATTTAACTTCTGTCCATTGCCCCATGTTAAATTTAACTAATCTTCAAGTGGGGCTATATACATCTAATGCGGGCATTGTTACACGGTGAGTGGCTATGCGTTCGGTTGCCCTGTGCATGAATGCCCCCCTTAGACGTTTGCCTTGTGCCGTGTTTATTTAACTTTTGTCTATTGCCCCTGTGTTAGCTCTTTTGATCTAGTTAACACTGTACTGGAGACAAACGGCTCAGAAGCCGCATACATCTAATGCGGGCCCCTAACGGCTTTATACGCCTGCATTTGCCGGAGTCAAACGAACCAGATAGACACTGTATTTTATGGGCTATCGGTTCACATGCACGTTATTTTAGTCAACGCGATTCCTAGTGCCACATAGTTATAGGACTACTCTTGTGGATTGTTCATCTTCAATCATTATAAAAGAATTTGTATTGTTCGTCTGTTTTCTTGTTGATGGAACTAAGTCTATTAATGCAGAGCAACTGCACCTTATACTTAGCAGCAAAGACAACACAGTAGACATGTGTCTGAGGTATGTCCACCTCTCTTGATAAACTCCATCATGGGGCATGTATATTGGGTATAGTTTACCCTTCTCTTTTAGTTCCATAGTGTTCCTTAGCCTACCCCTTTGAGGAGGCCGTTTCATTGAACTAAAATCCTTTGGATTTGAACATCTCTAACAATAAGATTGGTAAATATCTCATTAATAGACCATAATTCACTTTTTGGGTATGGAGTTCTCATTATAAATACACGGAGAGAAAGCATGCTGATATTAATGGGTGTGATATCTTTTCCATGCTCACAAATATGTGACTAGTTATCTTGAACCAAGAGGTGTTAGTTTGTCATGTGCGCTGTATATAAAACCAATATTGGCATTGTCTGCAGAGCAACATTGTTTGTTTAATCATTTGTGGTTTTTAGATGACACATCCTGAACAGAATTTCTTCAAAGTGTTCTCAATTTATTATGATTTGGAATTCCAAGGAGTTCCACATAAGATATACAAAAATAAAAAACTCCAATATACCGTATCATACAGTTCTTAATAACAGAATAAAATACAAAGTGGTCTCTGATTTGATACTTAATTATAATGATGTGTAGAGAAGTAAAATTATTTGCTCAATAACACAGTTCACTTAAGTGGGGAAGGAAGGATTTAAGCCCAAATTTCCCGATTACACGTTCTGCACTTAAGCTACTGAATGAATATTTCAACTTGCTACCGTTTATCACAGAATAACATTGCTTTGTGTTTATTTTATTTGATGGCCTTATTATCAATCACATAGGATGAAACCAATTGCATTTACCAATGGTTGTTTTAGCAGTGTTGCCTATGCAGGCGTGGTGTATGTTTGGATCCTAGCGCTAGAACAACCTGCCGTCTACACATCAAAAGCATACAGTCCAGAAAGTCAGTGAGAAGTAAACCTCTTCTGCTAACTGTATTTATTTTATATTCGTTTTAATGTTCCTTAGCGCCAAGATGCCTATTTTGGTTAAGAAGTGCTTTACAAATGAATAGAAATTGTACCTATGTACCAGGATCCTCAAGTTGAATCGCAGATCATGCAGATAAACTCAAAGCAAGTTAATATACCATGTCTCGGTTACTAGGAATTTTAGCAGTGAGGCTGCCCATAAAGTTTAAAACCCCAAGGCCATGGGTCACGGCTCATAGGAAACTGCGCTGTCAACTGATCTCAAGCTAGAGGGGTTTCTTCTCTGAAATCACACTTTCCGAAAATTGTTCTCAAGTCTACTGAGGGACATACAATGCGGTGCACAAGCTGAGGGGGTGGAGGGGGGACGGACACCCCAAGACCAGGGAACAAGGCTCCTCCCTCATGCCTCACTTAGTGCTCAGTGCTCTTGTTGATATCATCTTGTGCAGTTCCTTCTTTATCCAAAGCAGCTGGAACACAGGTTGCTCTTCTAAAGGTGCTTCATTGTGGAGACCCTCTCTCACAGACCCTCTCTCACAGACCCTCTCTCACAGACGCTCTCTCACAGACGCTCTCTCACAGACGCTCTCTCTCAGACGCTCTCTCTCAGACGCTCTCTCTCAGACGCTCTCTCTCAGACGCTCTCTCTCAGACACTCTCTCTCAGACACTCTCTCTCACAGACTCTTGGCCTTCTTGGTCATATATAAGGTAACAAAAATGCTTCTGGCACTTTTTTATTACAACTTTTCAGCATGCTGCACAGCAGCCACACTTCTCTACAGCACAGCTTAAACACATTGGCAAAGTCAATAGCTCTACCTAAACACTTATAAGGCCCCAAAGGCGAGACCTATTGGCTATGCCAATGCTTGTTAAAGTTGTACCCACTTGCCTTGTTAAGGATGTGTTGTAACAACTTGCACTACAACTGCATGTGCAGTGAAAAAAACTGCATGGTAAAGGTAACATACCGTCAGAGCATCATCTCCATGCTGCCAGCTCAGCACAAGCATATCCTGGTTTAAAGCCACCCAGGTGGCCCACTGCAGCAGCGAGCCAGGTCAACAATAACTGCATGGGACCCAGTTGGATAACAACTCCTCCATGCTTCTTCAGTGTGTTCAAGGCAAGGGAGTGACTAAGCTGGTCCAGAATGCACACAATCAAAATTCCTGAAAAGCCTCCGCATTGTCTGTGGGCAGGATGAGAGACAGCAGAAGGACCCACACTGTAACAATTGGCCTGAATCAGGGCTACAATGTAAATGGCACATTGTAAAGTAACAGTTCTTGACCATTCACAGCAGCTTGCAGGCTTTTACAGTGGCAGAGGACCACAGCAGTGTGAGGCTCATCCATGTGTGTATTGTTCATGATTTAAGATGCTAGTGAGTGCCAGATAATCCAGTGGTGCCTTCTTAGTGCTCGAGGACTCCAAGGGCATGAACTCCCCAGTTCCATCTCCAGACACTCCTCAACACCTGAGGCCTAAGCCAGGATTAGCTTTTCTAGGAAGTGTCTTTTTAATGCTCAAGGAGTCCCACAGACTGTGCTTCCTCTAGTAGTGGCTTCACAGTATTTTTGCAGCTGCAGGTAGTGTCAGCCTGCTCCAGCGATGCCTTCACGGCTCTATTATATTCCAGCATAGTGAGGGTCCAGGTATTCCATTAGAGCTTCCTTAGCACTAATGGACTCTAGTAGTCTTCCAGGAGTGTCTGGTCATTCTAAAGACCCTTTGCAATTTGACCTTTTTCTGCTTATGGAATTACTATGTGTTAGGATGCCTGGTAGGCACAGTTTCCATTGCAGTGCATTCATGGTGCTATGGAACCCCAGGAGTGCCTTCTCAGTGACATAGGAACCCAGGAGCGTGAACCTCATGAATCATCAGTGGTTTATGTTCCGATCAAGTGTCGGCCTGCCACTGCTGTGTCTTCTATGTACTAGAGACCTTCCGCCGTATGATCCTCTTCCAGAAATGGCTTCTCAGTGTTATTGAATGTCGGCAGTGTCCTTCTCCCCGGAAAGCCTCCTCAGTACTTTAGGTTGGCAGAAAGTGCCATTGTTGTTGGGCACTTCCTTCTGAGATGCAGAGGGCCCCAGCAGTGCTATCTCAGTGCTGTAGTACCTAGCAGTGTGACGTTCCACCAATAAAGTCTTCTTAGGGCTTTCAGGGGATAGGTAGTGTCAGCTTCTTTTGACAAGGCCTTCTTTTGACAATGCTCAGTGTGAGCTTTATTCACTACTTCAGTATCAGATGCATGGTATTTAATATGAAACTGCCCTCCTGGGGGTGGGAGTCTATTGTATCTAGTCTCCGGGGCTATGCCTGCTGCTGCAGATTCGTTTTGCAGCTTCTGGAACCTGCTGGAACAAACTTATACTACATATACTTAACCAGTGCATGTGATCAAACATTCTTCACTAACTTCTTGCAGACAAGTTTACAATAAGAGTTGTACAATGGCCTACCACATGTAATGTCACCACCTGTGATGTCATGAAGCAGGGGTTCTCGAAGGTGTCGTGATGTCACATCCACTGATCTTATGATTTTGATGAAATGGGACCACTGGTCTGGGCCTGCTGACTGAACACACCTCTGGATTGTCTTACCATAGCCAGTGTGGGAGCCCAAGGACTCACTAAAATGGTTCAATCTTAATATACACCCACTTTCAAATCTCGCTGTAATCCTTGTGGCTTCGGAGAGGTCGACTGACATTTTCCAACGTAGGCGAATTAAAGCTTTCCCGAATAATTCAAAACATCAATGACTCTTAGAATTTGCAATCAGTCAACGATTAGAGGCTGGTAAAAGTTTAAAAACCTTTATTTATCATAAGTTTAGAATCTCTAAATCTCTTTATTCAAATTAGTTGGTTTACAGAAATATAAAATAGATTTGGTTAGAAATCGGCATTAGAA
The DNA here is from genome assembly GCA_963921515.1 of Calotriton arnoldi. Classification (NCBI taxonomy): domain Eukaryota; kingdom Metazoa; phylum Chordata; class Amphibia; order Caudata; family Salamandridae; genus Calotriton; species Calotriton arnoldi. The sequence continues at coordinate 2,184,961 of CAWUFW010000537.1, forward strand.
AAATACACAGTGTTCCATAAAGAAACCACGTAAGATAACTAAAGGACCTATTCTAAATAGAACTCATGAAGAGGTCTTCTGGAGAAGAGTGAGTAAGAAATGAACTTCTCATAAAGAGTAGTTCTGGACACTCAGCCAAGTTCCCTACAGCTGCAGTAACAACTGTACATAAAAGTGCGATCCTTGCAATAGCATCGATTACCAAGATCCAAAAGTCGTCACCTCAGGGGAATAGTTAAGGAAATCAATCTCTCCATAAAGAAGAGTATCAGGACAAGAAGAGGCCCAGTGACAGAACCACTGGAATGAAATAATGGGTATGGGTAAGTTTCAGAGAATGAGGTAAAAGAAGTGGTACTAACTATCTAGGAAAATTCATTAATATAGATTCTAACTTTCGTAACAATTCTGTAGGCATTCTCTGTCTATATTCAATGAGAATAGTTCACGAGGTGACGTTGTCAGTCATACGATTCTTCTTCTTCTGATTCCCACAGTCTGTACCCATTGGTCAATACAGTTGTTTCATTATTTGTTACATGAGGGAAGGTTCTCATGAGAACCCCAGGGACGTAACACAGGCCCCCGCAGCCCCCGAGGTGCAGGGGGGCCCCCAACCTCCAGGGGGCCCCCTAAGCACCGCACTTCGGCCGGAGAGCTCCAGATTGAGTCCGGAGGGGGCCCCTCCACGTATCCTGCAGTGGGCCCCCTCAAGTTTCATTACGCCACTGGAGAACCCTCATACTGAAGCTAAAGGATGCCCTATGAGCTAGGTGCATGAACAATAGCTAGTCAGTAATATGAAAGCATCTATCAATGTTATTCGAAAACATCGCTCATAAAGTCTCTAAGTCATCATTTAACATAAACAGTTTCAATAAACTCTTTGTATTCTAACACATGTTCTAATATGGGGTGAGAAGCTGGATAAACACAATGTTATACTCAGCACATTTCTGAAAGATGTCACTAATGCTAAGCAGTTTTGCTAAATATCTAATTTGTGTAACTGTGAGCAAGAGTCAAATAAAATACTTTTTGGGCCTTGTTAATATACACGTTAAGAAATGGTTGCCTGGTGCAAAAACTTTGGAAACACGCATTAATTTACAGGTGTTTATCTAATTTATTTTTACAATTTATTTACTAAGATTCTAAACATTATGCATTTACTCTTTTTCCTACAAGTCCTTTCCTAACATAAACCTTTCTACAACATTCAAAGCATTTTTAAAGTGCAATTCTAAAACAGTAAGTCGGTTTTCTTAAATTCGTGCTCATTTCTCCCACCAGACACCCAGCTGGTGCAGGAATCCAAATGTCTAGTATTTTGCTGTTTACAGAGAACAAAGCAGGAAATTCTCATCAGGAGGTTATAACACAAACAGGAGGAATGTGATTTCTCCAAGCATCCACTGGGATGACCTGAAGGCCTAGAAATGTGTCCCTCTCTTGTCTCAGCCCTGCTTGAGAACATGAGCTGGGAAGTGGTGCCTATCCTCACCCAGCTCTGAGGAAGGGGCTTTAGGAACATATTTACATATAGTGATGCTAATAAGGAAGAATGTGAACCAATGAAGTGAAGCGCCCTGCACCAGCAGCGATGCAGTCATTTCCCACAAATCAGATGTGCTGGAAGTTTGATATTTTGCCACATCTTTATTGTAATCATAATATTAGAGCAAAACAGAACTTGAGACTAAATAGAGGTATTTCGCTTCCTCGGTCAGGTGCAGTGGCGGACCAGGTGTCATTGTCTGTCAATTTTACCTACTTATCCATAACAAGCATTTGCAATGCAATTGGTCTCGCATTTACACGAGTATGAGCTATTGGCATTATAAATGACAATGCCTTTTATTTATGTGTTGTTTTTAAAACAGATAAGTAAAAGGCATTGTCATTTACAATGCCAATAGCTTAAACTCTCACAAATGCGAGACCTATTGCATTGCAAATGGCGTTAGGAGAGAGTGTGTCCTGCCTGAAAGTTGCCCTTTGCAATGAAGAACGAGCCATGGTGGAGAGCTCGAGCAAACTCACCGGCTGTCACCATGGAGCCACGGCAGTCTTTCCAGCAACTCAATTACAACTGGGTGGCGTGCGTGGGGTATTCTCCGCATCAACCTGGAAGTCGGAGTTCTGCGGGGGGAAATACTGTGGGCCAATTTAGAGAGAAAAGGCTGCCGGTCCAAGCACTCTGTTGGAGATTTAAAATATAAAAATGGGCACCTTCTAAAATATTAAGCTTGGTGCCCGTGTTGTTAATGCTCAAAGTATAGCGCACGCCCAGGGGCGGTACAGCATTAAGGAGCAAAGAATGGAAAAGCGGGCACTGGGGTGCAACCTAAATCGCAGCGCCCGTGTTGTGAAAATAGAAGCGGAGATGTTGACAGAGTTGAGCAAGCCGTGCGGCCCCCGTTGTTTGCTTAGTTTCCTGGTCAGCCGTGATTACATGCGGCATTGCGTACTATAAAAAAATTGCAAAGTAATAGTTATTGGCAAAAAATACAATTATAAAAGTGGGCGCATGCTAAAATATTAAGCGTGGCGCTGTGGCATGCTGCGATGTCATGGGTGGAACTAGGGGAAGATCATTAAAGAAAATAGTGCTCACCGACTAGATAAAGCAGACTGTGTAACACCACAAGTTAAAAGTCCAGTCCTTATGGGAGATTACAAATGCAGACAAGGCGGTACCAAGGAGGGACTAGTAAGCCTAGTCACGAATGAAAAGCAACAATTTCAAAAAGACAGTAACAGAAGCCAATTGAAAAGATGGGTGGGATTCCATACCTCAATACAGCATGCCTCGCAGCGCATGCGCTGCCCAGACTCGACCTAAAAATGAGATAAAATTATAATCCTGTATGGACGAAAAGCGTGCTGTGGGCCTGTTGTAGGAATAGGTCTTTGGTTCTCATAATCATCTATAAAGCTGTTTCAAAGTACTCCCGTACTGGCAGGTTGGTGGATAGGCATTATGGGGCTTATTTACAAGAAACTGACGCATCTGTATAGATGCGTCAGTTTCCCTGCGCCTGCGTGCGAAACCCTTGCGCCAGCATGGATGCGCCGTATTTACAATACGGCGCATCATGGCGCAAGGATTGACAGAATTTTGATGCATCTGTCGGCGCAAAAGTCACGCATTGCGGGAGTCGTGTCGCAAGCACGACGCAACTCCAGCAATGCATGGGGAGGCCTATTCCTAATACACTGCATCACTCCTTACTCCTGCACCAAGCAGGCGTAGGGTTTTGACGCAGTGGTGTCCTAGAAGTAGCGCAGTGAAATCTTGTAGATTTCACTGCGTCACTTCTACATGCCTTTCCCGCATGGGAACGCCCACCCTGCATACATTATACCTGACACAGGTATAATGTGGCACAGGGCTTTACAAGGTGACGCATCTCCCTAGATGCATCACGTTGTAAATAGGCCGCAATGTGGCGCATTGTTTACGCCGCTGCTGCGTCACACAAAGTGATGCAACGGCGGCGCAAAAGTGTTGCAAGGGGTTTGTAAATCTGCCCCTGTATGTCCAAGGGCACACAGTTTGCTGTTGTAAAACTATAATGCAGCACTGCTTGGCCATCATAATGTTTGGTGATTAGACAATGAGATTGGGTGTTGCATGTCCCAGGGTTATAGCCAATGTGTGTGGGCTTCCAGTCCATTGTTTTATTGCACAGTAGCAATGTTTAGCTTGATGCTTTGGGGCAGATTTACTAAAAGTTCAAACTACCAATGCAGCAAGGCAAGTTTCTACGCAGCGCTGCGTTCACTGAAGAGAGCTGTTCGGCACTAAATTTACAAAGATATGACTCAGTTCCACTCCCTCCCTGTGCTTGTGGCTATCTAGCGCCAACACAGGCACCATTGGGCCATGACACCAGGGTGCCTGCGTTAAGGGCCAGATTTTCTTTTTGTGCAGGAAAGGTTACCTTCCTGCAGAAAAACAATCCTTAGAGGCATATTCCTCTTTCTGTGTGTGATGCAGAATGCAGCACACATGCAAAAAGGTAGTAACAAGGATAAATGAAGATATTTCTCCTTGTTATGCCTTTCTCCAGTAGGCACACCATTTTGGCACAAACCCAGATTTACTGTATTTAGTAAATCTGGGTTTGTGTCAAAATACATGGGTGGATACATGAGAACGTCCATGCTCCATCCATGTAATACCCACTTGACACAATGTAACAAAACGCAGCTCAAGTCACCCCTGTGTTTGTAGTTCTCTACTAGTATTGAATTATGGCTGCCCAAAAGAAAATGGTGCAAATTGTTAGTAAATATGAATCTAAGTACTTAGACTATTGGCAAAAAACGGGCGCTGAGGAATGGATTAAAAAAGGTGATTGTCCAAGAGAAAATTATGTGGCCAAATTGAAAGGATGGGATTAAAAACTATGTATCCTGTTTCACAGTTTTCAATTTGTCAAGAGGACACCATCTGTGCTTGGTGGTTCTGACGGCAAGCCTCGGGGCCTACCCTCTCCACGGGAAATCCTAATGTGTTGGTTCCATGCCCACATGTTTAACATTATTTTTTACCAGCGTACTTTGGAAAGTGGTAAAGTTGTGTTTAGATATTGCAATGTAGTTATGTAAAACTGTTTTCTGAACTGTTCCTATCAATGCCTCTTCCTTGCAAACCCAATGACATTCTTCTATCTGTAATCTGCTCTCAACCAAGCCCTACATCCGATACATTTCCTTGCACCTAACATTTAAAAACTCCTGCAACCACAAAAAAAGTTCTCTGTAAAGCACTTTAATGCCAATAGAGGTATCTCCTCACTACAGCATATGCATAAAATAAATAAATTGAGCACATTAATGTATTTGTCCAGTGTGGTTGGTTTATATAGACACAATATATCTTGTAGTGAATTCACATCACTCACAAGATTACATTGTACCTGAGTTTAAATGTCCTGTGAATTCATTTTAACATGATATAATGATATTTTTCAATAGTGAAAGGTTTATTCATATAGAGTAAAGCAATTACATTTGTTTAAATTACTGTTTACTTGGTTTTCCAAGATTTCAAGCTTAAAAATCTAATTTGAACTAATATTAAGGAAAAGTAACTTTTAGAAAGTTACCTTTTTCCATCTTGAATCACCTGACGCTAATTTGTATTACTTTTCCAGCTTCCCCCAGCCTGTACTTGGCCTGAAACATGTGGTAATGAGGTGTAGAATTCCTCCAAGGAGCTACACAATTGGTCAGTGTGATTTACAGGGTGACCTGAATGGGCAGGAATGACTAATTTGAGCTCAACAGAAGGGCTGTGAGCATCCTTTTGGGCATTTCAGTGTCATATCCTGCTTCAGTGTCAAATCCTGCTTCACAGGTCTGCTGAGTTCCCACATAAAACTTGGAGCGTACTTGAAAGGAAGGAAACGGAATACCAAGACAGTTCTTGTTTAGCTACTGTCTGGTTGCTTAAGAACCCTGCTTTTATCCTACCAGACCTCTGTCTCTGGGTTTTACGTATGACGCTTAGGACGCTTCTCACCTTTCGAAAGCATCTGAAAACGTGGCTATTTCAAAATGTTAGTCTGTAAACCCACTCCCTCTCATTGCTAAACCGCTAGCGCTGGGATGCCTCTGGGTAGCTATGTGCTCTAGAAATGCTAAGTAATAATAATAATATTAATAATGTACTTGAAATGAAGGGAACAGGCTGCCAAGACAGTTCTTGTTTATCTACTGTCAGGTGGCTGAAGAATCCTGTTTTTGTCCTACGGGACTTCTGTCTCTGGGTTTGTTTTGGGTACAGTGTTTGCCTTAAACTGGATTTTAGTGTTAGATGTGGGAAGACACTAAGATTGCCATAGTACACTTCTTCAGAGCACAAGGCGAGTGTGGCTGAAGACTTTCGCCATCTTGAAAATGCCTAAAGTGGGTAGGGTTGGCCCTGAAACCTTTTACATGATTGGTTAGGGTATACCAAGGAGTCATTCCCACCCATTAGCTAGTGTCAGGCATAAACATGCCACCTCCAAAAACCCACTTCAGAACACTTTCTGGCCTTGCGGAATATCAGAAGAGTACTGGACATACTGCCTTTAACCTTAGCGGAACCCCGAAGGACTGGACCGTCCCCTTCTTGTACCTATGACAAAGAAGTGGACTCCAATAGTCAGTTGGCTGAGCGCCTGTGTGGCTACAGGGAGACGTAAGGTATTTTCCTGGAGTACACAACTGATCAGTGGCAACTGGACCTGGACTGGGTCCTGTTGTTGGTCTCTTCCTGACATCATGGGAGTTTCTGAGTGCCTTCCCTAAGATCCTGGGGGCATAAGAAGTGTACTCTTGGGGTGGACAAGACAATAAAAGACCGGGGGGGCATATTTACAATGAAGTGGCGGAGCGTGGCGTTAGACTCCTTGGCTTAATGCCAAGCTACACCACTTCAGAAACACAGGGCTGCACCCTATTTACAATAATATGGTGCAGCCCTGCATTTCCCCCTGCGCTGGCGCTAAATTTAGCAGCCTAGCGCCAACGCAGGCACCTTTGCACCATAGTGCAAGGGTGTCTGCGTTGAGGGGAAGATTGTTTATGTGCAGGAAGGTGACCCTTCCTGCACATAAACAATCTTCAAATGGCGTTTCTCACTTCTATGTGTGCTGCTTAATGCAGCACACATAGAAGTTACAAAATGTCATTTTTTTAAAGATTGTTTATGTGCAGGAAGGAAGGAATGGCCTTTTGCTGTTTCTATGTGTGCTGCGCAACGTAGCACACATGGAAACAGCAAAAACGAGGAGAAATAAAGCATTTCTCCTCGTTTTGCCTGTTTAAGACCAGGTTTTCCCTGGTCTTAATTTTGACGCTGCCTCCTATTTACGCTGCCCTTGTAAATAGGGGGCAGCGTCAAAATCAATGGGTGTTGCAGTGGAACGCCCACCACAACACCCATAGCCCTCCCATTTCACGCTAAGTACAGCGTGAAAGGGGGCCTTATTTACAAGGCAGCGTTAAGCCACATTAAGTGGCTTAACACTGCCTGTATATAAGGCGAAGCACATATCGCCACAAGAACATCACTAAAGGTGACGTTCCTGTGGCGAAAGGGCTTTTAAATAGGCCCCCAAGTCAGAAGGTCAAATCTTTGACCACGATGAACTTGTTGATGTATCTAACATGCGTTCCATAGCAGTCAGCCTCAAATTATGTCTCAGTCCTGGTCTACCGCGACCATTGGTCTGTCGTTGGAGCTTTGTGCTTTTGATGCTATTTCTACTTTAAAACTTTAAAAAATCATGTCTCTGATTCCCCTTTTTGGATTTTTGTCATTTTGTTTATAAAATTGTACTCTGTTTTTCGAATTTGCTTTTTTATTATTATCGCTTTGCATTTTGACTTTATTACTGTTTTTGTACTGCATAAATACTATACACAGTGCCCTAAGTTAAGCCTGTCTGCTCTATGCCATAGCTACTAGGGGGGGCAAGCTCAGATTAATTTAGTGACTTGGAGGTTTCCCCATACAAGGGTGTGATTATTAGTTGAGGTGGGTAATCAACCCTATCAGCTAACAACCCTTTTTAGGTCTCGCCTGAGCCAGCGCATGCGCTGCTCTGGCGAGAGTTTTAGTAAGCGGGTTTTGGAAGTGCAAACAGTGGCTTTTGCTGGCGACCAGCTTGCATTCACGCGAGCGTGCACGCGCTATCAGGCGCCATATGGCTTCCCTCGCCATCTGGACGCTCACGATTACTTTCACGTTCACGGCCGCGGGCCGTGTCAGTTTCACGGCCGCGCGGCCAATGCTTTTTTTTTCTTCCTATAGCGTGCTCATACTGCTGCCTGCCGTTTCACGAGCGCCGCAGTTCTTTGGTGAAATGTAACCACATTCACAGTGTTCTCATCAGCACCGAGCACCTTTTTTTTTTTTCTTCTTATCTCATGCTCATACTGCTGCCTGGTTATTACTACATCATCGGAAAACATGTGACTTGAGGTTACATCCCTGCTCTCCAGCAAGCACAGAATCTCGGATGTATTCCTGTCTCAGATGAGGTTTTTTACTTCCACGCGTAAATCACATGAACTGCTGCCCCAGTCACAGCGTGTGCACCAACAGGTAAAAAACTTACAGGGGAAATGTACACTGGGGCTAGAACGAAAGTTATAGAGGGAACGACATGCAACGTATGGATAAACGCGGTGTACTACGTTTTGTTTTGGTATCTAGTACTCCATACAGTGTATCTGCAGGCCATCTCCACATCATTCCTTGCACCCTCCCCCACTCGCTATTACGTCCTCATTATTGCTTCCTCCCTCCCTCCTCATTGCTCGCCCATCCCCCACTCCCTCCTGCCTACTTGCTTACCGCGTCTTCCCACTCATTTCCCCCATCTCTGCTTGGGCATGTATCACTGTCAACATGGAAGTGTTGTTTTCATTTCGAATAAACACCCCCGTGCGCTCTGTATTACTTCCTTATTTTGATCTTTTGAAGTTTGCTGCGCTGCTTTTCTTTGCTTAAGTTTGCTTTGTTGTTAATGCCCAGCACGGACAACATTCACATACATACACTTTGCTTTGTCCAGCGTGACACCTCAAACCCGTCTCTGTAGCCCCCCTCCCCCACAGCACTGCTTGCCCGCTCCACCACAGCTCCCAGAGCCCACATTAACTACGTACCAATTTCCTACGGGTCAATATTTGTGAGTTGAATCGTGGGCAGCATATCAGAGATGATTTAGCACAAACGTTGATGTCAGGCGAATTATAGAGATGATTTAGCACAAACGTTGATGTCAGGCGAATGTGCAGAGGGTTACAATAAGTCCCCAGAAATAGATAACAACCGAGTGGAATTCAATCATTGGCTATTACCGCAGTGCTGTTCATTTTCAGACTCCCCAGATATAGGAAGCAACCACTCCATAGATCATTTGGAGGACTGTTCTGTAACAGATATTCCCACATAGGAAAAATTACAGGCTTAAAATTTTAAATAAAGAGTACGTCTGATTTCTGGCTAGATATTGTACAGTTTATTTCCCACACCGGGTTCATACAGTCTGATGTAGCATCTTCCCTCGGGCACCACGGCATGCTTCAGGATAAAATAATTTGGACACACCGCTCTCTTCACGTTCCTGTGTTTGAAGCTTTCCTTAAGTCTGAGTAAATGTCTCACCAGAGGACCGTAAACGAGGTCTTGGTCCTCAATCCAAAGCGTTGCAGACCCGGTAAGCATACCTAGACTCGCACATGGAAATACATTTGTAAATAGTACGGATTAGGTTTCATGATTGCGGAAAGATTTTTCAGTAAGGCCGTCTGCACTTGTTAGACCACTGCCAGGCACATACACAGGTGGATATTTTAATTTCCTTCATAGGGAGAAATCTTCAGTGGATCCGTGTTCAAGCTGGCACTAAATAATCACTAATGTACAGTAATGAAAGCAGCAGCTCGTTTATAGATTCATTATTCAAGTTGGATGTGTCCCACATTGCCCCTGAAGTAATGTTACATTAGGATACCTTTCAGTTTTCCTATAATTAGCAGCCTCGTATTACGTTGCAAGATGTTTTGATTTTGGCAATATGCTTTTTTTTCTTCTTTTTTTTAATCAGGAACAATAAAAAAACTAGCATTGGCATAGCCAATAGGTCTCGCCTTTGGGACATTATAAGTGTTTAGCCATGCAACAGTTACTGTTGTTGCAGTAAGGATATTGTGCTGCATAACTAAACACTTAGAAGGTCCCAAAGGCGAGACCTATTGGCTATGCCAATGCTTGTTTTAAAGGGCTCAGAAAGTGAACGCTCTAAAATCAGGCACATGGCAATTTAGGAGTCGCTAACAGGCGGTTGAGTGATTTGTGCTCTGCTCCAGTCAGGAGTACATTATTTGACCAAGTTGGGCAGGCGAAGGGATCGTGCCATGGACAGTGTTCAAAACCACAGCAAAGAGTTTACAAAGTTCTTGGTGCTTTGATGATTGCCATATAGCCCAAGGATGGTATTGGAACATAGGGATGTGGCAGTTTCTAAAGGTTCCTGGTGACAAAGTTTGTGACTCTACCCAGGGGCGCAAAGTGGTGTTGTGGGTGGCCTGTCAAGTGGCCAGTATTATATTCTAGCTTGCTCATAACAATGGTACTAAATGGCAATGTGGAAACTGAGGTAATGTGAATTTTCCATATATTTAGCTGTGGAAATCTGGCCTCAGGTATTGGATTCAAGCAACATCATGTTGCCAAAGACTACCATCAAGTTACTGGCATTAAGAAACACGGAGAGCCAATCAAGAGGAAAGATGTTTGGGCCAGAGGATGCAGGAAAATACATGAGCTCAGTTCTAGAAAAGGAAAGCAAGAGATTTATCAGAGCCATCTAGTAATGGATAGTAGTAAGGCAGTCTGAGATCAGAGCATGAGATGAAGGGTGATTTTAGTGTAGACATCACAGAGGCGATATGAGGAGCTAAATGAAAAGATAATGTTGCTAAGGAGGTGATGTAAACTGTTAAGAGGACAGGGGGCTGGATTGAGTCTTGTTTCATGCTTGCAGGAAACAATGAAAGTTTGGATGAGCTGACTACCAAGATACAGATGTCAGGTCAAAACCAGTGCAAAGCCCATGATGCCGAGTGAGCAGAGGGGCGTAAGCAATCTGGGTCATCCACAAAAGTCACTGAGAGATCATGGAAAACAAGAAAGGAAGAGTATTGGTTGTGGTGGGCAGTTGCGATGATGATGGCAGTCGCAGAGAAGTAGAGATCCTGGAATCCAGATTTGAGAAGATTAAGTAGCCTCTGAGAGGAGATGAACGCAATTGGCAGAATAGCGTGTTCTGTGTGCCAGTGATTTACTGTTACTAAGACATATGGGATCAGCATGTCCTAAATGCATGCTTTTTCTTTATCCTCTTCAAATATTTTGCAATTGCTAGTTTCCCTGTGAGAACAGTAGCTGGCCAAAACAGGTAACACCTACACAAAACTGTATTTAGTCTGTTTCCTAAAGTTCCTTAGGAAAGGGTGTGGGCACCCAAAATCCCTTAAATTTGCCATTACATAACCGAGAAGAGCAAACTCATCAGAATTTCACAAACAAGAACCTTCCAGAGACCTGTCATCTAAATTCAGAGAGGGCCTCCCAAGACTGAATGAGATGTTGCAAAATCTCTGAATCCTAAGGAACTAAGCAAGAGGAATGGCATGCTGAACTCACACTCTGAAGTGAGTGGCTGTGGAATAATGTAAGGGGCTGGTGGCCTACAGAGGTCCAGATCACCCATCCTAGGAGGAGAGACAAGCCAATGAGTTGCAGACTGTGTACGAGATTGGATCCAGTACCATCCAGTAATGTGGGCAACTAATGATTATCGCTGTTTGCAGATGTCTCATGCCAGGGTGATGCTTAGCAGGAAGCATGTTCAAAAGATGCAAGTGCTCAACCAATGTAAAAAGATATCTTGACTTTGGGTCTGATTTTGACTTTGGTGGATGGGATACGCCATCACAAATGTGACGGATATCCAGTCTGCCATAGGATATAATGCACTTGTGATACAGAGGATAGAATATGCGGCACGTTTATGATGGAGCATCCCGTCCGCTAAACTCTAAATCAGTCCCTTTGTTGTGATAATTTCTGTGGGTAACTGTGCAACAAGTCAGTATTCTACAGATGGGGTCTTTAACAAACAACGTAAGTAAGTGACTCTCCCTGGTCAAACCATTATCCTCATCAAGGAATCAAGAGGAGACCTGAACCCAATGCACTTTATCTACCTAGAGGTAAAGCCAGCAGGAAACTGTTGTTGTGTGAACAGTTCTTCAACTCAGATACTTTCTTCTTTTTTACTGTTGTTTCACATTTACATTACTTGTGATTTTCATGTAGCACAGTGTAGCGCCAAGGGACAGCTCAATGCTTTATATAGCACAAGGCCTACCAGCCATTGGATTCTGAGTTCACACATGTTTCCTTTGAGTGCCCTAGGACAGCGACATGGGTTTGAGAGTAGGAGTGGTTGCCTGGATTTTCTACTGCTGTAAATAACTCAAAGGTATGGGGACATTGGTGTTCCCTTTGGAGGGTCTGCAGGGGACAGTCATTGCAGAGGATCAAAACAACTGCAAAGGCACTGATTCCAGTTGGGGCGCAAATTCACATTTGCTTCCAAATTGAAATTCATATTGAGCTCTGGTTGTGTACCTCATGTGCGTTTGCCCTCATGACTTTTGGCAGGTAAAACCTGAAGAAAATTGAGGAGGCAAAATGTACGAAATCTGAGTCTGCACACCTTAAAATGGGGGAAACATACAACTAAAGCATTATACCCATGACATAAAACTTAGAACGGTGTGTATTTTTCGCATTGGGGAACACCACACGCAGAGCTATCAGAATTTACTGGGATTACGCCTCCATTAGAAGGTGGGCCAAAGTAGTACACTTTTGGGTACTCTCAAACAATTGCAGTGCTTTTCACATCTAAATCTGCACTGGCAAAGTGAAAAGGTCTTGTCTTTAAAATATGAGGACTAAGCTATTGGCTTTTCCAATGCTTGTTAGTAAAGAATAGTGAAAAATATATCTAAAAAAGTTCTAAATGGCCAGTGGTGTGTTGCATGCTGATGCACTGGAGTCCATCTTGGCATGTTTTGCCTTTACGAGAAAAAATAAATTCCAAGATGGCTACCAGTGCATCATGACGCATGCGCATTCATGGTCCTCCATTTTGGGTTTTGTGAAAAAAAGCATTACACGATACCTGCCAGTGCGTGTGCATGCATCCTAATGCACAGCACAATCATAACGCACTGACAACCATTTAGGATTTTTCTTTGTAAGTATAATGTACTGTTATAAGATGGACAATGGTCATTTTCAAACATTAAATAAAATTATAAAAATGTAAGTGCAGGAGCACAAAAATTAATGAGTGAGCGACCCAATAGCAGTGTGCAGCTACTGGACTCTTGGAAAATAATGTATAAACAAATGAAGAATTAAAATATAAGACTAGAAGCGGAGAGGCGAGGGATCAACGGCATAGAGTTAGGGGGTGGGCGGCTGAATGAAAAGCTACGGAGTGTGGAAACTTGGCAGAGCAATGGAAGGACTGTTGATGGGGTGAAAAGCAACAGACGAGCAGGAATGGAAGGCAATGCAACAGAAGAACTGGGGTGGGGAGGAAAGCAACAGAAGAGCAGGAAGGGGATGGAAAGCAACAAGAGTAGTGAGGGAAGGTAACACACACAGTGGAATGGGGTTAAAATGTAAAACAGAACAAGTACACAAGGGAGAGAGAGGAAAAACACATGCACTCATGTCGAGTGCTGAATGGAATAAAAAAATTATTCTCTGGTTGTAAGCAGTGGAAAGGATACAAATCATCCAATCAGAAACATTGTAAAACACTTATGCTCCATGGGAGGGACATGCAGTAGAGAAGGAAGTAAAGCCATCAAACAACAATCAAAAAGATGAGATGACAAGAAAGCCCACAAATAAAAAGCAATGGACTTAACCAAAACCCACTCTGAGGGCATAATTATGAGTGACCCTTGTGAGACGCAATAATAATCACACTTGATAAAATCCAACCCCAAGGCGTTTGGGATTTATCAAGTGATAATTATCACCTAGTCTGACTTTTTAGGACTAACATGTATGTGTGCAGGTATTGCAATAACACTTGTAATGATACCCCAAGTATTGGTGCTGTATACAATCGGTCTTTTGACAACAGAAAGCTAAAGGTGTCTGTAGGCAAGACCTAAAATGTTCATTCAGTAAGGGGTGAGTGTATCCCAATCACCACTACTTTTTCAGGGGCTCATGGAAAAGTAGTTTTCCCTACTGAAAGTGTATATTGTATGGAAAATAAAGGGAAATGCACAAATACACAGTTCCCCTAATGTTAAGCCTGCAGAGCAGGGGTTAGGCAAAGAGGTGGGCATATGACAGGAACGCAACTTGAAACTTCATATACTGAAAGGATGAGTTGGTAAAAGGATGTTGCCGCACCTTTTGAACTGAAGGAGAGAAGTAGCTAAAATATGTATAGGCAGTGCTTGAAATGGAAAAATAGAAGTACAGGTACTCTGTACCAGAGTACCTGCTTGTTTCTGAGAAGTGCCGGGACTCTCCAATCGAACATATTTCAATGTTAAATATAATTTTAAATACATTTTAGATATTTATTTTAAATGTAGAAGAAAATAAAAAATGCTACAGCATGAATACCTTAATTTAGAATTAAATCTTTAATTTGTTTAAATATAGTAAATTAAAGTAAAATTATTTTGTTGAATATAAAATAAACAATTCTCACCTTGAGTAAAAAAGAAAATTAGGCATTAATAATTATTAGAAGTGATGTGTAGTTGGCTCCCAAGGTTGTCCTTGGGGGCCAACTACCCCTCTTGTTACCTGCAGTAAGTCCCACACAGTGGGATTGCTAAGACATCTAAGGATGACATGCCCCCCTTTCTCCACCACTCTGCAAACGCGCCTCCTGGCAGACTACGGGATGGGGGATGAAGTCCAATTTACACCTGAGGGACTTTGGGGGCCAAGAAGCCCTCTTGGTACCTCCTGTAAGTCCTATGCAGCGGAATTCCTGAGCGCTGGTCGGAGGCCCAGCACCCTTTCTCCACCACTCTGCAAACGTGACTACTACTTAAAGAAGCATCTTTCTGCACCGCTGACTTAGAGGTAGTTTTAATCCCCCTTCCCTATTATGTACTAGGGCCTTACAGAGGAGGTCATGCCAATCACAGGGGTACTCCAACGCATAGTGTTCCCTAGTGTATGTAGGTATTTTCACTGTATTCTAAGTGTCTTTTAGCATAGCACTGGCTTTAGGCCTGGTTAGTCAGAGTCAGTTACCACCAGTACCCATCAGCAAAAAGTTGGGGGCACAGGATGACTTTGCAACAAGGCCTCTTTCTGCTCCTCTGTTGGTTCTTTGTGCACATCTCTTGCTTCTTTCTGCGCCTTTCTTCCTCTTTCTGCACATGTCCTACCTCTGTAGGCATAGTTAGAAATTTGCATTTAAAAAACCTTTGAAATTCACTGAAAAAAATCACAGGTTTCAGGGACGTTATAGTTAGAAATTAGCATTTGAAAAACCTTTGAAATTCACTGAAAAAATCATAGGTTTCAGGGACGTTATAGTTAGTTGGACATTTCACTCGTACAAAACCAGAGAAATTCGGCCGTTATAGTTAGTTAAGATAACTATAACTCACTCCCCCGCAATGCACTGCTGATGACGTCACATATTACATCATTCATGACATGGTCAGTGACATCACTGATGTCATCACTGATGACATCTCAAATGACATCACTGATGACATCATCCACGTGATAATCTGATGCACCTCCTCATACCCTAATATAACCTTTGATACATCCACTCTAAAATACAGACTACCATTTTCAAAACCATAGACACACCAATACCAGTTACTACATACCCACTCACTGATTCCTAGGTCTACACACACATCCACTCATTCACCCATACAGTCATTCATACATTCAGTCACTCATCAATAGAGCACTATCATATGCACTCATATACCTATACAGACACTCACACACTGCCACTCTCCCACAGAGTTACTCACACACCTAGTCAGTCATGCAAAGAATCAATCACACTCCCATTTACTCACCTATACAGTTATACACACACCACCTCACTTATTCATACAGATAGTAACACATACTTACTCTCTTATACAATCACTGATACAAGCACACACTCATCCATGCAGGCACTCTCACAATCACTCACTCTCACATATAGTCATTTATATACTCCAACACTCACATATACTGCCTTTCACATTTGTAGTTACTCACACATGTACCACTGAGACATCCATTCACTCACCAACACACCCATACACACACTCACCCACCTATACAGCCCTTCACAGATGCACTCTTGAACCCATACACCCAGTGAATCACCTACTCACACATCTATGCATAGAGTCACACACCCCCCACCCACCCACACAGACACTCAGGCACCCATACAGATACTCAGACAACCAATCAATAACCCATATAGACACTCATGTAGCTACTCACCAACCCATGCAGCCACTTACACACCAACTGACAGACTAAAACAGACATTCACACAGTTTAGTCACTAACCCATGCATTCAGTAAGACACGATTAATCACTCCCTTATACAGTCAGTCACGCACCTACTAAATTATCCATTCAGACACTTATACACCCACTCATTCTTCAATACACCTTGGCATATATATATATATAAAACATATTTAACCTTTACAGACACACAGAGTCACTGGATGATGTCATCAGTGATGTCATTTGAGATGTCATCAGTGATGTCATCAGTGATGCCACTGACCATGTCATGAATGATGTAATATGTGACGTCATCAGCAGTGCATTGCGGGGGCGCGAGTTATAGTTAGCTCAACTAACTACAACGGCCAAATTTCTCTGGTTTTGTTCGAGTGAAATGTCAACTAACTATAACGTCCCTGAAACCTGTGGTTTTTTCAGTGAATTTCTAAGGTTTTTTAAATGATAATTTCTAACTATAACGTCCCTGAAACCTATGGTTTTTTCAGTGAATTTCAAAGGTTTTTAAATGATAATTTCTAACTATAACCTCCCTGAATCCTATGGTTTTTTCAGTGAATTTCTAAGGTTTTTTAAGTGCTAATTTCTAACTATTCCTACAGAGGTAGGACATGTGCAGAAAGAGGAAGAAACGTGCAGAAAGAAGCAAGAGAAATGCAGTAAGAGGCAGCAGAAGTCCAGAAAGACGAAGAAAGGTGCAGAAAGAAGCAAGAGATATGCAGAAAGAACCAACAGAGGTGCAGAAAGAGGCCTTGTTGCAAAGTCATCCTGTGCTCCCAACTTTTTGCTGACTGGTACTGATGGTAACTGACTCTGACTAACCAGGCCCGGAGCCAGTGCTATGCTGAAAGACACTTATAATACAGTGAAAACACCTACATACACTAGGGTACACTATGGGTTGGGGTACCCCTGTGATTGGCATGACCTCCCCTGTAAGGCCCTAGCACATAATAGGGCAGGGGGATTAAAACTACCTCTAACTCAGAGCTGCAGAAAGAGGCAAGAGAAGTGCATAAACAGGCAGGAAAGGTGCAGAAACAGGGAACAAGGGTGCAGAAAGAGGCAAGTGAGGTGCAGAAAGAAGTAAGAGCAGTGCAGAAAGAACCAACAGAGGTGCAAAAAGAGGCAAGAGGGGTGCAGAAAAAGGTAGGAGGGGTGCACAAAGAAGCAAGAGAGGTACAGATAGAGGCAAGAGCAGTGCAGAAAGAACCAACAGAGGTGCAAAAAGAGGCAAGAGGGGTAAAGAAAGAGGTAGGAGAGATGCACAGAGAGGCAAGAGAGGTACAGAAAGAGGCAGGAGGGGTGCAAAAAGAAGGAAGAGAAGTGCAGAAAGAGGCAAGAGAATTGCTAAAAGAAGCAACAGATGTGTAGAAAGAAGCAAGAGAAGTGCAGAAAGAGGCAAGTGAGGTGTAGAAAGAAGCAACAGAGGTACAAAAAGAGGCAAGAGTGGTGCAGAAAGAGGGAAGCAAGGTGTAGAAAGAAGCTAGAGAGTTGTACAAAGAGGGAAGACGGGTGCAGAAAGAGGCAAGAGGGGTGCAGAAACAGGTAAGAGAACTTCAGAAAGAGGGAAGAGAATTGCTGAAAGAAGCAACAAAGGTGTAGAAAGAAGCAAGAAAAGTGCAGAAAGGCAACTGAGATGCAGAAACAGGCAAGAAAGGTACAAAAAGAGGGAAGACGAGTGCAGCAAGAGACAACGGGGGTGCAGAAAGAAGCAAGACAGGTACAGAAAGAAGCATGGAAAGTGCAGAATGACGCAACAGGGGGGCAGAAAGAGGCACTAGAAGTGCAGAAAGAAGCAACAGAGGTGCAGAAGGAGGCAAGAGAACTCCAGAAAGAGGCAAGAGAGTTGCAGAAACAGGCAAAAGAGGTACAGAAAGAGGGAACAGACGTGCAGACAGAAGCAAGAGAGGTGCAGCGACAGGTAAAAGGGGTGCAGAAAGAGGCAAGAGGGGTGCAGAAATTTGCAAGAGAGGTGCAGAAAGAACAAGAGCAGTGCAAAAGAACCAACAAAGGTGCAAAAAGAGGCAAGTGAGGTACAGAAGGAGGCAAGAGAACTGCAGAAAGAGGCAAGAGAGTTGCAGAAACAGGCAAAAGAGGTACAGAAAGAGGTAACAGGTGGGCAGACTGAGACAAGAGAGGTGCAGAAAGAGGGAAGAGGGGTGCAGAAAAAGGCAAGAGGGATGAAGAAATTTGGAACAGAGGTGCAGGAAGAAGCCAGAGCAGTGTAGAAAGAACCAACAGAGGTGCCGAAAGAGGCAAGAAGGGTACAGAAAGAGGCAAGTGAAGTGCAGAACAAAGCAAAAGATGTGAAGTGCAGAACAAAGCAAAAGATGTGCATAAAGAACCAACAGAGGTGGAAAAAGAGGCAAGAGGGGTGCAGAAAGGGGTAGGAGAGGTGCACAAAGAGGCAAGAGGAGTACAGAAAGAGACAGGAGGGGTGCAGAAAGAGGAAGAGAACTGCAGAAAGAAGCAACAGAGGTGCTGAAAGAGGCACGAAGGGTGCAGAAAGAGACAAGACAGGTGAAGAAAGAAGGAACAGAGGTACAGAAAGAGGCAAGAGTGGTGCAAAAACATGGAAGAGAGGTGTAGAAAGAGGCAAGAGAATTGCACAAAGAGGGAAGAGGGGTGCAGAAACAGGCAAAAGGGGTGCAGAAAGAAGCAAGTGAGGTGCAGAAAGAGGCAAGAGAGTTACAGAAAGAGGCAAGTGAAGTGCAGAAGGAGGCAAGAGAACTGCAGAAAGTGGCAATAGAGGTGCGAAAAGAGGCAAGTGAGGTGCAGAAAGAAGCAAGATAAGTGCAGAAAGAAGCAACAGAAGTGCAGAAAGAGGGAAGAGGGGTGGAGAGAGAGGCAAGAGGGGTGCAGAAAGAAGCAAGACTGGTGCAGAAAGAAACCAAAGAAGTGCAGAAAGAAGGAATAGAGGTGCGGAAAGAGGCAACAGACGTGCAGAAAGACGGAAGAGAGGTGCAGAAAGTACAAGAGATTTGCAGAATGAGGTAAAGATAAATGCAGAAAAAGAAAGAAACGTGCAGAATGAAGCAACAGAAATGCAGAAAGAGGCAAGCAGGCGCATAGGGAAGCAAGAGTGGCTTGCACACCATTAGTACCAATTTAACACCCACATTTAGCAATAAGTAACAGGTGACCATTCTAGGTTTGTAAAGGGCCTTCCACCACGCTGTAACACTTGTCGCTGCATTTTTGGTAACGTTTGAGCCGTTTGAGCTAGAAACAAGGCTTTTTTTGTTCAAATCTGCAGATTAGGGAGCAGATGATGAATTATGTGGCTAATGCAGAAAATGTATAATTGTGCGAAAGTCGGTGCAGCCAAACAGTCACATATTTCCAGTGGCCCTGCTCATACCTCTGTTTAGGTCCACAAGTGTTCCTCAGTGATTCCATCTTTTTTTGTCTCACTGAGTTCATAGTTGAGCTTCTATGGAAACGAGGAAGACTAAACCTGAAGTTACCACTCCACAACACAGACTACCATACCACATAATTACTCTTCATAACACATAATCCCACTCTACATAATTCCTATACACTAAATACCACATACTTTCTATCCACATAATTTCACTGCACAACATACCACATAATTCCACTACACACAACGTACATCCACTCCACTCCAAAAAACATTAGTAAAAAACTTTTGCATTTACAACGCCAATAGCTCTAATTCTCGCAAATGCGAAACCTATTACATTGCAAACACTTCTTTAACTAGTAGTCGCGTTTTCAGAGTGGTGGAGAAAGGGTGCTGGGCCTCCGACCAGCGCTCAGGAATTCCGCTGCGTAGGGCTTACAGGAGGTACCAGGAGGGCTTCTTTGCCCCCAAAGTCCCTCAGGAGTATATTGGACTTCATCCCCCATCCCGTAGTCTGCCAGGAGGCGCGTTTGCAGAGTGGTGGGGAAAGGGGGGCATGGCCGCCGAAGACGTCTTAGCAATCCCACTGTGTGGGACTTACTGGAGGTAACAAGAGGGGTGGTTGGCCCCCAAGGAGATCCTTGGGGGCCAACTACCCCTCCTATTACCTCCAGTAAGTCCCACACAGCAGGATTGCTAAGTTCTCAGAGCAGGCCACGCCCCCTTTGCCCCCACTCTACAAACGCGCTCCCTGGCGCGCTCTTGCATGGGGATTGAAGTCCCCTTCGCTGCTGGGGGTCCTTTAGGGGCCAACTAGCCTACCTCTTACCTCCAGTAAGCCCCACACAGTGGGATAGCTGAGAGGTGGACAAAGGCCATGCCCCCTTTCTCCACCACTCTGCAAACACGCCCCCTGGCGCATTCTAAGTTGGGAGATTAAGTCCCCTTGAATACTGAGGGTCCCTGGGGGCCAACTAGCCCACCAGGTACCTCCAGTAAGCCCCACACAGCTGGATTTCAGAGAGGTGGTCGGAGGCCACGCCCCCTTTTTACACCACTCTGCAAACGCGCCTCTTGGCGCACTGCTGCTCGGGGGATGAAGTCCACTTGTGTCCTAAGGTCCTCAGGACACAAGAGGACCTCATCGCCCCACCAGCAGTGCGCCACGAGTCACATTTGCAGAGTGGAGGGGGCGGGCCTCAGCGAGATGCCGGCTTTTTTTTATTTTCAATTTTGTATTGGGGGCTGTATGGCCCCCCCCCCCTTCCCTTAATTATTTTTGGGCCCTGGGGACCCTATCCCCCAGGGCCTGAGCATTTTATTTTTTTTTAAACGGGAATGGGGCCGCATGGCCCCCCTTCCCTGGGCCACTATTGGCCCCGGGGACCCCATACCCTGGGGACCCCATCCCCCAGGGCCTGTCCTCCTTTTTTATTTATTTTTAATTTAAATTTGCGAGGAGGGGGCTGCGTGGCCCCCCTCCCCTGGGCCATTTCTGGCCCCGGGGACCCCATCACCCGAAGCCGGCCTTTTGCTTTGGGGACCGTGGGGGGATCCCCAATGCCCCCACGATCCCGCCGCCTCCCCGCCTCCTGCGGGAGCCGGCATTGCTTTTGCACAAGGGGAGCTGCTGACATGTAGCTCCCCTTGTGCAAAAGCAATTCTGCTTTGGTTTTTGGAAGCGAGAGCAGGTTTCCTGCTCTCGCTTCCAAAAACCAAAGCAGAGTTTGCTATGGCAGGGCGGGAGCACGGCTCCCGCCCTGCCATAGCAAACAACAATGTCCCGGGGGTGGGCACCCCGGGACATTGCAGGAGCCGGCCCTGGGGGTTGGCGGTCCCCAGGGCCATCAAGGGCTCCAGGAGGGGGGCCGCGCGGCCCCCCTCCCTTACTGTTTAAAGCCCCGGGAAGGTAGTGGTCCCCGGGGCTCGGGGGTCTGCAACGGACCCCCGCATTTAATTAAAGAGTGCCCCGGGGAGGTGGTGGTCCCTGGGGCAGTGTGGAGGGGGGCAGGAGCCCCCCCCCCACACTTCATTTTTTTAATTTTAAGCCTTGGGGAGGTGGCGGTCCCCGGGGCTTGGGGGGGCCTGCAAGGCCCCCGCACATTAATAAGGATTGCCCCGGGGAGGTGGCGATCCCCGGGGCAGCGTGGGGGGGCAGGAGCCCCCCCATGAATTTTAAATAAAAGCCCCGGGGAGGTGGTGGTCCCCGGGGCTGCGGGGGGGCCACGTGCCCCGTGCATAAACAATTAAGCCCCGGGGAGGTGGCGGTCCCCGGGGCTGAGGGTGTCCCCGCTACATAAATAAGCATTGCCCCCGGGACCTGGCCCACCCGGGGGCTACCAGATAACGAAGCGCGGGAGCCCGCGCTTCATCTTTAAAAAATGTTGTCGTCCGGATTCGCGCACCCAGCGCGAATTCTGCCGATTTTTTTTTTTTAAATGCTTTCTTTGGCCCTGGGGGTCCTTGTGGGTTACCGAGTCACAAGATGGCTGCCAACACTTCCTGGTTTGGAGTGTTGGCAGCCAATCAGAGTGAAGCTCGTGCCCGGGAGGAGTCGCGACTTCTCCTCGGTGCTCAGATATCGATATTTTTATTTTTTAAATTGCTCAGCAACCATTGAACGGATTTACACCATTTAAAAACAAGCATTGGCATAGCCAATAGGTCTCGCTTTTGGGACCTTATAAGTATTTAGTTTTGCAGCACAATATCCTTGGTGCAACAACATCAGCTGTTGCATGGCTAAACCTTGTACCTTATAAGTGTTTAGCCATGCAACAGTTGATGTTGTTGCACCAAGGATATTGTGCTGAAGTTATCCAGCACAATATCCTTGGTGCAAGAACATCAAGTGTTGCATGGCTAAACACTTATAAGGTCCCAAAGGCGAGACCTATTGGCTATGCCAATGCTTGTTAAAAATGTTATCTTTTAAACAGGTTGTGCTCATTTTCCACCTACTTTCCACTCCTTTGTCTGCAAATCCTATTTAAATATTTTACTATCTTCACACCGCTCGAAGTGTGACAATAGTCGTGAGAAAAAAGTGTAGCTTACGCTGTAAATTGTGGGATACATTTATTCCATAAATGTGGACATTAGCAAACTGATACATCCTTGTCCACTTATGTTTTTTTTTTGTATGAGCATTTTCATGCTCGTTGTGCGAACGCAGTGGAAGGAACACGGAATGAAGAGTAAAGGGGGTGAAGGTGAGTGAAGGAAGGAATGGGCGTGGCTACGAAGGATGTGGTGAGGTGGTAAAGGAGGAGACGAGGAATGAGGGAGGCGAAGTATCACGGTGAGGATGGGGCGGGTAGTAAAAGGAGTGCATGAATGCACGAGGGAAGGAGCGTATGAGGGGCGTGGAAGTGAGATGGGGACCCACTGAGGGCTGTGGAGGCAAGATAGGACTCAAAGAATTTTGGTGTCGGAGACAAATGAGTATGGGAGGGCAGTGAAAGGGGGTGTGGGAGGGAAGATATGGAAGCGGGTTAGAATACATTTTCAGGGTGAGGGATAAACAGGTAGTGCGGAGCGGTTTCGGGGAAGTTAAGGGTTGTGAAGTGGGCGAGGAAAGAATCTATGGCTGTGGGGGTGAGAGAGACCTTAGGGGGTTGTAGGGAAGCCGAGATGGGTCAAGAGAGGAAAGGCAGGGCCGAGGTAGGAATTTGTGGGCGGAAGTAAAGACTGAGTTAACATGAGTGGGCAGGAGGAGTGAGGGTGAGGGGAAGGCGTATGGGGGCATTAATTGAAGATGTAAAGGGAAATCAAACCGAGAAAAGAGGTGGAAGTGAGAGAATACGGATGTGAAACTGCTGGAGAAGGTTTGCGAGAAACGAGGAGAGAAAATGCAGGCAAAGGAGGGAGTGCGACAAGAGGAAACCGGACAGGTGTAGGCTGTAAAAAAGGGGGAGCATGATGGGGCGTAAAGGGTGTTGGAGTAAAGAGCAGGGCACACAGGCGGAGAAGGCTAGAGAGCGAGAAATAAATAAAGTGGGATAAACACAGAGGAGGTGGTAACAGAATGGGTGGTGGAGGGAGAGCCACAGAGAGCTAAAGAAGAGAGGGGGGTATAGAGGAGGGTACAGAGATCTAGAAAAGAGCTGAGAAGCTGAGTGAGGAGGCAAAAGAGTGGGGGTGGGGGGACTCGAGGATAGACGCAAATAAAGGCAAAGATTGAGGAGGGAATGGTACAAATGTGGAGGAGTGAGAGGGGAAGGTACAACGGGAGATGAAGGAAGTGGGGACGGTAAGGGGTCGGGAGGAGTGAGTTAAGAGACAATGGAGACATTATTGAAAGAGGGGAGGAATGGTAAAAATCGAGGAGAGAGAAGAAAAGTGAGAGGAGCAAAGAGACAGAGATAACAAGAAACAGAGATAACAAAAGACAGGTGCATGTAAAGAAATCAGGAGGGAGCTAAATTGGTGAAGGGGACAGATGGGAGGGAGAGAAAAGGGGAAGAATGAAAATAAAATGGGACAGAAAATATTCGGCGGAATCCACCCCTGAATGCGAGTGTCCAAAAGAGGAGGGGCTGAAGAAATGGAGTGGAGGAGGGCACGACAGGTGTCAAAAAGGCTAGGGGTAAAGAGGGCCACAAGGGTCTGGTGGAGGAGACCAGGGGAGAGACTACTGGTAAAACGATGAAAATGAACACCTGGTTATAGAGTGAAGGGGCGTGAAGGTGAGGGCGTGTTGAGGTGGGCGGAGTTAGCGAAAGATGGTTCTACCATGGGGAACGTGACGGAGGCAAGGGGGAGGGGGGCACATGAGAGAGCAGGTGGAGGGCAGGAGGTCGTACCGAAGTTTGTGAGGGAGAGCGGTTTGAGGCGAGAGATAAAGATGGGTACTGACACGGTCTGGTCAGGAGGGTTGCTAGGGGAGCCACAAAGGGGAGAGTGCACAAGAGGCGGGGTGGAGGTTAAAGTAGACGGCTGGGGAGGGGAGATACGGGGAGGTCTGGGTTGGTGCAAAAGGAGGGATCCGGGAAAAGGCTACTGAAGAAAACCAGTGGACGAGGTAAATGGAAAAGGAGCGGCTAGTGAGGGAGAGCAGTGGGAGGAAAGAGTATGACATGGGAGAGGATGGTGAGAGCGGGGGGGTTGCATAGGAGGAGGCTAGCGAGGGTCCAGAGGCGGGGGTGCCCCACCTGCTATAGAGAGCCCGTCCACCTGCCCGGCTCTGGTGTGCCTTACTCTGGGTATGGCCCCTGAGGGCCCAGAGGTGGGGGTGCCCCTCCTGCTATGGAGAGCCCGTCCACCTGCCTGGCCCTGTGGTGCCTTACTCTGGCTGTGGCCCCTGAGGGCCCTGAGGTGTGAGTGGCCCTCCTGCGGATGGGAGCATGTCCGTCTGCCTGGCTCTGGTGTGCCTTCCTCTGGCTGTGGCCCCTGAGGGCCCAGAGGCGGTGGGACCCTCCTGCTGGAGT
Organism: Calotriton arnoldi; assembly: GCA_963921515.1. NCBI lineage: Eukaryota > Metazoa > Chordata > Amphibia > Caudata > Salamandridae > Calotriton > Calotriton arnoldi. Next base: position 2,209,905 of record CAWUFW010000537.1, read on the forward strand.
TTGCCTCACAACACAACCCCGGCAGGCGGTGTGCGTTGCTTACATTCATGCAGGACCATCACCCCCGCCGCGAACCACCCCGCGCTTTCAAATGTAAACACAACGTTATCTCGTTAGATGAATATTTGTTGATTTTTCATTGATTGAAGGGACAACCTGATGGGTGTCATTTTATTCTGTTTGTTCTCACCGTAATGATGATGACGTACAGTTTTATGTGCATGTTTCATTTGTGCGCGCCTCGAAGCCTGGCTGTTTGTAACACAGCTACTCTTTGTAAAGAAAATAAAGGCAGAAGTACAAGTAGCAGGGGCCAGGGCCCTCCAGGGGCTCCCAGGCACCTCCGAAGCCTGCAATGAGCACAGACTGGAAATAAACCGCCCTAGAAGCCTCACGAAATATTTTTGTACTAAGATCTCAGATAAATTAGGGCCTCTGCACAGATTTACAGAGTTGATGCGCGGTGTGCTATTGGGCAGATCTCAGATGTATTAGGGGGGCCTCGGCTCAGATTCACAGGGTTGACGCGCAGTGTGCTCTTGCGCTATGTCGGACTGATCAGGTGCAAGTAGGGTATCCTATTGTATATTTTATTAGTTTGATCTCCTGCCAATAAGGCAATAGAAACCGTACAACTAATAGTATAAAATCAGCAATAAAACAACTCTTAATCACATAGCGCTCAATACCTCCGATTAAGGAGCTATAAACCGGAGCCTGGATAAAAAACGCACATACATAAAACATGAAAAGATAATTTCAGTACAGAGCCCAGCCCCGGAATCGGGTACATGGCTACTTCAAGGGCACAGACAATGGCCTGAGAATGCTGGGTATATACTATACAGGAACATTTGACAATAAAAAGTGTGACTTATAAAAAGTATTTGTGCAATACCGGGAAAGTGTGCAAAACTGCATGAAATCTCACTCTCTCTTAGAGTTAAAAAGACACCATAAAGAGAAGAGTCGACTATAACAACGAATTGTGCAATACAGGCAGAATGTGCAAGACTGGATAAAAAATCCCCTCTTAAATTTAAAAGGACATAATGACAATAAAATACATACATACCCATTGTCAATACTGTAGTGCAAAGAGCAAATAACATTATTTTGTAAGGGAAAAGGTCATCTTTTCGGCTACAACGAACAGGAATTTGGAAGGCCCGTCATACCGACGTATGATTAGAAAGTGGGATTATCCTCGGTAGATCACTAATGCAACAGAGCTCGGTGGGAGCAGGCAGAGCCTGGTTTTACTGAAAGAAGCACAAACAAGCAGTTCAGATGGGAACAGCGCGCGCAATAAAAAAAAAAAAGCCACACAGTGTTTCCCTTGCATGCGCGAGCAGGGGCACCATTTGTTTCCAAGTTAATTAGAAACAGTTGGTGCCAAAGCTCGCGCCCGCAAGGGAATCGCCAAACGTGCACGCGTTGCCATTAAAAGCAATGCAACGCGTGCACGTTTTAAAGCCAAAAGCGGAATCGATTTCAAGAGGTCTCTTTCCTATGCAGCGCATGCGCGCTGCGTAGGCGAGACCTAAAAAGGGCTCTTTCTGAACCAAGACCTACCTTTTTGCCAAATTTGGTGTAATTCCGTTCAGCAGTTCGGGCTGTAGCTTAGTCTAAAGTTCCTATGGAAATTAACATGGGGAAAACGCCTTTTGGGACCTCCCTTTTTTCTCGGCCCCCGCATGACGAATCAGCCCGAAACTTTCAAGACAGGAGCTGACCGGAGCGGGCCATCTTTTTGAAAATTTCGCAAAGATTCGTCAAACGGCGCCAAAGTTATTGGCAAATCAAAAAACGCTTTTCCTATGGAAACTAGGTTCTAACTATAACTACCTACTGGTGACCGCCAGTAGGTAATATATATGAAAAGCGTTTTTTAATTTGCCAATAACTTTGGCGCCATTTGACGAATTTTCACGAAATTTTAGAAACTAATTGTTCATTCAGGTCAGCTCCTGTGTTGAAAGTTTCGGGGTGATTCGTCAAGCGTGGGCCGAGAAAAAAGGGGGGTCCCAAAACGTGTTTTTTTCCATGTTAATTTCCATAGGAAACTTTAGACATGGCTACAGCCTGAACTGCTGAATGGAATTACACCAAATTTGGCAAAGAGATAGCTCTTGGTCCAGAAAGCACGCTTTTTAAATGGTGTAAATCCGTTCAGTAGTTTTTGAGATATTTAAAGATTTACAGATATCGATATTAGAGAATTGTGAGATCTGATTGGCTGAGCCCTTCCGAGCACGAGCTTGCCTCTGATTGGCTGCCAACACTTCAAACCAGGAAGTGTTGGCACTTATCTTGACTCGGTACCGAGGGAGAAGGAAAAAGGTGAGAAAGACATTAAAAAGAAGAAAAGGGGGCAGGATAAAAACACCCTGACCCCCTAGGCCTGGTCAGGGGGTCCCACAGAGACCCCCAGAGACCCTTAGGGCCAAAAAAGCATTTTTTTAAAAAACTTTTTGGCCGGATTCGCGCACTCGGCGCGACTCCGGGCGAAAATGAAAAAGAAAATGAAGCGCATGCTCCCGCGCTTCGTTTTTTAAAGCCCCCGGGTGAGCCAGGTCCCCCGCAGCCTCAGGGACCGCCACCTCCCTGGGGCTTTATTATTTATGCGCGGGGGCCTCGTGGGCCCCCCCAAGCCCCGGGGACCCCTACCTCCCCGGTGCTTAAATATAAAGGAAGTGTGGTGGGCTCCTGCCACTCCCCATACTGCCCCGGGGACCACCACCTCCCCGGGGCTATGCAAATGATGGGAGGGGGGCCGCGCGGCCCCCCTCCTGGAGCCCTTGATGGCCCTGGGGACCACCACCCCCCAGGGCCGGCTCCTGCAATGTCCCGGGGTGCCCACCCCTGGGACATTGTTGTTTGCTATGACAGGGCGGGAGAACGGCTCCCGCCCTGCCATAGCAAACTCTGCTTCGCTTCATGGAAGCGAGAGCAGAAAACCTGCTCTCGCTTCCATGAAGCGAAGCAGATTGCTTTTGGACAAGGGGAGCTGCATGTCAGCAGCTCCCCTTGTCCAAAAGCAATGCCGGCTCCCGCAGGAGGCGGGGAGCCGGCTGGGACCGTGGGGGTAGTGGGGCTCCCCCCACGGTCCCCAACGTAAGGGCCGGCCCCGGGGGATAGGGTCCCTGGGGCCAGAAGTGGCCCAGAGGCCCCCCTCCCTTTTGTTATAAAAAAAAAATAAGACCGGGCCCCGGGGGATGGGGTCCCCGGGGCCGTAATTGGCCTCAGGAGGGGGGCCACGCAGCCCCCCTCCAAAAGAATTTTTTTTTAAATTAAAGGCTGGCCAGGCCCTGGGGGATGGGGTCCCCGGGGCCAGAAGTGGCCCAGGGAAGGGGGGCCACGCGGCCCCCCTCCCATAAGATAAAAAAATAAAAAAAATAAAAAAGAGACCGGCAACTCGCCGGAGACCCACCCCCTCCCTGCATGACTCTGCAGACGCGCCTCCTGGCACGCTCTGCATTGGGGGATTAATTCCCCGTTGCTAGTGAGGGTCCCTGGGGCCAACTAGGCCACCAGGAACCTCCAGTAAGCCCCACACAGTGGGATTGCTGAGAGGTGGTACGAGGCCACGCCCCTTTTTACACCACTTTGCAAACGCTCCTCTTGGCGCACTGGTATTGGAGAACTAAACTATATCTGACGGCGTAGCCCGACGCCGGTACGAGACGGTACCACCTCGCTAATGTCAGCACTGTGTCGCCTGGAGGATTGAAGGTGACTTGTGCTGCCGCGGATTCTACTGCGTAGAGGGCCCGTGTTTGCCTTTGGAGTAGAGCTAAACATGGGACAGAAAGCAAAGTGATTGTTTTATGGACATGACCAAAGGGAATTGACTGAAATTAATTACAAGAACTGTGATATTTATACCAAAAGATATATTCCAGTCGGATTGCTAAAACATGATTGTTTCTGATTTTCTATTTTAGACTATAATAACCACAATGCATTATTGCAACTCCGATTGGCTGGCGTATTAGAAGTGCCATTGGTATAAAGGGCAACAGTTACATGACAAGTTGATTTGCTGGTTACACCCATGAATAAGGTCAGCTGACCGACCGCGTTGTAATTCCCTGCGGGGAAAAGTATTCGTGGTGTACGATGTTTACCGTTTCTTTGTAGTGTTGATGCTCCTAGCGCCATTTCAGTAAACAGCCCTGTAAATCTTGTCCTTACCTGGTCACATTTGCTATTTTCCAAGGGAGCTTGTTTCGTCCACCAACCCTTCCCTCATCGCTGCTTGCCCCCTCTGTCATCAGCCACTCTTTCCGTCTCCTTCCCTCTGAGTCCTGCTTTAGCTTCCCAGCCCCTCGTTACAACTGCTTCCAATGGAGATCTACACGCACATGTGAGACCGCCAAAAATCACACAGAGAAACAATGCATTAGTAATAATTATCCCAACCATATATGCAAACCAAAAACTTTACAGATATGTCATTTGTAAATGGAACTGTTAGTGCACAGTCTTGCGGCTGCCCCGCGTGCTCCATTTAGGAGCAAAGAAAGCAGTTGTGTGAGCAGTCTACTTCATCTTCTTCGCGCTGCGTCATGTGACTCAAGTTCGCCGACGGGCTGTGCAGAAACGATGCTGCAAGAGGTGATTGATTTACAAACATTAATTCACACTTTTACGTCAAACTACATCAGCAATACTCCACAAACCAGCTACCACTTCTATGATATGTTATGATGGCTCTACCATGACAATATACTTAGCTCCGCTGCCTTTCAATTAGGTTTATATATAAATACCTTATATATACAACTTCTGTACTGAATGGAGGCTAAAATAAGACCCCCTCTCCTACTGAAAGAACCAAGCCTCTGTGCGCTGTGCTAAAATGGCTTACCAAAAGCATGTACTATAGCTCTCTGAACACATGCCAAAGGGAGCTTATGTAATCTGCAGTAATGGTTTTCAATGCCATTGAGGTAGTGCAGGGCATTAATGCTTCAGCTGGCTAACATTGACAAAAAACATTTACAATGTCAATAGGTATACCTAGGCAGACAAAACATACAACATACATCACTTAATCAGCAAAGCATTAAAAACAATTTTATTAACACAAACACAAACAAATCATTTGATATGGGGTGATAGCGCTGTTAGTCCTGACCTCCTTTGTTCCTTACTTTACCATGAATTGTGGTATTATGTATATATATTTATGCACTAAACTTGCCATTGCTTTTGTCAAATGTTTATTAAGACCAGTTTCAGTACAGGAGATACCTGTGTTTGTTCCTGACCTCCTTTAGCCTTGATATTACTAAGGAAACTCGGAACTAAGCACATAACATTTGCAAGTAACAAACCAACATTGGTTCAACTCTGTGTGATAACTGTGTATGTTACTGAACTCCTTTTGCCTGGATATTACGATGGAAGTCCAATATTATGCACATAACATTCGCAGGGAGCATGCTGATGTTTTATTGTAAATGGTTTCTCTAAAACCAGTTTTTCTAAGGATGACATCTCGGTCTGATGGGTTTGGGCGATGGTGTACGAAGTGATAGTGTGGAAAAAAAGAATGAAAAGGAGTGTATGAAAGCCAAAGATGTTTGAGGATTATGTATGATTTGCTCATTCAAATCTGCTGTGAAATTTTATGTCACGTTTTGTAAGATCATTTTGTGACATTATATATGATTACAACAGTATTTTTCTTTCTGTAAGTAGCACCATGTCTTTCCTTTGTATATAGTTTGTGTATAGTTAGGGGGAGATGTGTTGTAAGGAATGTTCAGCAAGTTAGGTTCCTTGATAGAAAACTTGAGAAGTTTTCAGAATGTTATCATTTCTACCAGGGCAGTTGGATGGGAGTCCACTCTGGGGAGTTCATCAAGAAAACTCCATAAATATACCTTACGTTTCCTGTCATTACTTGGCGAAGTAATTGCAACATTAAAAGTGTGATAGAGAAGTTCAGGTGTTATGGTGCAATATGACTTGAGCTTCAGACAACATATGGAAACAGAAGCAGGGATGACATGGAGTCAAAAGGACCCCAACAAATTGATGGAACAGGTGGGGCCAACAGCAGGGCTATGGATAGGTCAGCCGGCAGCTTTCTAGCAGGCCTGCTAGGGAGGGCAAATAATAGGTCAGGGCCATTTCTCGCAGCATCTACCACTAAAACCACAACATGTCATGGCCCACAGCCAACACAACACATGTCAGAATTGGGACCCTAGTTATAACTTGGATCAGCTACAGGCCAACTACCCACCCCCGATTTTTACACAGCAGATGTACATGCAAATACACAGGGGCAAAACAAACCAATGGTAAGCCAGCCCCCTCAACAACCAAAGGGGCAGAGAAGTACACACACCCAGTGTCAGCCCAACCACAGCCCCATGGTATTGTGTCACAGCCAGAACAATCCTATTGGCAATGGCAGATGTGTAAAGCACAGCAACAGAGGGTTGGGATACCAAGGCCTCCAGCAGCTCTCTGGCATTCGGGAGCATCAACAACAAACATGTGGGAGTAACACATCAAACGATGCAGGGTGGTCACCTCTTAACTCCTCAAGTTGCACCCTTCATCACGTCACTGAAAGGCATTTCCAAACAGCCAAACTCTTAGGAGATTTTGGCAGGGCGGTCGCAGACTGTGGGGAACTCTGTCAATGAATGGCTTGATCCAAACACTTGCTCAGTTTCATATGCGTCCTCCAATGAGCTATTGGATCTAGAAACGGCAGGTGGGAAAGTTGCCATTCTAGCAAAGATATCAAGTCAGCTATCAAGCTACTGCTGGTTCACCCTGACCACTTCCACTTCTTAGGATTCCGTTTTACCAACACATTTTATTATGACAGATGCATATCCATGGGTTGCTTGATATAATGCACCATATTTTGAAGGTTCAGCTCCTTCTGGGAGTGGGTCACGGATAAGGCGGATCCTGTAGGGGAAAACGTTCACTACATTGAAGATTTTCTTTTTGTGCGCAAAAGCGGTACCACCAACTTTATTGCACTTGTTGCATTTTCGGCCTTGACAGCAACACTAGGGTTTTTTTTGGGCTTCTGGCAGGACAGAAGATCCCACAACCCGGTTGACCTTCTTGGGAATTGAGCTTTATACCAATGAAGGCCTGTCCCTGTTGCCACGCGATGAAGCAGAATCCGTCTCTGAAGTCATTCGAGTGGCACTGTCAAAGGAAAAAGAAAAAAAACACACTGAAATCATCACAGGAACTGATAAGGAATCTTAATTTTGTGGCCTATATCATCCCAGTGAGTAAAGTGTTTGTGAGGCACCTTCCACAGGCATCTGTAGAAACAATGCTGAAACACCATTTCATCAGACTCGGTGGAAACCTGAAGTAGGATTGGCGACTGTATATGGCATTCTTAGCAACTTTCAGTGGATCCTGTTTATGGCAGTCCCAATGGAAGTTCAGCCAACAAGCACAGTAATTTACTGATACCTCGAGCAGAGAGGGCTTTGAACCTCTGTTGAGAACTGCTTGGTTGTGCTGAAAATTAGTCCACGTCCTGGCACTCACAAAACAGGACTCAGAATATAACCTTCCTGGAACTCTTTCCTATCTTAGTTGCCTTGTACATTTGGCCCGACAGATTGTCTAACCGCAGGCTCATCATTTGATTTGACAATGTGGCAGTGTACAAGTAATAAATTCACAATCTGCACCATGTCCTGTTATCTTGGGCCTAATGAGGAATCTAACCCTGCATAGCTTGCAGTTTTACTCTGACACCAAGGCTAGGCATGTAGAGGGGGTAGAAACAAGGCTGCTGATGCTCCCTCTCATTCCCAGACTGACAGATTCAGAAGAGAGAAGCCCAAAGCAGACACTCAGATGACCCCATTCGACTCAAGGCTATGGAAGTTGGTGCGATGGAGGAGAGACTCAAGGACATAGCAGATTTGGCTCTGGCTCCAAGTACATCCCATTGTTATAAAATGTTTTTAGCACTGGTATCTGAGATAACGCCTGGGTCCTACAGCTCTGGCAAGGTAAAGTTGTTCATCCTTTGGGACAAGGACATGGGGAAATCCTGTTTGTGTGTCACAGCACACCTGACCGCAACAGCTTACTACCACAGACTCCAAGGAATGTAGGATCCCTGCAAAAGTTTCCTTCTACTGCGAACCAAGTCCTAGGTTGGTGACAACTGAGCCCCCATAGTCTTTACCACACTACAGCACATTTTAGATAATTCACTGATGACGTGCAGCTCGCAAAATGTGACCATCCTCTTCAAGGCCGCATTTACGGTGGTATTTTTAAGGCCCTTCTGGCAATCAAAGCTGGTTGCTTAGTCGAGGCAGGACAGCATTTTAAGGGCCCTATATATTAATTACATTAGAACAAATAATCTTTGTATCAATTTACTACTACAAAAGTTAAAAAAATTATCGAAAGGGCAAAGGAAGAGTGAGACACAGCGCAGTTGTATGTAAATGTAGAATGTTGTTTTTTAAATAGTTAAAGCTCCAAGGGGGACTAGCCTCATTTAATCTTCACTGTGGATTACATTGGTAATAGTAACTCATGTAAAAACAAACAGGGATTTAATTACACATTATTTATGCCAGTTTATTTTCTTTGCTTGCAGTTGCGAAGAGGGTATGTGTGATGGGGCATTGGTTTGTATCCAGAGCATCTCAACACACCCACATGTTCAACAGCTGTGGAAAGCATGATTTTGCCTGCACAGAAGTAGCGTGGAAGGGTAGGCCAGGCATGTAGTGGGACATGTTGCAGGGATTCATCAAGTTACATTTAGGATACTCTCAGGCACCTGACACTTTAGTAATACACATGGGTGGCAATGACCTAAGTGCTGAAGGCAGGGATAGATATACTGCTGCAGAAGATAAGATGCTCCCTGGTGATCATGAGCAGATTACTTGGGTTATAGAATAACATAGGCTAATTACCCTGAGAGACCCTTCAAACTATGGCTCAGATGGAGTTCACCTCTCCAATGTGAGAATGGGCCTATTTATACAGCACATACATCAGGTTCACACCACAATGGGTTGTAAATAGACTTTGAAAGAGTAAAAGGCCAGTATAGGGAGGGGGGCCTTGCTGGTGATGGAAGCAACCCGCAGGACATGGCAAAACTTACAAGCTGATCTATTGCAACTGTAAACTCAGCCGTCCGCCCCGGTGGAAAGGCGGCAGCAAGGAACCGCCGTCATACAATGAGTCACAACGACACTGCCAAGGGGAGAGTGACAGAAAGGATGGAGTAAAGGATGTAAGGTAGGCAGTGAACATTAAGCTGTAAGGGCAGGTGTGGTTAGGGAGTTGTATGGCCATAGGGCAGCCATTTGAACTGAATGTGAATGAAGCATGGTCACTGGAAGTGAAGGGCCACCCAGAGCGCCTGACCACGTGAAGCACAGCTGACATTAGTGGACGGCCACCTTGCATGTCTGATTCCCTGAAGGCAAATCAAAGAGGGCGTATGCTGGAGGGTGACTGTTGACGCACAGCCACTGGACCTGAAGGCTCACCTGATCTGCGTATCCAACAGAGGCGCGGCCACAGGAAGTGGACGGCCACTGAAGGCATATGACATTTGTCTGTGTGAAGACAATGATCAAAATTTCTGCTTGGTTGGTCATGAATGATTAAGCACGGCTACTATATGGTCACAACTCTATGGCCACCTGGTATGGTTGACTGGATGAAGCGTTTGAGGCACCGGTACGGTGGCCAGCTGCAGTGGCGTAATGAAACTTGAGGGGGGCCCCCCTGCAAAAGTGCATGCCCACGCGTTTCGCACCCGGTCCGGAGCTCTGGAGCCCCCCCCCCCCGCCCACACACACAACGCATGGGCTGCGGGGGTTTTGTTACGCCACTGGTCAGCAGGTACAAAAGGGAGTGCCCACCAAGGAACGTTCATGGAGAGGAAATACTGCAAAGCTATTTTCTATATCAATGTGGAAAGGAAAGTGAATTTGAAAGGATTGCTTGTAAGTGAAATCAATTAATAAACTGCGGCCTTTACTCTTCCAAACAGACAAGCGTGGTTCCCTTTATTGGGATGCTGGTGGGCGTCCGCTCAGGGTGTTCTACCTCTATGCCTGCTGCAGGCATTGTTTGTCGTAATATCAGGGACATTGACAGTAACAACTGGCCCACCAGAGCATAAAGCAAGCCCACAAACAGCCAATAAACCAGTCCATACACTACTCTGTAAGACCAGCCCTTCTGGCACTGCCGAATTGCCAAATACTCCAGTCCGTCCAGGAGTCACTGAAGGAGAGCACATTTCCAAAACAGCATATGTGGGGCAATTGTTGTGAGGGTTGAATTCACATTTCAGTCAAAACGTGCGTGTAAAAAATGAAAAACAAACCCTCGAACTTTGTCGGATTCAAACAAAAGACTGAAGGAACTGGACAGTGTTATTGAACAGAGAATGGAACAAAAGTGGATTTTTTTTAAAGTTCTGTGTTAACCATCTGTGATGGTCGATACTGCACAGAAGCAGATAAACGCTGCCATCTGAAGACAGGAGCACGGGTAGGGCATCTGCTTAATGTAAGCCTGTCCTTCCACATACACAGCAACCCCTGCACTGACCCTCCAAAGATGTGTGGAGGGTCTCGAGGTTACTTTATCGTGGGCCTGGTATACTTTCTTATCACTTGACAGCTTTACACTTATGTTTTACAGCAGGGTCTGCAGCTTGCTATCAGCACCACCCGGCCCCTACATTCCAAGGGGGGAGGGGTCATTTCAGACTCGTGGGAACTGTGCTGCAGAAGGCTGATGTACTTGGTAAGAATCAGAACTCTTTTCTAAGTCTGTATGAATAAGAGGCGCAACAAGAGCCAAATTTCGGGGGGGGAGGGGGAAGGGGCTAAGAAAAAATTTCGGGGGGGGAGGAGGGGGGCTAATTCTTCCAGCAATAGGCAGAGTGGAGATGCAGGGGCTCTAAGAAGGGTTGGAAAACAACAAAGCCTCATTAACAAGCAAATGGTCTTTTAAAGACCTGTGAAGTACTCGGGTGCGGCTGTGTATGTGCCCGGGAAGCTGTCTCAGCCCGGGCTGCCACACACGACGGGAGGGGGGGGGGAGGGGGGGTGTTCAAGGTGATTTGTGTCAATACATTTCTACTTTATTTATTTTTAAAGTTTATATAATGTTAAGGCGAAGAACAGGGCTATGTTGTATGTATCCTGAAATGAGGCAGGTTTGATGTGTACTCTTTGCTGTTGTATCATTGTGCCTTTAAATAATGTAGTTCGTAGTCTAGTGGTCTGTCCCCTTCCTTGGTCAGAGTTCTAGAATACTCTAGTAGAATCCAGCCAGCCCGCAACTGCACCATAGTCCTCTATGGATACTAACTTGTTTCAGGTTACTGAATAAGTTATATTTCAAATTGTTATGTTATGCTATGCTATGCTATGTTATGTTATCAGTCTTTTACACAGCTAGTCTCTACCACTGGTGTTAGAGAGTGTGCATGAATGCCTTGATCCAATGGTTGTAAACCATGGCGTACATGCATTGTCCTAATTGGTGCAGGCCAAAGCAGTCATACCTTGTTCCAATGGTTGCACGCCGAAGTGTGCAGGTCATATCAGAATGGTAACAAACAGCAGTGTGCATGCATGCCTAATATGAATAGCTGCACCCCAAAGCAGCGTGTGTTCCTTGCCGCAAGTTTGAAGGCCAAACCGTACATACCTTGTCTGAATCATGGCAGCCCAGAGCATGCCTGCCTTATTTTTTTTTATTTTATTTGAAAAGTTTTATAAAGCGCGAACAAGACCCAACCAGGTATCAGAGCGCTGTACAAAGAGGAAAGCTGACGTATACGTACAGAGACAATATAAATACACTTACAAAAAAGGAAATATGAGAGGAACCGGAAGCAAAAAGTAAATGAGGGTGCTAGGGGAAGAGTAGGTAGCAAGGGAACAAACAGATAACAGCCCACCTAGATGAGGCCAAGCAGTTTCATCATAGACTTACTTCAAAGACAAACGAAATAAGTTTAAACCCCCAGTAGAAATGATTGTCAAGCTCAAGTTTCAAACATAAAGTGAAAGTAAATTGTTAAGCATACAATAAAACACCCAAGCACACCCCATAAGGCAACATTAGAGGAACCTGAGGCATAAAATAAATGAGGACGCTAGGGGAAGAGTAGGTAGAAAATGAACAAACAATAAACAGCCCACCCAGATGAGGCTGAGCAGATTCATCGTCGCCTTACTTTAAAGACAGCTGAGATACGTTTTAAACCCCAAGTGAGAATGATTGTCAAGCACGAGTTACAAACAAAGTGAAAGTAAATTGTCAAGCATAAATTTCAACACATCAAAGTAAAAATGCTTGTCGAGAATGCAGGTAATTGACTAGCAAATGACATGGAGGCTATTGTTGATGCAGTTCTTCCAATAGTAGCCATTTGACCTGTTTTTTGAATGAGGCAGTCGAAGGATTGGCTCTGATCTCTGTTGGTAGGGCATTCCAAATTCTTGGAGCCAGTCCTGAGAAGGTACGATTGTAAGTTCTTTTTTTATTGAATTTCGGTGGTTTCAGTAGTAGGGTATTGGAGCTTCTTAGGTTTCTTCTGGATCCGGAGAACTCAAGTTTTTTTGCCAGGTAAACGGGGCTATTGAAATGTATAGCTTTATGTGTCAGGCATGCTATCTTGAAGCGGATCCTAGCTTCAATGGGGAGCCAGTTAAGCTGGATTAGGTCAGGTGTGATATGATCATGCTTTCTTGAACCTGTGATTAGTCTGGCAGAGGCGTTCAGAGTAGCTCTTAGCGGCGCTAACCTAGATTTAGGAAGACCAGCTAGGGTCACCAAGCCATATTCTACTCGTGATATAACTAAGGATTGGACTGCTGATTGCATGTCTTCTGGAGGAAGGTAAGGTTTGATTTTCCTAAGAGTGTTGAGCTGATGGTTGGCACTCTTAATGGTTGCACAGATGTGCCCTTGCATGTTTAGAAATTTGTCTAGGGTGACCCCTAGAGAGCAGGCGGAGTCCACCAAATGCGGGGTGCAGAGATTTTTTTGATCCAGTTTTGCGCGGGGGCCTCGTGGTTGCGTGGGGAAATCAGGAGAAATTCAGTTTTGAGAGAGTTAAGTAATAGGTGGTTATGTGTTAGCCATTGTTGAGTTTTTTGAAGCGCTCCGTTAAGAGTTTTAATGTCATCTGGAGAGGAGATCTTCAAATATAGTTGAGTGTCATCGGCGTACATGTGGTACTGAATGTTTGAGTCATTTAGAATGGCAGTTAGAGGTTCCATGCATAGGTTGAAGAGCGTGGGCGAAAGTGCAGAACCTTGAGGCACCCCAATAGAGACTGAAGTGCTGGCCGCCAAAGATTGGTTGACTTTGATTCTTTGTGTTCGGTTATGCAGGAAAGAGGAGAACCAATTTAGGACAGGGCCCGATAGCCCCATCCTGTATTGAAGAAGGTTAATCAGGTTATCATGTTTGATAGTGTCAAAAGCAGAGGACAAGTCCAGAAGGATTAGAAGACATGGTGTATCTTGGTCCAGAGCTCTCAATGCGTCATCAACAATGTGAGTTAGCGCTGTTTCTGTGCTATGACCTGATCTAAAGCCTGATTGATGTTGGTCTAGGAGCTGAAATTTCTCAATGTGGTCGCAAAGCTGTGTGTGAACACATTTCTCGAGCAATTTCGCTAGGGACATGATGTTGGTGATCGGCCGGAAGTTACTGGGATCTGTAAGGTCTGCATTGGGCTTCTTGGGGATGGGTGTGACTTGCCCCATTTTAAGGCAGCCGGGAATCCTCCCCTGTAAGAGAGATTGTTGGATGATCCTGGACCAGAGAGGCAGAACTGCCAAGTTGAGGTCTTTGAGCAGCTTGGCGGGGAGTGGGTCCTTGAAATGGTTGGAAGGTTTCAGAGAAGCCAGGGAAAGTGACAGCTCCTCCATGTCTGGAGGACGGAATGTATTCCAGCAGGCATTGTTTTTGGGTGTGTACAGGCATTGATTTTGGGTGTGTACTGCCGTGTAACCAGGCAAACCCTCGAAACTCATAGACAACAAATTCTCAGCGGCCCGTTGCAGTTCCCGTTTAATACTTCTAGACTTTTCAGCGAAGTGCTCTGAGAAGTCCTCCTCACTGGGTCCAGCGATTTTGATTGCTGGAATAGGATTAGCCTGTTGTTTGATGATATCAAACAGTTTCCTGGGACGGTTTTTAGCGCTGTCAAGCTGATCTCTGAAATGATCTGATTTAGTGATGTGAATGAGTTTGTTGTAAGAGCTTCTCATCTTTCTTAACTGTTCGAGGCTAGAAGTGGAGGGGGCATTTCTCCAACGTCTCTCAGAGAGCCTCAGCTTGCGACGTTCGTCATTAAGGGTACCATTGAACCAAGGTTTGGATTGTTTGCAGGGAATCCTTTTAAGTAGCTTCGGGGCTGCAGAGTCGAGAATATTAGACATAGTGTTGAAGTAATGATCCGTCAACTCTTCCAAATTATTCATGGTAGTTGGAGGTTCAAGTAGATTCTTGCTCAAGATGGAAAGGTTAGAGATGTTGATATCTCTCAGGTTACGAGACAATTGCTTGTTTTTGAGTGGTTGCCCTTGTCTAAGCAATACCTTCTCCTGAATGCGAAAGGAGATTTGGAGATGATCCGACCAATCACATGGTACTATGTCATCTAACTGAATAATGTGCTCCCTAGCTATGATGAGGACAAGGGTTGCGCCCATGCAGTGGGTAGGACCGTTGCAGGCCTGTATATAGTTGAGGTCAGAGAGGAAAGACTTAAGAGAACAGACTACTGGATCATTAGAGTCATTCCAGTGAAGGTTGAAGTCACCGAGGAAGATGTGATTAGGATGGAGGGCTGAGCTGGCAGAGATGGATTCCATTAATTGTTCTACGAAGAGTAAGTTGTTGTCCCCAGGAGGATGGTAGATCGAGTGAAGCACACAGACAATCTTGCCCTTGTTCCAAATTTCAGCGACAAGTAGCTCACAGGAGGACATTGAGTCCTTATGAGTCTGCTTCAAAACGAGGCTGGACCGATGGATGCAGGCAATCCCCCCACCAGCTTTAATAGCCCTATCACATCTGACAATGTCATAGCCAGGAGGAATTAAAATGTCCAGTATTGGGGAGGAAGAGTCATTGAGCCATGTTTCCGTAAGAATCAGGAGGTCTAATTCTTGTGATAAGATGAGTTCGGAGATATCTGCTGCGTGCTTCACTGCTGATCTGCAGTTGAGAAGCATCGATTTGATATGGGAATCTGTAGTTGCTTCCACTAGGTGTGAAGTGACTACCTGAAGTAAGTTATCCTTATTCAAGGATCTCAAGTTAACACTCGGTTCTCTATCAGGATCAGAGGAGATAGTGGGTATGGAGCTAGGCGAGATTGAGTAGTCCTCATGAGATAGTGAGAGTGCGAGCGTGTCAACCTCAGACCACTGCGTCTGTAAACTACAGGGTCTGGAGTGGAGGTAGGGAGGAGGGGGAGCAGGCCCTCGAGGGTAGTTTGGGCGGGTAACAGAGGACCTTTCCATTCCACCATTTAAATTAGTTGCAGGGTGCGAGGGCAGAACCGATCCCGCGGGCGGATATGGTGTGAGTAACTTTTCATTCTTTATTGAGCATTGTAGGAGGATCTGGAGGTTGTCATTTACAGAGAGGAGGTCCCGCTTCAGTTCGGCCAATTGTTCCTCAATCCGCCGAAGACTGACACCATCAGGTGACCGTCCAGTATAAGGTGCAGGGAGATGCTCCTTCTCCATACAGCTTTTGCAGGGGGAGATGGACCCCTGCTTAAGCTCAGTTATGGGCTCCAAAGGAGTAGAGTGAATGGTAAGGATGGCATCAGGGATCATAAGCGGCGGTTGAGGGGTACACCCTTGAGTATGTCCAAGGGGCGGTCCACAGGTAGTATCCTGAGCCCTGGGTGTAGAGCAAGAGGAAGCAGTAGGTTTAGCGGATTTCAGAGGAGAGGGTGGCCCAAAGGTAGCGTCCTGAGCAATGGGAAGAGAGTTAGAGGAGGAAAGCAAAGGAAAGGGAGTCCCTAAGGTAGCATTAGGAGTAGGAGTAGGGATAGATTGGATGTGAGGTGAGGGGTCGTTGTTGCTTCTAGTCAAGAGGTTAGGTCGCGGTGTAGTGGGTTTTGGGACCAAGGGAGGTGAGTGTACTATGTTTAGGGGGAAGTCCGTGTCCAAGGAACTGGCAGTAGGATTGGAAGTGGGGGTGGTTTGTGCCTGAGGTGGTGGGACAGGGGGGTTGAGTGTGCCGCGGTTTGAGGAGGGTCAGTGTCCAAGGGATCATTGGTGCCGTTGGCTGTAGAGAGGGTGTGGGCAGGAGGGGTAAGTGTCACGGGATCAGCCTTGTGGAGATTCCTGGTTGTGCGTTTGCTGGTCCTGGTGGTATCGGTTGTCGTCATTGTAGTGGGTGTTTGCCGGCGGAGTGTGATGATAGGGGTAGTGAGATTATAGTTGGTGATGGTGGATGTGCATGCGTTGTATCGTGGGTCATCTGGTGAGGGATATTGGGTCGGTTTAGGGTTTTTTGTCCGGGTGAGGGGCTGTAAGGAAGATTGGGTTTGAAGGCGCTGATGAGTTATAGAGGAGAGTAGCGTTGGGAAGTGCTGATCAAAAGTGGTGAGGTGCGGGTCCGAGGCCTGAATGAGAATGTTTCCAGTTTTGAAGATGGAAATTGTCAGTTCTCCTTTAAAGGTAGGGGAGACAGTTGTGGAGATTTTTTCGCCATAGGGAATATTAACCGACTTGGTGACTAGAAAGTGAAGAAGGAAGGTGTTTTTCCACTTAGTTGCCTTATCTGAACGGTTGCAGGCGGACGTGTGCATAGCCTCTCCAAATGGTTACAGACTGTGGATTGCTCGTCCAGTCCTCATTATTGCAGAACAGAGAATGCATACCTTGTCCAGTTGGTTGCAAGCTAGAGTTTGCTAGCTTTGTCTGAATGATTGCAGACTCATGTTTTCATGCCTTCTCTGAATGACTGCGGCTATACACACATAGCTTATCTGAATCGATACACAGTGGACCAAGCACGCCTGTCCAGATAGTTGCAGGTCAGAGCATGCATGCTTTGTTTGGTTGGTTTCAGTGTACATTCCTTGTCTGAAAAGATTGCAGGATGGAGGTTACATGCCTTGTCTGATTGGTTGCAGGCTAGAGTATGGTTGCCTTTACCAAACGGTTGCAGGCCAGAGCATGCATGCTTTGTCCAATGGTTGTCCGCTGACACATGCATGCTTTGTTCAAATATTTGCAGGCCGGAACCTCTTAGTCTACAATGCTGCCGTTGGATACCTCGATTTATCTGTGCACGGGTTCATTGAACTCCACATGCTATCTGTTATAGGTGACTTCCTGGAATACTAGATCACCAGCCCCACTCGATTCCAAGAAATAGTGCTAAGATTTGAAAGACCACCTCAGAATTCATGATCAATTTGCTTTTATAGCAGTGGTTTAAATTAGCAGGTAGTGAGTGTCTGCACTTTTTGGTCTTGCCTGCGACAGTGAATGTGCTACATGCGCTCTCGTTTACAGGGGATATTGTATGCAACAAAGGGCTTGCAGCCCACCCATTGCTTACCATCTGTT
Organism: Calotriton arnoldi; assembly: GCA_963921515.1. Taxonomy (NCBI): domain Eukaryota; kingdom Metazoa; phylum Chordata; class Amphibia; order Caudata; family Salamandridae; genus Calotriton; species Calotriton arnoldi. The sequence continues at coordinate 2,227,532 of CAWUFW010000537.1, forward strand.
GGCTTCATTGTCACTCTTATTTGCTGCCTTCTAATTGGCCAATGTGTGCTGGCTTCAATACTTCTTATTTCTGCTGGATCATGAACCATGTACTGATTGCTTCAGCTTAATTGCTGTCCTTCTGCTGATCGCACAGTGATTGATGTATTATTTGTATTTTTCCTTCTTCCCTTGTCATCCTTGTCCATGCTGCCTTTTTGCTCCCAACCCCCATTGCCTGTGTTGCTTCTTCCCCTCTCACCCCATGCCTGTATTGCTTCTTTCCCTTCCCACCACCCCTTGTCTCTGTTGCTTTGTCCCGACCAACTTCCCCATTGTCCGCGTTTCTTCTTCCCCTTCCACACCCACCCCCTTCGCCTGGGTTGCTTCTTCCTCTCCCACCACCCCTATCCATGTTGCTTCTTTACCCCAACTCCCTCTTGTCTGAGTTGCTTCTTCCCCTCAACCCCCTTGTCCATTTTGTTTCTTCCCCACTCTCTCTCTCTCCTATTGTCCGTGTTGCCCACCCACCACCCTCATGAGAAAAAAAAGGGCTTTGACATGGGGAGCGCTGGCTGCATCATAGCTCTTTTTTTGTCCCATTGCCCTTTTACTCCCACCCTCCCTGTTGCTGCCAGTGTTGCCCCTTCCATCCCACCCTCCCTTCCCTTTTCCATGTTGCCTACTGCCACCTGCCATAAGGAAACAAGCATTGGCATAGCCAATAGGTCTCGCTATTGGGACCTTATAAGTATTTAGTTATGCAGCACAATATCCTTGGTGCAACAACATCAACTGTTGCATGGCTAAACACTTATAAGGTCCCAAAGGCGAAACCTATTGGCAATGCCAATGCTTAATGTTTAACTCTCGGGGAATGAGAAAATACGCTGTTCCAAGAGCTTATCTCCCTCCTTCCATCCGGAATGGCACCTTCTAATCACAAGGTGCTGGACAGACCCAAGTGGCTTTATGAAGAGCTGCGGCGGGCATCATTGGTGCCTATAGGGGCATCCACTGAGAAACACAGACCGCAACCAGTGAGGCGCCTAATGCACAGCCTGCAGAGTTTAAAGGTCCCCAGCCAATGTCCCGCTACATAAGATTCACAGGTTTAAAGGCCATGTTGGCACTGCCTACACTCTTCATTAGTGGTGTTTTCTACCTTCTATCCGTGGTGCTTTGACCTTTAAGAGCAAGCACTGACACAAATGACACCAAGTGTGAGGGTCTGTGGGAGATGTCCGTGGTATAAAGCACCAGCGAGATGTCACCAGCTCCCCCCCACTGCAGCATTACTTCTACCGTGTGCGTGAGGTGGGGCGAGGCATACGCTGGGACTCTGGCGCGTCACATAAAGAGTGGCATCTTTATGACAGTCACTGCCCTGCACGTTTACCAGGGAACTGCAGGCGTCCCTCTCAAGTAATGTAAGCACACTTGAAGAAAGCAGCGTGGGCTCTGCAGAGTCAAGGAGAGCCGGAGCCTCGCGGAACTGCGCAAATAGATGTAAACATCAGCCATTACACGGAGGCAGCCCATTCTCCCGCGCATTGTACAAAAACGCGCCATCCCCATTTGCGTGAAACGCAGCCCATCAGAATGCAGATACAGTGAAGACAGAGGAACGGAAGGCACGTGTTCAAGAAATCCTTTCGTCTTAACAATGCAAAACCGACCAGCTCTTTCATACTGCGAAAGGGCAGCAAAAATGTTGGGTCATGTAACCGGCATCGCTTCGGGCCTGGGGCCAGCAGCCTTGACAGGAAGAGCCGGCTTCGGCACCACACTGACAGCTAGCTGGCAAAACACTGGGGTCCATCACGATACCGGATCGGGACTGGTGCGGGTGGGAGAGGAGACCACCGCTACCCGCAGTGTGCGCGGGTCGCTTTGTACCGCTCTTCCTGACAGAAGTACCTCTAGCTCACAACGTACCTGATGCGTTTCCGGGATTTGGGTAGTTTCTCTCAGTTAACAGCGTCCAGACCCCAGCAGCTCGAAAAACAGAGTGGCCCGGCCATGCGAAGGGGATCGCAGTTAGCGAGCAGAGTGTGCCCCTTGAAGCACTTGCCAGTGCTCCGCGGGCGCTGCTGAGTTTTTGCCCTCAGACGCAAGCTCAGGAGGAGGAGACTGCAGAGGCTGGGTGGCTCGCAGCGCGCTCGCTCCTATTAGCTGCAGCTGGGAACGTGAGTGGCCCCTTAAAATACGCCCATCACGTTTCAAAAGGTAGGCAAAGTGTCAGCTCGCGATCTTTCGAAGAAGTGGACGCGATGAACGTTTTTTTTTCTGTGCTCTAAATTAATGAATCCCGCAGCAGACGATTATAAATAGGACGATATTTGGTATTGAGTGGTGAGCAAGGGGAAATAGGCCAATGCGGAAGGAAATGGAGAGATGCAATTACAGTGTCATGATGAACAAGGACAACAATGGAGGAGCGGGGGCGAGCGAGCGCGGCAGCCTGCTCAGCTGACCAGACGCTCGTGCGTCATGGCCTTTTGCCGGCATGTGTTTACAATTATCGCGCCTGCGTCTGGGCACGATAATTGGAAACACATGTTTGCCGCGCGTACCCATCCCAAAAAGGCCAGCCACGACGCACGAGCGTTTGGACTGCTTTTGAAACTCACTTACTAAAAGTCTTCGCCTCTAGCAGCGCTTGCGCGCTACTCGAGGGTCGACCTAAAAAGGGCTATGATGCGGCCAGCGTTGGCACCTTTATAGTGCTTTTTAAAAAAAAATAACTTTCAGTCATGCTGCGCAGCTGCCTAAAAGATATTGGCAAAGCCATTAGCTGTTACATAGGTGAGACCTATTGGCTTTGCCAATGCTTGCTTAGTTTGAAAGAGGGCGTACTAGTACGTCTCAGCAGTGCTGCAGTACTCTTAGTGGGAGAGTACCGTCAATTCTAAGTAGCAGACAGGTATTCTGGGATAGTGAGTACCTACACTTTTATATTTACATTGCAAGCACTGAGATATATCACATTACTGTTGTGTGACAGTGCTAATTCCATTGACAGATAATGTATATAATGCTGTGTCCCCCTGACGGCGAATGTACTTTACCCTAAAAACATTATGTACAGTCTTATGACAGAGGGAGCGAGCATAACCTCTTAGAGACATTATATACATGTGCACTATAAATCTGGCAGGGTAGGGCAGTGACAACATGGACATAGAAGTGTTTTGGCTTACAGACCCTGGAGAAATCGCTAGGGCATGCATGAAGCACTGGTTTAAGCATTGTAATGAAACAGGGTTTTTGCAGGTATCCCCCACTTTTTGCCCTAATTTGTAATATTAGCTGCAGGTATTTCAACTCTGAGAGTGTACTGAGGCCTGCTTTCAGGACCTCAGTGCCAGTGTTCTGAACCATTACAAAGTATGGGTTGAATTGGATATACCTAATTGGCAAATACTGGCTTACTTATAAGTCCCTAGTGTATGGTACCAAGCACATGAAAGGCAGAGTGTCCACCCAGGGCTGCAGCAGTGTGATAAAGTACAAAATGGCACCCAGCTTGCCACTGCAGACTGGAAGGACAGTGCTTGCACTGCCAGTTGGGCTTTGCCATGTAAACTAATGGCAAAGCCACCACTTTCCTTAACAATATATGTAAGTCTCCCCTAAGGGAGGCCTACAGAGCCCTAAGGCAATGAGTTATATATTAGTAAGTAGGACATATATTTTTCATATATCTTAACAGCAACACTTCTAAATTGTGGTTTTGCTGTGGAAAAGTTTGTAGCCCCAGTGCTGACACAGTGTTTCCGGCTGGCACCCTAGCCTGACTAACTCCTGAATGGGACTACTTAACTGGGTACTATAAGGTATCAAATTAATCGTGGCATTAAATGCGACTCGATGGCCAAGTCGAAATGAATGTCACTTTTAAGGTTTAGCAACATTTAGAAAGTTGCCACTCTGTGCTCCAGCCAGCCCACTGGCCTCACAAAGGCCCTGGCATGCAGACAGCTTTCTGCCTGCCTGGCGAGATGTGTGAATGACTCCCAGGATTAGGAACAAAGGCAGTTGCAGCAGAGAGAGGTGTCACCTCCTCCCACAGGATGGCCACTCAGGGTGTTAGCCCAAAAGGTGAGCTTCAAAGAGAAGCCGCCTTTGAATGGGAAATAGAGACAACACCCCTGAGAAGGTTGCCCTCGGTGCTCTTGCCTGGGATAAATATGGCACCACTGGCACCCTGCCCCTCAGTACACATTGGATTTTGGAGAAAGGACCGAAGAAGGGCTAACCAGCTGCCCTTGAACCCGCACAAAAAGAGGCAGCACTGTCGGAAGGACTGCACCTGCTGCACTTTGGGCTAGTGAGTGCCTGTGGCTCCTGCTGCGGGAAAAGTTGATTCCTGGCCCCAGATCAAAGCAGTGACTCCATGGATCAGTCGGATGATCCTCTGGAACCAGCACCAGGGGTAAAAGAGCTGAAGTAGCCTAAACTGACAAGTTGGTAGCCACAGTAGACATTTTGCCACTACCAGTCCCGGGGCACACCAAGGGACAATGCCGAAATAGCCAAAAGTTGCACCCGAGTCTGCTGGACCCAGGAGTGCTATCCAAGACCAGATTCGTCCACCACAACGGACACTAGCCCCACCTAAGGATTTTGCCCCAACTGAGGTGCAAGGTGACCGGTAGCCCAGCTTCAGCTGGCCTGCTACTGCAATGTAGAGGACTTGGAGGGACCCCGATCTCTGTGGCCAAGTTTGCCCCACATTACCCGTGGGCCATGGAACCACCACAAAGATACTCCCTTCGACCACACCACAACGGGAGCATCCTTTGGGCATATTTTGCCTGTATCCTCAGCATCAGGACCACTCCATTGATTCCTATAGCGGTCGACCTGTAAAGTTTGGAACTTGCCTTAAAACACTCTGGTGGACAGGTAACTGTCCAAAGTTCCTTTCTGGCCCCCTAGACCTCTGTCCTGTCGAAATTGGTCCCCCAAGCCAGGCCGGAGTAGCCGTACTAAATCTTTCAAACTTTTCAAAAGTTTACGAAAGTTTTTTGACCAATGCTTGTTTATGGATATATTTAAAAGTGATAAAAACGTATAAAATCTGTATCTCCTGAACTATCTGGTGAATTTTGCTCACCAAGGTCTCTAAAAATTCATTACACGATTCTCTATTTTCATAAATTGGTGTCCGATTTCTTTCGTGTTGAGTGACATTCTTATTTCGTTGTTTGGTGCTGTTAAATGCTGTTAAATGCTTTACACTAAGGGACATATTTATGACATTGTCACGCAGTGCAGCTCAGCAAGTCACCTTGCTGCGCTGCAGTGCGTGACAGGGATAGGGCAGGAATGTGCTGTATTTAAAAGAATATGGCGCATTCCTGCCTCTTTCTCTGCGCTGGCGCTGTTTTGGCTGCCTAGCACTAGTACAGGCACCCATGCACCCTGGTGCAAGGGTCCCTGTGTTGTATGCAGGATTATTTTTGTGCAGGAAGGGGGACCTTCCTGCACAAAAACAATCCTGAGAGGCATATTCCTCTATCTATCTATATGTGCTGCAGAATGTAGCACACTGAAAGCGGAAGTACCGAGAAATATAGATATTTCTCCTTGTTAAGCCTCTCCTGGGAAGGCATATCTATTTTGGTACATTCCCAAGTTTACCAGTTCTGTTAAATCTGAGAAGGCTTGGCAGTTCGGGCTGGACTGTTCCCATGAGGCACAGGGTCAAGGCTGATTTGCATATGGCTGGGTCCAAACTGGAATGGCATGGTGAGCAAAAAAACGATGGATTTAGGCCCAGATCTCTGTACTGGGGTGAATGTATGACATTGTTCTGCATTCTGTCCATCAACTGTTGCTTTTGCATTTGTCACCCCGAGTGGGACGGGTATGCCCAGATGTGGGTCCCGTGCTCTCCATGCCACTGGAATCAAGCTATCCTGGCTGAAGAGGGGTGAAACCCCGAAACCGGTCCTAGGATGCTTGTTTCCAGTCCAGGGAGGACCTGGCTTGGCAGTTCGGGCTGGACTGTTCCCATGAGGCACAGGGTCAAGGCTGATTTGCATATGGCTGGGTCCAAACTGGAATGGCATGGTGAGCAAAAAAACGATGGATTTAGGCCCAGATCTCTGTACTGGGGTGAATGTATGACATTGTTCTGCATTCTGTCCATCAACTGTTGTTTTTGCATTTGTCACCCCGAGTGGGACGGGTATGCCCAGACGTGGGTCCCGTGCTCTCCATGCCACTGGAATCAAGCTATCCTGGCTGAAGAGGGGTGAAACCCCGAAACCGGTCCTAGGATGCTTGTTTCCAGTCCAGGGAGGACCTGGCTTGGCAGTTCGGGCTGGACTGTTCCCATGAGGCACAGGGTCAAGGCTGATTTGCATATGGCTGGGTCCAAACTGGAATGGCATGGTGAGCAAAAAAACGATGGATTTAGGCCCAGATCTCTGTACTGGGGTGAATGTATGACATTGTTCTGCATTCTGTCCATCAACTGTTGTTTTTGCGCAAATCTGAGAATGCGTCAAAAACCATGGGAGTTGCTTGGGAACACCCATGTAACACCCATGGAACGCCTTCCTAGTGCAGAGTAAGGCAGTGCAGTGATTTGCGCTGTGTTGCTTTGCTCGAGGTTTATGAAGCCACTCAGGTCTATGCAAAGTGGCCTTGCATGGCTTCATTCATCTCATTTTTCAGTTGCGTTGTGCATGTGCCACGTTGCATGGCGCAAGCACAACGCAACTGGGGTAATACACATGGCCCCAAGTTCCTTTTCCAAGCCTTTCTGCTTGGAGTCACGGCTACCCAGGGTTCAGAGTAAGGACAAAGAAACGAGCCTGACAGAACCCAAGACAGGTTTTGTGAGTGTACTCCACAATAAGGCCTCACATCATATCATATAGTACACTCACATCCTCACAAGCACCTAGACTTCCTTTTCGAAACACTATTCCACCTGAAGAAAAGTGAAATAGATATACTGTAACCTGCCACATCTTAGCTGCCAAGTTACTAGTTTACCTATGTGTGTGATTTGCATGTGTGCAGTGTTGTGTGAGATTTCCATGTTTGCAGAGTGTTATTTGTGACAATTCAGGCCCTCATGTGTTACACTTTGAGAGGCACTTTAGTTTGAACCAAACAAGGCAGTTGTGTTTCTGTAAAGAGATTATTTTCAGAAATTACATCCTTTTCTGAAATGTATTGGCCTAAAAGGGGCTTTAAAGGGGCTGGAATAGCCTGCAACACTTGCGCACAGGGGAAAAGTATATTGGCACGTAAGACCTGATCCTACCAATCATAAAGCATGTATAAACTGAAACTGTTCTCTCTCAATCCTCTCACCCTTCCTCCCTCTTTTTGTTTCCTTCTCACACCAAGTCCTTTCTCATCTCACTCTCCCTCCTCCTTTGAACTCACTTTCTATTTTTCTCCAACTCCCTTTCCCCCTCTTTACTTCTCCCTCTGCTCCCTCCTTCAACTTCTCCAATCTCCTCCCTGTTCTTGTGCCTCGCCTCGTCTCTCCCGCCTACCTTTGTCTATCTCCAATCTCTGTGGCTCTCTTCCTCTCTCACCTCCCCCTAACTCGTCGTCCCTTTCCCATTGCCTCGACCTCCACGTCCCCTTTTGCCTCCCTTTGGCTTTGTCTTAATTCCTCTTTTCTCACCCTCCGTTTGTTCCCCTATTCTCCTCTCCCACCTCTTTACACCCTCTTTCTCTATTGCTGTCCTTTACTTTCCCTGCTCCTACTGTATTCTATTTATGAGGGTTAAAACACCATGCTGAGGACTGCTATGGTATGTCATGTTATGCCATGTTATGTTATGCTATGTTATGTTAATATCACTTATATAGCGCACAAATACCACTGGTCTCTAGGCGCTTGCCCAAGGGTTATGATAAAATGTTACTACTGATATTGACGAGATAAGAAGAAGTATTAATCTCTTCTGAAAGCTTGTTGACGGGCTGGCGTGACAAACGCAACACATGATGTAGGATGTAGCCTAAGGGCTAGGGTGGTCGACCTCAAATCTGGGGAACCGGGTTCGAGTCTCGGCAACGACGCTCAACATCCTGTGATTCTGGGCAAATCACTTAATCTCCCCGTGCCTAACAAAAATGAATGTGTCCTCATGTAATGCAACTGGTGCTCAAGTAAAGCGCTCTGATACCTGATTTCGGGTCAAGTTCGCGCTATATAAAACGTTGGGGGAAAAAAACACTTGGCAGCTATGACAATCAAAGCAGCTCATGTGGTATTATGAGAGCGAACAAGAGAGCGCCCTACCCTCAGCTGGCGTCGGATAGAAGCGGCAGCCGTCCAGGGTCTCCTGAATTGTGGACAGTGACTGATTAGCTTTTATGAGGTACTACTGCTCGTTTAGAGGTGATCATGAGGTCAGCTGCTGGGTTTGGCAATCCTAAGTGCTTAAAGTGGGAATTGGGAGTCCCAGACATGAACTTCGCGTCCCAAGTGCAGAGAAATGTGTTTTCATTCTTGCTTTGAACTGTGTGCTTACAGGCATTTGGCAGGGTGGGGAATAAGTGTTGCTACTTTGCTTGAACCCTGTGTTTCTCTTGATTTTAGGTGAGAAGTGCACCCATTTTTATTGCTGATTTGTACGCGTTGATTTGTGCCAGGACCACTGGTGAAGCTTGACTCATAGCTGGGAGGTCTACAAAGGGACTGAGTGGGTTCTAGCGCCTCCTTTTGTGGTCTGATGACCATTTGTAGCTCAGATCCAGGGCAACACCAGGGCTGAGCAAAGCTTGATTGTTCAGTGTAGGATCAGATGGTAAACATCGTTTACCACGCATGCGACACAACGCATGCCATTACAACGCGGTCATTACAATGACCGCGTTGTTACATTGCATGCCATTACAACGCAAGTCGGAACAATGACTTGCTGTAGGGGTCAGAAGGTGTTGGATTTAAAATCCAACACCTTCCCTACTGTTGCACAGACTGGAGTTGGAATAGTAAATTATACTATTCCAACATCCAGCGCCCACCCCCTAGAGCAAGTCGTTGTTCCAACTTGCGTTGTAATGGCATGCGTTGAAAAAGCATGCGATGTAACGTGGCATATTCGATCAGATAGAGGCTGTGACCTCTAACTGGCCCCTGCTGGGCTCCTGCCTAAAAGTGTGGACAGAGGCAGAGTGAGACTGAGCATTGATGTGCCCAGACTCTGCAGGACACAGCTCAGTGCCCAGCTTTGTTTGACCAGCTAGCTGTATCAGCTCGGCCAAGTGCCAAACGTTGCGTGACAATCTCTGGCATTGCAGTAATGCGGTAACATTACCAACAATGGGGGATTTTTACAACAAAATGTTAGAGCGCGATGTTGCGCCAAAATTGCTAACGCCACGCTCAGACATTTTTAAAATGCAGAGATGCACAGTATTTACAAAAATGCGGAGCATCCGTGTTTTCCCTTGCGCTGGCGCTAATAAAGCTGCCTAGCGCCAGCACGGGCACCCTTGCTCCATGTTGCAAGCGTGCCTGCTCTGCAGGGGTGATTGTTTATGCGCAGGAACAGACACTTTCCTGCACATAAACAATCTTGAACTGCGATTTGCTCTTTCTATGTGTGCTGCAGAATGCAGCACACATGGAAAGAGCAAATAATGAGGAGAAATTAATAATTTCTCATCGTATCGCCAGTCTAAGACCAGATATTCCTTGGTCTTAGTTTTTGGCGCTCCCCCAGCCTTGTAAATATGGGGCTGCGTCAAAAAGCAATGGGTGTTGTGATGGAACACCCACAGCGACACCCATTGCACGCCACTTTCACACCGAGTGAAGCGTTAAAAGGGGCCTTATTTACAAGGAGGTGTTAAGCCACGTTAAGTGACTTAATGCCACTTTATAAAGAAGAAGAGGATATCGCCACCAGAACGTCGCTAAAAGTGCCGTTCTGGTGGTGATATCCCTTGTAAATATGCCCCAATGTGTTAATCTAACTCGAGATGCTTGGCACTTGGCAGAGGTAACACATTGACAACCTAAAGTGGAGGTACAAGCACTATATGAGGCATTATTGTCAAGAACGTGCAAGAAAAAAGATGATTTGTCTTTAGGCACATACTAATTTTACCCACCTCAGAAGGATGGAAGAGTGACAGGGCACTTAAGGCTTTTAGCCCCCACTGAGCAAGTTTACTGACTTGCACCTGTGAGACATGACATAGAAGCCATGCAATAATCAAAACATTTTGATTACCTTTGGGGGTGTGCTAGGGATCACAAGACACACACCTGTATCAAAGTCTCATCTGCTCACCACATCCAGTGGCTCAGACAGTGCTTGCACCTCATGCAGACCTGGATTCCCAGCACTCCTTGAAGCTTTAACCCCACCAGAACAGAATAAATGCTATTCGCTAAGCACCACAAGCAACAACTAGTCCAGACCGGGCCCAATGGCATGGACCTGGACACCTCTGAACTCCAACTTTCACCCAATGCCAAGTCACTCAGATTCACCCTGCAGACCAACCTCACCCACAAGAGACATGTCACAAAGAAAACCAAGACCTTTAATAAAGAAAGTGAAACCGTTCTTCCCAGAAAGCGAATTCAGAACTGCTGTTCAAGCCCCTGTACATTCGCATCTGAACGGTGTCATTGCCCGGATACGTGACCTCCCAGACTCCACAGTTGCCCGTCTGTAGAACCTGCTGCATGCCGTAGCATGTCTCATCACAGGTCTAAAGAAATATGACCACATAACTCAGGCTTTTAGGACTGTTGTTGGTCTTTGTAGGGATCAACATCATGTGTCTGCATGTGTGGTATTCTACGCTTAGTAATGTTGCCTGTGAAATGACTGCACTTGGAAATACCATCATCATCATAAAACTTTATTTCGGTCGTAGACCATAAAAGTGCAAGTACAGTAGATTACACCCAGGCAACTTGGAAATACTTCATGTAGCAATAGAGTCTGTGGGAGAACTTGATTTGAGCGAGTGGTTGCAGGTGGGGCCCACCGGTACCCATTTTTGGGACCGGCACTTATTTTTCTCCATCAGGCTTTGATCCAGAGCAAGACAGAGAAAAACATACAAGGGGGAACAAAGGAGAAAGTGAAAGATGGAAAAATGAAGTAAGAAAGCAGGATACTGCAAGAGTGAGATAAAGGGACAGGGACTGTCTAGTGGTAAATTAAAGAGCCATGAGGTGACAATTATGAGAACACAGCCTTGGTATTCTGCTGGTTGACATTCAAAACAGCCAGCCGCTGGCTTTTTTATCAAAACTTTGGACCACAGCACTTATTCTTTTACAAATTAAGCACTGCTCTGGGATATTAAACCATGGCTACATTGAATTGTCCAAAGAAAACACAATAAGATGATGGACGGAGCACTGAAACTTTTCAGACACTCACCCCAGTCACTATTAGATCTGGGCTGAATCCATCAACGCTCTTTTGCTCACTTCGCCACCCAAGTTCAGACCCAGCCATATGCAAATCAGTCTTGACCCTGTTCCTCATGGGAACAGTCCAGCCCAAACTACCAAGCCAGGTCTTCCCTGGACCGGAAACAAGCTTCTTGGGAGCGGTTTCAGGGCATCACCCTTCATCAGCCAGGCTAGCTTGAATCCAGTGACAAAGTGAGCAAGGGACCCACGTCTGGGCATACCCTGCCAACTTAGGGCGAACAAATCAAACACAAGGAGATGATGGACGGAGCGCTGAAACTTTTCAGACACTCACCCCCAGTCACAGATCTGGGTTGAATCCATCACTGTTCTTTAGCTCACTTCGCCACCCCAGTTCAGACCCAGCTATATGCAAATCAGTCTTGACCCTGTGCCTCATGGGAACAGTCCAGCCCAAACTGCCAGGCCATGTCTTCCCTGGACCGGAAACAAGCATCCTGGGACCGGTTTCGGGGTTGTAATTATAATGCTTTAGTGCTAACTTTCGGGAACATCACTCTCCTCTAAAGGAAGGTGGGAGCCAAAAATAGTGCACCTCACTCAGAAACTGACACGCTGGAGTTTATTACCCACAATCAAAACTGCAAAGTAAACTTAGGGCACAAGAAATGACAGATGGGAGAACTGGTAACTAAGTATATGCCAGTAGTGCTAAAATAATGTACATACGAATGACAGGTGATTACCAGTATATCACCAAGGCAGTTAATCACAAACAGTAGGCATTAGCATGTTATGTTATCTTAGCAGTGTTTTTGATGTGCTAATCACCCGTGAGGCTATCCAGGTGCTGTGTAGCTGGTGTGTGTGGCCAGCCCTAGAGGGCTTACTCGAAGAGACAGCTCTTCAGCTTCCTGCTAAAGTCAAGAAGAGTTGAGGAGACTCTGATGGGTTGTGGAAGGTCGTTCCAGGCTTTAGGAGCCAGGTATGAGAAGGCACAACCTCCTGCTCTGCTTTTGTCAGGTGTATGCAAGTGAGAGTTCAGCAGAGCAGAGGTGTCTGGGGGGTTGGTGGAAATGAATGCGGCTATTCAGGTAGGCAGGGCCTGTGTTGTGGATTGCTTTGTAGGTGTGGGTGAGGAGTTTGAAATGTCTGCGCTTCTGTATCGGGAGCCAGAAGAGTTCCCTAAGGTGTGGTGTGGTGTGGTGTGATGTGGGCTCGGTGTGGGAGGTTGAGGACTAGCAGGGCTTTAAGTGGGCCGGGTCTCACCGGTGCTGAGCACCTGCAGTTTTTTAAAGGAGACCTCGAAACGGGTCTCTATCGGGCTCTGTTTTGTGCCCTGGCACAGGCAGTCCACTTTTTCTGGACTGCAGTGACAGCAGGCACATCGATGTGCGCTGCTCACACTGCTCACTTCTCACTAGTGGAGAAGTTACGGCATGTTACGCCATGACGTCATGCCAGGTGAGCGTTGTAGGGGAAGGGAAAACGTTTCAAGAGAGTCATTTTCTCTCTGGATTTCCGTTCTCTTTTTGAAACTCTGGAGCAGCAACATTGTCGTGGTGTCACCAGGGCATTAAGTGGAAGCTTTTTCAATATTATATACAACAAGCCATAGTTGCTGCTTATTTATCTTATGCAACTAACAACCAATAACAAAGCTAATAGTCCTGGCTTGTTGTAGGCATGATGTTACTTGTTGTATCATATATCTGGATGCAATGACAGAAATAGTAAAATACAAGTCGGGCGGCACACTATGCTAAACACAGATTTTTAGCTTGCGTGTTTTTAAGCCACGCCCTTAATTACATCGGCCACGCCCCTTTGAGAGACCCCCCAGTTTTTTCATCCCACTTAAAGCCCTGAGGACTAGTCCTATATCATCTGCAAGGTGCTTATTATATTCACAGTAGGTTCTTATACCAGAGCTATAGGAAATGTGTTCTAATCAACTACAACACTTACATGCTTGCCCAGTGGTTCCGGGATGGGAACCTCTGAAAAACCAGAAGTCAACCAAAATGATCTTAAGGTCTGTACAACCCAGTTTTATGTAATTCCTCCTAATGTTAACTCTTGGTAAGGGCTTCTTCGAGTGAGTTCACCTTAGAGTGTTTGAGTGCCTGGTTTGAGTGCAATGCTCCTCGGCCAGTTTTAGGAGCCTGGTGAGTCATTTGGTTAGCACTAATTATACGAGCAGCAAACTGACTTATAGTCATGGGGTACTAGGCCTCGTTGGCCCAAAGGCTTCAAGAAAGATGTGAATATTAACTCTTTGTGGGATTTAAAAAAAACTCCAGTGCTGCCAGAGGGAATTGAAAAGGGTTCAGTAACTGGCATGTAGATGTGTTTCTCCATAGCATTTGGTCGTAAGGCTGGAGAAAAGGTTGAGGGGAGCTACATATATATAAAAGGCTAGAACTGTGACCTTTTGGGCAGTTAAAGGTCTTCGAAGTGAGCATAAAGCAGTCATAGTGGTGAAGGCCAGTTTTGGGAAGTGATGCAGGATTTTGGACATCTATAGAATTCAAAAATGCCTTAGTTAAGAGTCCAACATAGATTTCATGGCCAGTGTCATGTTAAGGATTTGGGGAGGGGGGTGGGGGGGTCAAGACATATTTTGGGGGCCCCTGTGCGGAACAAATGTAATTTGTATTACCCATTTCCTGCTCATTTAAGCCAGTATGATGGCAAACAATGCTAGTTTGTATGTGAACTTTAACAGGGTGACACAAAACAATTGAAATATGACTTGCCCGGTACTTCAAAATATCTTAGGATGACACTGGAAAAAGAAAGAGAGTCGGGGAGAGGGGTTTACAGGGAGAAATAGAATAGACAGAGGTTTAATAAAGAGAAGGTTCATTTTCCCAGGTGGCCCCTTTGAAGGTTGGGGACCAGGGCAATTGCCAAATTTGTCCATGCCTTAAAATGTCTCTGTTCATGCCAGTGATCTAAGGAGGACATTATTTCTGCAATGATCCCAGCAAGTCTGATGGATGTTCATAGGAGTGGATGCCCCCGTCAGAGCAAGCAAACCCAGAGGTACTTATTTTTGTTGACTTTGTTTACTTGAGTTGTTAAGGAGAGCTCGCCGTTGAATGATACCCCCAAGTTGCAAACAATGACATATGCAGGTGCAGGGGCCCCAATATTGCAAGCCAGGCAAGAGGGAGAGGTGATCAGCTGACTGGGCCTATGAGCAGGATTTCCTCTATCACAGTATTGAGTCACAGCCAGTTTAGATGCATCCAGTGCTGGAGGTGCTTCAGACAATCCATTACATAGGAGCCTCAGTACCCTGAAAACTAAAGGTGAAGATACTGAGGCTGTAATTGATTCTAGCCAGTATCCCCACACCTGATCCCAGACATCACAAGTTCTCAGCCCTATAATTGCAAATAACATGCTGGCGCCAGAATTAGCAGGTACTTTTCCATGCATGGTTCCAGATTTCAGGGCATTTCCCGCAGACATTTTCCTCTAAAAAACTCTGTGGTTTTACCAGGTGTGTTCCTGCACCCAGTAAATATTGTAATTGGGCAGGGCAGTATCTACCCGATGGATACTACTGCGTCCGACAAATAATGGGTCCAGTAGTGTAACACAAAATGATGGAGGCCACTGCAGAGTGTAATGAAGTGCTACCTAGTCTCCGATATCAGATATCTCACAGCTATTTGTTGGCCTTGCGCTGAATTGGGCCCCCTGAAGGGTTGCGGTCACCCTTGAGCTGCAGGTGCCTCTGTTAGGCCCCTAAATTGGTTCCTTAGTCTAATCAAGGGATCCCTCTCATAGGTTGAGCTGGAGTTGAGTATCATCCACTTACATGTGATGGTCAGTGTTGTATAGTCCATTGGTGAATTCTAAGCCCAAAGATAGAATTGGGACTGCTCACCAACTGCAGCCAAGCTTGGAAATCAATACACCGCCTCCATTTACCTGGCACCTCAAGTGCTGGGTATGACTTACAGTTTGTATTATCTATTTACCAAAACATCCATCAGGGTAGCTCCAAATTCTTTGAACACTGTTTGATGTCTCTTGTGGTCATGGGATATCACCCCGGGTAATAGCGTGCTTTACAAATCGACACAACATGGAGTAATTGATTGTACACAGCTTTCAGGAGAACTATCACTGTTCTTCTTACATTGTGCCCTGAAGTGACTGGAATTTTGTATATTAATGTAGAGCTTGCATGCGTATTTCTTATTGTGATGGAGGGTTTCCTGTGCCCACAACCAGAATGAGGCCACTTTGATCAGTTGCAGAGTATGTGATTTGTCCCTATAGTATACTGGGCACATGGAGTAGTGAGTGTGCCCATTTGTGTAGGTCAGTGCCAAACAGGTTAGTAGTATCCTGGGAGAGGGTACATCCGAACCAGTGAGGACAGCAGGGCCACACAATGGAGGCACTGCGGAGGTGTTTGTGTTTTGGCACACGTGTCTCACGGTTGGTGTGGTGGGTGTAAAGAGACTGTAAATGTCCACTGCCTGGTAAGGGCCACAGAGAGACAGCAAGTTGCTGAAGTCTAGAGTGAGTGAGGGCCCACAGAGAGGCAGCAGTCAGACCATGTGTGTTAGTAGTGTGCTGAGACAGTGTCCACAGATTAGAAGAATCTTGAGAGTGGATTGTAGGATGTAGGTTCGCTCCTGTGCAAGTTAACCAGAACAAACGTTTGTAAAGCCACCATCAAAAGGTGTTTGGTGCACCAGTGGACAAAAGTAGGTAGGCTTGGGGATTCTTTTTAGTATCCCATGCCTATGCTCTGCACACATACGGTTGCAGAAATGCTTTTAGAGACATTTGAACTTGTTTAAAAGAAGAAATGTTAAACTGGTTGTATCTTTGTGAGCAGTAGAACAATATAACCTCTTTACCCCAAAATGTTTCCTTACATTGCATTCCTTGCTAACATTCGCCCAGAATATTAGGGAGCACATTGTGATCAAAATTACATTTTTCTTAGCAGTTTTCTAGGCCTTGAATTGATAATGTGTGTTCGCGGTGCATCAGCAAAGTAGTGTCTCGTATGATCTGTGTTGCTGGAGCCAGATCTAAACTGGCCAACAGTTCTTTGAAGATTTTCAGACAAGCCGTGTAATTTCCTGCAGCTGCCGGTAAAACCACTTGCCCTAATCATTGATTACCATAATTGGTGTTTTAATGCCTTAAGTAATTCCTTTCAATGTGGAAATTGCCCGAAGTTTGTTTTTGTGTCTTAGTTGTTGGGTTCCAAAGTCGGTTAGCTTTGGCTTCGATTGATGTTAGATTTTGCCAGCATGCTGAGCCAATAAACTGAAACGAGCTGATAGGGATTTTTAATGCCAAGTTTATTATCATAGTTCATTTTGAGATCATGCTCTCTTTAAAACATTTCCTCTTACATTTTTGATTTCCCAACTCTGTGATATGTCAGAACTTTATGGCCTTGTTTTCAGCTCACTTGCACGTTATGCTCTTGTTTTCAGCATTAGTGCTTTGACAACCCTTATCACTGCTTTGATCTGCTAAGTGGAATGAGGAACAGAGCAAACAGCTGTTCCCTGTCCCCATTGGTTGGACCAGAGGGGGCACGAGCTGTGTTGTCTACCAGGAGTGGTCATTTCCCTGCCTGACTGTAGGTGATGACAGGGTGCAATGCTCCACATTTGGTCACCAGTGAACAGACATCAATCTAGTGCCTTACCTGGATTCTAGCTATCCAGGAACTGCATGCGGTCCCCCAGGCTGGTCAGAAGCTTTTGTGATCCTGGGTCCAAAAATACATGTGGGGCCTCTCTCCGGCTTTCCTGCTGCACAAGCGCCTCCCTCGTTCAAAACAAAACAACGCCCTGGGAAGCAACTGGAGGCATTTCCAGGGTATGGCACCTCCTAGGAGAGGTAGCTGTTACCCACCTCATCCTGAAAGTATCACAAAGGTAGGCAAGGCTTGCTTTTGGTATATTTAAGTATATTTTGCATTGGTAGCTTGGACCCTCAAAAGTGCAGGGCCTGAGGCAACCCTGCCACCCCCCTCCCCCCCATTTGCTCCCTCTTGTACCCGCCCTGTCCCTCCTCCAAATGACAAAGACATGGTACTGTGTGGGAAGGTACTTGCAGGGAAGGGGGAGCCGTTGCACACCCACAGGGAACTTATAGGAGTTTGATCCTGTGGAACTGAGGCCCACCCAGAGGAATGAAGAACATTCTGTTGTGTGTAGGCAATGCAAGACCTCCAGGTTTCTGCTGAGGTAAAGTGGCCCTCTCAAGGAAAATAACCAAAACATGGACCGCTAAGACTACCAAGCCACAATCTGTTAAGCTTGCATGTGATATATTGTTAGTTCAATGTTCTAGCATCCATCCAGTAGTTCGAAGAGGACTTGTCAACTCTTCGGTTATCATGAATCTCTCCCAATGGCTGGCTGGACCTTGTCCAAGTGTGCCATGGGGGCTTCCCTGGTGCTGCTAAGCAAAAGCTACCCTGGAGTCGTCATCCTTTCTAGACACTCCTACAGATGAGTGACTCAAGATTACAAGACCTTCTGGCTCTGTCACATACATCCTTCCACCTGGCTACACTCACTCTTATCAATTCAATTCAATAACTTTATTTGGTCTAAATAACAATAGGCCATAAAAGTACATAGAAATATTGCACATAGCTATAGTCACTCACTCTTATCCTGTGTGGACTAGCAGTGGTGCCCTGGTCACACTGTCTATCAATTTATCCTCTTGTTGGTAGAGGAAACCCAAGGTTATTCCATCCCCAAGTCGATAGGAGTAATACTGTAAACATAAGCATTTACACAGGTCACTCACCCCCTTATAATCCCATTAACTTCAGAACCTAGTCACTGTATTCACCCAACACTCACTGTCTAAGAAGGAACCATGCATCCTTACATCTTTGACTTGGTCCAGGCCATTGGACCATCACTTGCAGTCTCAGGACCCATTTGCAATAGCTTTCATAGAACATATCTTTATGTAAAGCAGTTCTCCAAAGTCAAGGACATTGACTCACTGACAAGTTTCCTCTAAAGCGGGAACAAACATCCAAATGAGTCATTACACTATATATCCCGCGTAAGTGTCCCTTTTACAACCCTAGACCGCACTACACAATCTGCATGCAGTATGTCCAGTGGAACCAAGCACTCATATTACTAACCAACCATCTATCCCAAAGCTATAATCTAACCATCCTGGAAACATGTGTTGCTAACCAAAATAACAATCATACATCACTTCTTGGCCACAACGTGGCATATATTTGCATCTGCCTGCCACTCACTCCTGAGCATGTCCTCATCATCAAATTAACTTTATTCGATTTACAAAACAATTCATAAATGTACAGATTTAATTAATAATGACATTTCATATCACTTTAAGAATCCTGAGCATGTAAACAACAACAATGTTGCAAAGAGGGATAATTTTGGAAAAATGTTTTTTGTTCAGTAAATGCATTTGTGGGTTATTGAATCAGTCAATAGATTAGTTATTAGACAGAAAGAACATTAACTAATGAATACACATTATGCCATATAAATATGTTGAACTCTTTTTTCATCCACAGAGAAAGAGTCAATCAAAAAAGAAATGAATAATAAACAACAATGAACATCCAGTGAATTGAGGGTCCTCAGTGTGTTTGGTGATCAGACTGGTGCAACATCAAATAACACAAGTATTAAAGTCAATTGCATATCAGAAAAACCTGCGCCAATTGTAGAGGTGAAAGAATGTTTAGTGTTCAACAATTGTTTTGCCAGTTAAATAACCAAAGTACAGTACAAAGATGTATAGGCCTTGCGTCAAACAAGATGTAATCATAGTACAAAATAATTCATTGTATTACAGAACATAGAATAAAATATGTGTAATAGTACATCATCTTACCAAAGGACAACATAATGCGGAAAACATGTAAGGCAGGCATAAGCGGCACAGAAAAGTAAATAAAGAAATCCCGTAAAGCAATAAGCTATAGGGTTGTGAGCCTTTAATAATTCCTTATAATTGAAGTAAGACAAGAATGTTTTTAAGAGAGAAAAATCCTCTGTAACGACTGTATTAAACAATGTTGTTTGTGTCGTCAATGGCATTTGAACAATAAAGCAAGTAACGGGTATCCATCAGGCCTGGGAAAGGGTTATCTGAGCACCATTTTATTGAAGCATAATTCTCTCTTCCAAGGTTGCTGGTGAATCCGTGAATCCCAGTATAGCAGGTGAAATTTTAGGATATTGGAAGTCAGGGAGAAGAAATATCCTGCCCTTTCCATACATATAGGTGGTAAGAGGTCCATGAGAGTACTTCATTGTTAGACCTGGCATCCTTGGCGTGGGTCTCCCTTCCATTTTTTATGATGCCTCCTATGTTACTGATCTGTTTTTGCTGGCGTTAGATGCTTTGGGCACTGTGCCACTGCTATTCAGTGCCACAGTGCAAGTGCTCCCTATGATAAATTGTGTTATGTATTAGTGACTCCATGATTGGATGATTGGTTTACTTGTCAGTCCCTAGTACAGTGCACTGAGTGTGCCCAGGGCTTGTAAATCCAATGCCGCTGGTGGGCTTGCAGCACTGGTTGTGCCACCCACAGAAGCGGCTTGTAAAATGTGTCTCAGGCCTGCCATCGCAGAGCCTATGTGCAGCCTAGAGCTGCCATGTCGACTTGGTGAGTGCACCCACTTACCAGTCCCTAAACCTTCCCTTTACTGCATGTTGGTCACCCCTAAAGTAGGCCCTAGGGCAGGGTGCATTGTAAGTATAAGGTAGGACATGCCCTGGTGTGTGTGGCATGTCCTAATAATGAATTACAGCCATTTTCGTTTTTCACTATAGCAAGGCTACCTGCTCCCCATAGGCCAGAATGGGCAGGCTGACTATTACACCTTATAGTCAGAACTGACCCAGGGAACATGGTAGAAAAACGAATTTAGTATGCCTGAACTCAGAATGATAAAATACATCTTTTAGTGAAGTTGGTTTTAACATTCTGTGTTTGAGAATACCACTTTTAGAAAGTGGGTATTTTCTTGCCTAAACTTCCAAGCCTGCCTCTGCTAGGTTGTGTATTCCTTGTCTGGAGATTGAGTGACAGGGGCTGGGGGTGGCTACAGGAGACAGGGTAAGTCAGCACAGGGCTGAATAGAAAGATCTGCATCCAGAGTGGAGGGAGGAGTTGCACCTGGGTCTGAATAGGGCTGTGCCTGCCTTCCACAATGCTGGCTCCACCTCCTGCCGGGCGGCTGAGCACTCTGCCCCACATTCTGAAAGGAAAGAAGGAGTCAGGAAAACAAAGTGCTCCAGGACTGACCAGAACTGGTTTTGGACTAGGCAGAGGCCTCTCTGCCTTCAGAGAACAAAGAGAAACTGTGTATAAAAAGGGGACCCAGACCCCTAGGAAATTAGATCACTTTGGGAAAACAAGAAGAAACCTTTGCTGAGGAGCGGAACCAAGAAGAAACTGAGGAGAAGACTATCCCTAAGCTAGAGGGATCTGCCTGCAGTGGTTGCCTGACTGCCAAAGGAAGGAGAAAGGACTTTGTGTGCACTTTTATTCAACTTGTAAAGGATCTCCAAGGGCTTGAGAAAAGAGCTTGCCTCCTGCTGAAGTCTCAGGGACAACAGACTTCAACCACCAGCTCCCCAAGAATCCTTTGGAAGTGCCTGCTGCTGTTTTGGGCCTTCTGAAGGGACTGCGTGTCGCAAGGAGCTGGAAGCGCGACTCAAGAGGGAGAAGCGTGTCGCCGTCGCAGCCGCTGCCGTCGCATCACGGAGATGTCGCCGCTGTAGCTGTCGCATTGCACCGCATCAAGAGAAGAGTCTCGCATCGAGGAAGAAGCGTGTCGCCGTCGCAGCCGCTGCCGTCGCATCGTAGATGTCGCCGCTGTAGCTGACGCATTGCACCGTATCGAGAGAAGCGCCTCGCATCCATGGAGAAGTGTGCCGCCGTCGGAGCTGCTGCCGTCGCATCACGAAACCAGGGTGTCGCCGCTGCAGTTGTCGCATCGAGCGGAAGCGTCTCGCAACGTTGGAGAAGAGTGTCGCAGCCGAAGCTGTTGCCGTCGCATCGCTGAACAAGGGTATCGCCGCTGCAGCTGACGCATCGAGTCGAGACTTCTCGCAACATCGGAGAAGCGTGCCGCATCAGGAAGAACTTGACGTCTTTATTTCTTTGCACCAGAACTTTGTCGCATTCCCATCGCTGCAACATTGCTTGTTGTGGAAGCGTCCCGCATCATAAGGTACATTGACTTAAAGTGTCGCATCTTAAGAACTGAACTGAACTAAGCTAAAACTACCATTTTAAGTACAGTATTGTGGATTTTTGTCGTTTATGGTCTTGTGTTAAAACTATATAAAGAATACTTATTTTTGATATAAACCTTGTGTGGTGTCCATCTGTAGTGTTGTCACTAGATTACTGTATGTGTTCACAAATGCTTTACACACTGCCTCTGAGATAAGCCTGTCTGCTCGTGCCAAGCTACCAAGGGGGTGAGCAGGGGTTATTTTAGGAGTGTACCCCTTTACCCTGACTAGAGGCGAGGGTCCCTATTTGTCACAAGTACCTACCTGTGCCAACTAGAGACCCCCAATTCTAACATTGGTGGTCAGCGGTGAGGATTCTGGACTTGCATTTGTGACTCATGTACAGTGATTGGTGAACACTACTAGTGAGTGCAGACCAAAACGCGACCACATACTTTTGGTAGATTTTTTTCTAGGACTTTCCATTTTTAGCCAAGTTCAGCCATCATGAAACCAGCATCCATAGCATCTGTTGATTTTGATTGGGAAGAGGAGAAACTAGAATGCTACAATGCAAGGCAGCTGAAGCACTTCTGCAAAAGATTTAATGTTGCAATTACCGGGCTCACCAAGAAGGGGGAGTTCTATAAGGCGCTGAGGGCCTGGGTAGAAGCAAGGAAAACCCCTGAGAATGAGGAAGGGGATAATGATGCAGATGTGCAGCTGGAAGGGCCATTGGGTCCAGGGGAAAGGAAGGCACCTTCCCCAGCAGGTAGCAGTGTTTCTGCCAAAGGTCTGTCCACAGAAGAGCTGGAGGACAGGGAGAGAAATAGGATGCATGAGTTGGAGCTGGCCAAAATGAATGGGCAATTGGAAATTAGGAAACTGGCCCTGGAAGAAAAGAGGATACAGCTTGAGCATGATAGAAGTTTGAGGGAGTTGGATTTGAAAGCTAGGAGCTTAGAAATTACTCCCTCTGGTGGCATCCACACCGTCAATGCCTGTGGAATCTAGAGTGTATATTCCTAAGGATGTGGTCAGAGAGTTTTTAAAAATGATGACATTGGGCAGTGGTTCAAGGCCTATGAGGTAGCCATGTCTTCCCACCGGGTCCCTGAGAAGGATTGGGGAGCGGGGTTGTGGGGACGGTTCCTTAGTGAGGGGCGGGACACACTGCTAGATTTGCCTTCTGATGTCCATAATTCATATCACCACATGAAGGATGCTTTAATGTCTAGGTATGGTTTAACTCCTGAATTGTATAGGCAGAGGTTCAGGGGTTGCAAGAAGATAGAGAACAGTACCTGGGTAGAATATGTCACTTTTTTCTGCAGGGCATTGGATGGTTGGGTGAAGGGTAGCAAAGTTGATGATTTTCAGGGGCTCCTTGATTTGATTGCATGGGAGCACTTGTCAAGTAACTGTTTTCCAGAGCTACGCCAGCACCTGATAGATAGCAAGCTGACTATCCCTAGGAAGCTTGCTGAGGAGGCGGACCGCTGGGTCAGTACCAGGGTCCACAAGGGTCACGTGGGAGACTCAGCCAAGGGTGGGCAGGGTCCCCAGCAGAAGAGTGGGGGGGACAAAGGTAAACAGAGGGAGTTCCAAAGACGGCCCCAAAGTAGTCCCCAAGGGAACCAAGGGAAAGATTCCCAGCCTCCCCCCAGAAACCCTCAGGGGCCCGACAGGTCCACCTGTTCAAAGGGGACCCCTGAGATGCTACAAATGTGGGGAACTGGGTCATATAGCGAGTGATCCCAGGTGCCACCAGTTTGGAAAGACCGCACCCCCTGGTGCAGCCCCCCGGTGTAGCCCTGGGGGAGGAGATGGATGCCCCAGAGGGGTGGGGTCCCGCACAGATGTCCCTTGTCTCATTAGGAGACTGTGAGGTGGTCCCCAGGACCCCGCTGCCTGACAACACTAAGAAATACAGGCAGTGGGTGACCATCAATGGCCATAGGGTGGAGGCTCTTAGAGATACAGGAGCCAGTGTGACAGCTGTCAAGTGTCACCTGGTGTCTCAAGAGCAGGTTGTCCCCCATTCATTCTATCCAGTTGTTGCCGCTGACAACACAGAGAGTCACTGCAAAGTGGCTCAGGTTCCCTTTGAGTGGGGGGGTCTCTGGTACTCTTCAGGTAGCTGTGAGGCCCGCCATGCCTGTTGACTGTTTGTTAGGGAACGACTTGGAGAGCTCACCTTGGGCGAAGGTGGAGCGAAGTGCTCATTTAGAGATGTTGGGTTTGCATGACTGGGCGTGTGTGACCACCCGGTCCATGGCAGCAAGTAAAGGTGCTCAAGAGGACCTGGAGCCTGAGAGGGAGGCCCAGGTACCTGCCGTCACGAGAAGAGGCAGGGGGCGCGGGAAACCGGCCCCCGAAGTTCCCACGGTCCAGGAGGAGGCAGACCTTGAGGGGGATGCCCTGGAGCCTACAGGGGAACAGATAGCTGAACTGGGGGACCTGCCTGAGCTGACCCATTGGCAGCAAGAAGGAGGACCCTCCAGGGAAGAATTCTGCAAGGAGCAGAAAGAATGCCCTTCTCTGGTGGGTCTGCGGCAACAGGCTGCAGACCAGGCAACAGGTGATCAGTCTGGGTCACATTGGGTCTATTGGGAGAATGATCTCCTGTATACTGAGGCTAAGGTTGCTGAGCCTGGGTCAGCCCGTGTGCTGGTGGTACCCCAGTGCCTCAGAGCTTTCCTACTGGGGCTGGCTCATGATGTTCCATTGGCAGGACATTTGGGGCAGGACAAGACCTTTGAGAGGCTTGTCACCCACTTTTATTGGCCCCAAATGCGCAGGAGTTCAGACACTCACTGCAGGACATGTCAGACTTGCCAGGCAAGTGGAAAGAGTGGGAGGAAGCGCAAGGCTCCTCTCCAGCCATTCCCTGTAGTCAGCACCCCCTTTGAACAGGTGGTTATTGACATAGTGGGGCCACTGGACCCCAAGACAGCCATGGGCAACAGGTTCATCCTGGTCTTGGTGGACCATGCCACCCGGTACCCGGAAGCCATACCTCTGAGGACAGTGACGGCCCCCGTGGTGGGACGAGCACTGATGGGAATTTTCTCCTGAGTGGGATTCCCTAGCGAGGTAGTGTCTGACCGGGGGACCAACTTCATTTCCAAGTATATGAAGTACCTGTGGCAGGAGTGTGGGGTAACCTACACGTTTACCACTCCTTACCACCCCCAAGGAAATGGATTGGTTGAAAGGTTCAACCGAACCCTCAAAGGCATGATTATGGGTCTTGAGGAACCTATGAGGCGTAAGTGGGACGTCCTCTTACCATGCCTGCTCTTTGCTTACCGTGAGGTGCCCCAGAAATCTCTAGGGTTCAGTCCCTTTGAGCTTCTCTATGGACACCCAGTAAGAGGACCTCTAAGTTTGGTCAAAGAAGGCTGGGAGCAATCTCCCAGGAAACCTCCCCAGGATGTATACAGTTACATGCTGGCCTTTAGGAACCAAACTAGGCGTTTCAGGCAACTCGCTGAGGCGAATCTGGAAGCCAGCCAGGAGGAGATGAAGCGGTGGTACGACCAGAATGCCACTCTGGTAGAGCTTCAGCCTGGTCAGAAAGTGTGGGTCATGGCCCCAGTGGAGCCCTGCGCGCTCCAGGATAAGTGGACCGGACCCTTTGAGGTTGTAGAGCGCAAAAGTCCGGTTACCTACTTGGTGGACTTGCGGTCTCCCAGGAACCCCTTGAGGGTCCTGCATGTCAACCGCCTGAAGCCCCACTTGGAGAGGTCCCAAGTGGGCATGCTCTTAGCGACAGATGCTGGGATGGAGGAGGAGACCGAGCCTCTTCCTGACCTCCTGTCAGCAACAGAGCGAGATGGGTCAGTGGATGGTGTCAACCTCTCTTCCACCCTGACCCCTGAGCAACAGAATGACTGCCGCCAGTTGCTGGGACAGTTTTCTGATCTGTTCTCCCTGGTTCCCGGTGTCACAGATTGGTGCATCCATGATGTGGACACTGGGGACGGTACACCTGTGAAGCACAAATCTTACAGGGTGACTGACAGGGTGAGAGCTTGCATCAAGGAGGAGGTCTCCAAAATGCTTGCGTTAGGGGTGATTGAGTCCTCTAACAGTCCTTGGGCCAGCCCAGTGGTCTTGGTCCCAAAGGCTGCCGCACCGGGTGCCACACCAGAACTCCGGTTCTGTGTGGACTACCGAGGGCTCAATTCAGTCACCAGGACTGACGCGCACCCCATCCCCAGAGCTGATGAGCTCATAGATCGGCTAGGGGCTGCCCGGTACCTCAGCACGTTTGACTTGACGTCTGGGTACTGGCAGATCGCCTTGACTGATGGGGCAAGAGAGAGGTCAGCATTCTCCACACCAGATGGGCACTACCACTTCCGGGTGATGCCCTTTGGGATGAAGAATGCCCCTGCCACCTTCCAGAGGTTGGTCAACCAGGTGTTGGCTGGACTGGACTCGTTCAGTGCCGCCTACCTGGATGACATCGCAGTGTTCAGCGCCAGTTGGGAAGAACATCTGTGCCACCTCTGGGAAGTGTTGATGGCGCTGCGGAGAGCAGGCCTCACGATCAAGGCGAGTAAGTGCCAGATCGGGCAGGGTTCCGTGGTGTACTTGGGACACCAAGTGGGGAGCGGCCAGGTGGCGCCCCTGCAACCCAAAATTGAAACCATCCTGAATTGGGAACCCCCAAAACCCAGACAGAGGTGAGAGCCTTTTTAGGACTCACGGGTTACTACAGGAGGTTTGTCAAGGGGTATGGCAGCATTGTTGCACCCCTGACAGAGCTGACTTCCAAGAAGCAGCCCAGGAAAGTGATTTGGACTGACACCTGTCAGAAAGCTTTTGAGGCCCTGAAAACTGCCATGTGCACGGCGCCCGTGCTCCTGGCCCCAACTTCTCCAAAGAGTTCGTAGTACAAACAGACGCTTCAGAGCATGGTATGGGGGCTGTTCTGTCACAGATGAATGAGGAGGGCCTAGATCAACCCGTAGCCTTCATCAGTAGGAGGTTACTACCACGGGAACAGAGGTGGAGTGCTATTGAGCGTGAGGCATTTGCTGTGGTCTGGGCACTGAAGAAGCTGAGACCATACCTGTTTGGGACTCACTTCCGGGTTCAGACAGACCACAGGCCCCTCAGATGGTTGATGCAGATGAGGGGTGAGAATCCAAAGCTGTTGAGGTGGTCCATTTCCCTACAGGGGATGGATTTCACGGTGGAACACCGCCCTGGTACAGAACACGCCAATGCTGATGGTCTGTCCAGATTTTTCCGCCTTAGTGAAGAGAACTCCCCTGAGGTAGGGTAGTTCTCCCCACATTTCAGCTGGAGGGGACACGTGTTAGACCTGGCATCCTTGGCGTGGGTCTTCCTTCCATTTTTTATGATGCCTCCTATGTTACTGATCTGTTTTTGCTGGCGTTAGATGCTTTGGGCACTGTGCCACTGCTATTCAGTGCCACAGTGCAAGTGCTCCCTATGATAAATTGTGTTATGTATTAGTGACTCCATGATTGGATGATTGGTTTACTTGTCAGTCCCTAGTACAGTGCACTGTGTGTGCCCAGGGCTTGTAAATCCAATGCCGCTGGTGGGCTTGCAGCACTGGTTGTGCCACCCACAGAAGCGGCTTGTAAAATGTGTCTCAGGCCTGCCATCGCAGAGCCTATGTGCAGCCTAGAGCTGCCATGTCGACTTGGTGAGTGCACCCACTTACCAGTCCCTAAACCTTCCCTTTACTGCATGTTGGTCACCCCTAAAGTAGATCCTAGGGCAGGGTGCATTGCAAGTATAAGGTAGGACATGCCCTGGTGTGTGTGGCATGTCCTAATAGTGAATTACAGCCATTTTCGTTTTTCACTATTGCAAGGCTACCTGCTCCCCATAGGCCAGAATGGGCAGGCTGACTATTACACCTTATAGTCAGAACTGACCCAGGGAACATGGTAGAAAAACGAATTTAGTATGCCTGAACTCAGAATGATAAAATACATCTTTTAGTGAAGTTGGTTTTAACATTCTGTGTTTGAGAATACCACTTTTAGAAAGTGGGTATTTTCTTGCCTAAACTTCCAAGCCTGCCTCTGCTAGGTTGTGTATTCCTTGTCTGGAGATTGAGTGACAGGGGCTGGGGGTGGCTACAGGAGACAGGGTGAGTCAGCACAGGGCTGAATAGAAAGATCTGCATCCAGAGTGGAGGGAGGAGTTGCACCTGGGTCTGAATAGGGCTGTGCCTGCCTTCCACAATGCTGGCTCCACCTCCTGCCGGGCGGCTGAGCACTCTGCCCCACATTCTGAAAGGAAAGAAGGAGTCAGGAAAACAAAGTGCTCCAGGACTGACCAGAACTGGTTTTGGACTAGGCAGAGGCCTCTCTGCCTTCAGAGAACAAAGAGAAACTGTGTATAAAAAGGGGACCCAGACCCCTAGGAAATTAGATCACTTTGGGAAAACAAGAAGAAACCTTTGCTGAGGAGCGGAACCAAGAAGAAACTGAGGAGAAGACTATCCCTAAGCTAGAGGGATCTGCCTGCAGTGGTTGCCTGACTGCCAAAGGAAGGAGAAAGGCCTTTTGTGCACTTTATTCAACTTGTAAAGGATCTCCAAGGGCTTGAGAAAAGAGCTTGCCTCCTGCTGAAGTCTCAGGGACAACAGACTTCAACCACCAGCTCCCCAAGAATCCTTTGGAAGTGCCTGCTGCTGTTTTGGGCCTTCTGAAGGGACTGCGTGTCGCAAGGAGCTGGAAGCGCGACTCAAGAGTGAGAAGCGTGTCGCCGTCGCAGCCGCTGCCGTCGCATCACGGAGATGTCGCCGCTGTAGCTGTCGCATTGCACCGCATCAAGAGAAGAGTCTTGCATCGAGGAAGAAGCGTGTCGCCGTCGCAGCCGCTGCCGTCGCATCGTAGATGTCGCCGCTGTAGCTGACGCATTGCACCGCATCGAGAGAAGCGCCTCGCATCCACGGAGAAGTGTGCCGCCGTCGGAGCTGCTGCCGTCGCATCACGAAACCAGGGTGTCGCCGCTGCAGTTGTCGCATCGAGCGGAAGCGTCTCGCAACGTTGGAGAAGAGTGTCGCAGCCGAAGCTGTTGCCGTCGCATCGCTGAACAAGGGTGTCGCCGCTGCAGCTGACGCATCGAGTCGAGACTTCTCGCAACATCGGAGAAGCGTGCCGCATCAGGAAGAACTTGACGTCTTTATTTCTTTGCACCAGAACTTTGTCGCATTCCCATCGCTGCAACATTGCTTGTTGTGGAAGCGTCCCGCATCGTAAGGTACATTGACTTAAAGTGTCGCATCTTAAGAACTGAACTGAACTAAGCTAAAACTACCATTTTAAGTACAGTATTGTGGATTTTTGTCGTTTATGGTCTTGTGTTAAAACTATATAAAGAATACTTATTTTTGATATAAACCTTGTGTGGTGTCCATCTGTAGTGTTGTCACTAGATTACTGTATGTGTTCACAAATGCTTTACACACTGCCTCTGAGATAAGCCTGTCTGCTCGTGCCAAGCTACCAAGGGGGTGAGCAGGGGTTATTTTAGGAGTGTACCCCTTTACCCTGACTAGAGGCGAGGGTCCCTATTTGTCACAAGTACCTACCTGTGCCAACTAGAGACCCCCAATTCTAACATTCATCAAGAAGACTATGGGTCCCAGATTAAGCCAAACAATTTTCAAGTATCACTTAATTTAAGGGAGGAAAGTGCAGCATGATTGGTGCGTACTGCACAGAAAATCCTATGCAATGCTTTGCCTGGTGGACAAAGACAGTTACTGTGCCTCAAAGCCAGAGGATTTGCTGACACCTACCAACAATTGATTCACCAGCTGCACCATGGTCAGTAAAGCGGCTTTTCAACCATGGATCATCTCTCTTATGGCCACAGCGGGCGTCTCCGGGTGCTTCCCTCTCCAGTAGCAGGTTCTTCGAAGGGGCTTCCTTGGAGCCCATTGAGGTCAGGGCAGAACGGAACTTAGTGCAGGAGTTAATGGACCTCAAGTTCTTATCTTTCTCATACCAATCCATCCAAGCTACCTTAACTCTTGGTCCTTTCAGCATCCTTCATGGACGCGTCTGAGGCTATGGGCATGAGAATGTGCTCGCAGTGTCAGCAGTGTGGGGCGTGGACATTTAGCTGAAGGGAAATATCAATTTCTCTCTTGAGACAAACAGTCAAAGAGTT
Source organism: Calotriton arnoldi (assembly GCA_963921515.1). Taxonomy (NCBI): domain Eukaryota; kingdom Metazoa; phylum Chordata; class Amphibia; order Caudata; family Salamandridae; genus Calotriton; species Calotriton arnoldi. Next base: position 2,257,341 of record CAWUFW010000537.1, read on the forward strand.
GTGACACTAAGGCCCAGATTTAGAAAAGTTTTGCGCTGGGTTGCGTCACAAAAGTGAGGCAAACCTGGGCAAAATAGTTTTTGGATTTACTTGTTTTGCACTGGAAAGTTGCCTCAAAGTAACGCACACCAACGCAAGCCGATGCTTTGCTTTACTGTGTGTCAAGGATCGTTCCATGAGTGGTACATAGGCAAAGCCAAAGCCCGCTCTACTAACAAGAGCAGACAGGGTTTTGCACCAAATATAATGCCACTTTGAAACAAGTGTAAAAAAGGAGAATGCTTTTATTTCTCCTAACTTTCCACACTTTGCATGTGTGCTGCACTGTTCCATAAGATAGATATGGCACTTTTCTGCTCTTTACCTTTCGTGCAGTGCAGCTCAGTAACTTTAGTTGCTGTGCTGCGTTGTGGGACATGTCTGTAAATCTGGCCCTAAGAATCGTAACCAAGATCTATTTAGGTCTCCATTTCCCATGCCAGGACATATCCAGGACTTCATAGAGGGCTGCCAGGTGTCTAGCCCGCTAACTTACTCCTCCTTCTCCTGATTTGAAGGTGCTGTATCACTGACAGGTTCCAGCCGCTCAGTTTTTTGGAGTGGAGGGTCACAGTAGGCCCAAAAGAGCAGGGTCAAGACTGATTTAGATATGGCAAGGTTTAAACTGGAATGGCATGGGGAGCAAAAAAACAATGGGTTTAGGCCCAGATCTCTGTACTGGGGTGAATGTTTGATATTGTTCAGCATTCTGTCCATCAATTGTTCTTTTTGCATTTGTAGCCCCAAAGGTAGTAGTCAAGACTGTTCCAGCAGCCACTTGTCCTACTCCTGGGCGTCCCCAAGGCCCCTGACCAATAACAATGGTGTTGCATGATTTTCTGGAGCACCCTAATTCAAGCAAATCAAAGCAGTATTGCAAAATATCATTCCCATTTATTACAAAATATATAGCATAAATATGAATATCAAAAATTATAGGTCAAATATTTACAATGCCATCATACAGTATGAATCACAGTAGTCAGTCGAATAGATACAAAACACTATGATGTCAATGCAGATGGTAAAAGATCAGACAGTATATGATGCACAAAAAGTACAATGTATGTCTTCGCATAACACGTCCGATCAAACAGCACAGCCAACACGTGTTTCGTCTTACTCGACTTCTTCAGGGCTTAGGGTATACTACGTAAGTACCCCTTGGGAAAACTAAAAGTAAAAGGACCAAAATCCCTGGTATGTGGTGATAATGACCGTATAAAAAAATTCTCAATTGATAGCATGCCGCCAGACAAGGTAATGTCATTGTCAGTGTAAGTTTCCACCTGAACAAGTAGAATTCCTTTTGTTGTACCGCCACAAAGTCGTTTGTAAATCATAACATCACGGATGTCAAAAACAACTCCCGGACACCACCAAAAGAGTCAACAGGTCAATGGTGCACCACTACCAGACAACCTAACAAAGGAAATAATAAACAATTGGAGGTTAAGACAACTGGTCTCAACGGTGACTATGTCTGCAAGGCAGTGGGAACTTCAAAGACTAAACACAATACCAACACAGTTGTAAGCCAGTTCATTCATCCTGTTGTCTTCCAACAGTGTCGTTACTGGATACCTTTGCCCTTGCAGGGAATCATATTTTTGAAGAAGGGATAAAATCTCAAGTAATCCACCCTAAATGAACGTAACAAAGATTAATTGAATGTCCGCTGCTGGAATACATTTTTTGACCAAAACAGAAGCATTTATGACATTTAGGGATGGGTGCAATGGGATATCCACTGAAAATTGGTGGACGCCATATTCTACCTATTGTTCATTTCCACTGCCTCATTTAGAGGCGGTGAAAGAGTTTGTTTTCATCAGCAGAGCATCATCCAGCTTTGCTCTCAGATACCCCTTTGCAGCGGGTCAACCACTACAAGTCCGTCATTGCCAGGGAGTCGGAAGATCTATTGTGTTTAGGAGAGGCCTTCCAAAGTGGTGTTTTCCTGTTTGCAATACTTTGAAGAGCATGGAGGTTGAGGACAGAAAAAAGCAGCAAAGTGCCCCATTCACTGGGAGTAAACTCCTAGCGGGTCAGCGACAGTGCTAGAGAGGGCTGCTTACAGAAAATAAAAAAATTGCCTTAACTGAACGTGCATGTATGCAGAATCTCTTATGGCCTAAAATCCCTTCTCACAGAGCAGAAGACACCGCAAATTGAGGACCTCTTCTGCCCGATGATCTGACAGCTGACTCACTAAGGGTTAAATAATGCCAATAAACCACCATTAAATGACGGATTGTATGGTATGGATTTGGGTTGCACAAATTCTCCAATCAAAGGAATCTAATTCACCCAGTGCTTAATTTGAGTCGGTGTTTTCCGGTGCTGGGCACCGGCACTTAATTGTAAGCACGGGTACCTATGACAATCTGCCACATGGTGGTGCTGTTTTTTTAAATTCAGATATGAGCAAAACTACTGTTGTTTATTAATTCAATATACATTAACAATGACTAATGCCTGGTGCCAAAGCCATTCTTTTAACTTTGGGGTCCTGAAATGATCAGAATTGTAACACTTGTAGGAGTGTGACTTATTAGTTATGCTGTTACTGTAATTGACAGCGGCAATGAGCAGTGTAAGCGAAAGTGGCCTGCTGACTAGAGCCCTGGCACTTATTCTTTTTACAAATTAAGCCTGGAGCAGATCAAGTCGCTTTGCTGGTTGGTACACTAAGGGGCATATTTACAACAGAATGGAGAAGCGTGGTGTTAAGCAAACATTTCTAACGCCACGCTTCTCCATTCTGAAAATGCAGGGATGCGCCGTAGTCACAAGAATGCGGCGCACCCCTGCGTTTCCTCTAGCGCTGGCGCTGATTTCAGCTGCCTAGCGCCATCGCAGGCACCCTTGCACCATAGTGCAAGGGTGTCTGCGTTGAGGGAAATGATTGTTTATGTGCAGGAAGGTCTCCCTTCCTGCACAATAAACTTTAAACTATAAACTAGGAGAAATAAAGCATTTCTCCTAGTTGTGCCAGGGTAAGACCAGGTTTTCCCTGGTCTTAATTTTGGCGCTGCCTCCAATTTACGCCACACTTGTAAATAGTGGGCAGTGTCAAAATCAATGGGTGTTGCGGTGGAACGCCCACAGCAACACCCATTGCCCACCCCTTTCACTAAAAATACAGCGTGAAAGGGTGCCTTATTTACAAGGCAGCATTAAGCCACGTTAAGTGGCTTAACGCTGCCTTATAAATAAGGCGGAGCCCCTATCGCCACCACAACGTCACTGAAAGTGACGTTGTGGTGGCGATAGGGGCTTGTAAATATGCCCCTAAGTTTGTGAGCCTGAGTTGTAGACAGATGAGAGGACAGTGTCGAGACAATGCAAACCAAAACATTGGAAGCTATGTTGTGCAAAGCACTGGATTGAAAATCTGGACTACTTTTTCTCTAAATCACAAGAAGTACCCCACAGTTTGAGATAACGGTAAATAAACCCTGGTTAGGTATGGGAAGGTGATTACTGAAGCATCCTAATTATTGCCCACTGGGTTGTGGGAAAGGAAAGAAATCCTTTTGTTTTAATTACCCTCACACACCCTAGTGGTGTCATGCTTCATCATCGGGTTACCCTGACTCCTAAAGGTCAGGGTGGGCTCAACCGTGTTTCAGGGAGCTCTTGGTAGATGTGGCCAGGGGGTCCTAAAGATAAAAATCCTCAGATGGTTCCCGATATCCCTTTATTCTTGGAATCGTCTGGGATATTAAAAATGACAAGCATATAAAGGGTCACTTGGATGTTTGTGGTCCTATGACCCTAGTGCCAACATGTTTCAGCCCACCAATTGGCCCAAAACGGGTCCTGGGCTTTCTTCAGGGCAATACATGTAGAAGTTCCCTCCCTGGTTATGGCAGTGGATAATTATCACGCTACTCCTATTTTGTGATAAAGGGCAGATAGCTGCTCCTTTTGTGAAAAACAAAAGACAAACTTATCTTTAGTTTAGAGGATATTGTTCCTTCTTCTCCATCCCGTCTTGGGAGAGGTATAGCATCACGGGGAGTTGCAGTCGGAGGGGTAGCCCTCTAGTCACACAATCGTCAAGGGTCCTGCCCCGCGTACGAACCTACTTAGACCTGCATCACCGGCCCTGAAGAAAGCCCAGGACCCGATTTGGGCCAATTGGTGGGCTGAAACATGTTGGCACTAGGGTCATAGGACCACAAACATCCAAGTGACCCTTTATATGCTTGTCATTTTTAATATCCCAGACGATTCCAAGAATAAAAGGATACAGGGAACCATCTGAGGATTTTTATCTTTAGGACCCCCTGGCCACATCTACCAAGAGCTCCCTGAAACACGGTTGAGCCCACCCTGACCTTTAGGAGTCAGGGTGACCCGATGATGAAGCATGACACCACTAGGGTGTGTGAGGGTAATTAAACAAAAGGAATTCTTTCCTTTCCCACAACCCAGTGGGCAATAATTAGGATGCTTCAGTAATCACCTTCCCATACCTAACCAGGGTTTATTTACCGTTATCTCAAACTGTGGGGTACTTCTTGTGATTCAGAGTTTACTACGGGAGGACGTACTCCCACCAGAGATCTCCTCTCTGCCCTTGTGACACGCGAGAAGTATTCTTCTCTGAGTGTCTTAGGTTTTTTCCTACTTTTTCTCTATCCATCTATCAAAAGAGATAAAAATGATTCGCGATTTGGCTGCTTTCACATACCTGACTATGTCAGGCATTCACATGCCAAAGACAACTTTCCTATGGTTGATACATTTCTAAGTTACATCGACTTTTTCAGTTAAATGTAACCTTAGTTCAAATTAACTAATATTTTCCAAAAGTTTATAGTTTTCCATGTTTTGTAGCTGGCAAAATTGTATGGGGTTTGCTTTAGCCATTAGAATGTAATTGAGTTGTGCCAAGAAGCATCCATGCTTGTTTTTGCCAATAATGTCTGAATTCCCTGATGGGAGGAGTTTGTGCTACATGAAGTAATAAATAAATAAAAAAAACTGAGAAACATTTGGGCCAATCTGAATTAAACTTGGCAGACCCAAGTATCTTGGTTGTAGTAGTCCCATGGAACGATTTGATGGAAATTGCTTCAGCCTGGTTTAATATACCTGGCCCAAAAAAGACAGTTGCACATGTGCAAGGAACATTCAATGTGTAATCATTTAGATGGCCAGTTTATAGGGCTGATTCAAACATATTTCTGCAATGAAACATATTATAATGATGCCAGCAATGGCCAAATACGTAGTGATTTAGCATCTCGTAGGAAGTATACTGATACTTGTCCTGGGAATATTGAAAGAGTCAATGACTACACTAATGGTTGCAGCTGGAAAGGACGTTTTTTAAGTTCAAACAAAAGTATGAATTATCCACACTTTAAAGCAATTTAATGTTCTAATAAGGCGTAAAGTTTATGTTTAAAGTGCTGTAAAGTTGCCATGAATCATGTGTGAATCAGCAGACTGCTTTACACACCCAACAAATAATTACATTTGCGCACACACATTTAAAAAAAAAAAAAATCCTACTTGTTGTTTTATCATCACAAAAAGGGTAAAATGGTAAAATACAATGGATCAGATAACCTATGTTAAGTAACGACAAAGTCAATGACTATTCTAATACTGGAGCAGTAAAAGGCATTATTGAAGTTCAACAAAAATATTTATGATGCAGTTGCACACTTTAAAGCAATTTGAAGCACTAGTAAAATGTACATTGTCCATTTAAGTGCTTTAGAGCAGCTGTAAAGAAGCTATGAATCTCACAAACACTATGCAAAAACATCACACAAATATATACAACTGTGCACAAACTTTCTTAGCAAGCACTGGCAAAGTCAGTAGCTCTCGCCTTTGTGTCACATAGGGGCATCTTTGCAAGACCCTATTGCCACAGGAACTTTTTACGACGTTCCTGTGGCGATAGGGGCTTCACCTTATTTCTTAACGCCGCTTTGTAAATAAGGCACCCATTCACGCTATACTTAGCGTGAAAGGGGTGGGCAATGGGTGTTGTGGTGGGTGTTCCGCCGCAACACCCTCTGAATTTAACGCTGCCCCATATTTACAAGGGTGGCGTAAATATGGGGCAGCGCCAAAATTAAGACCAGGGAAAACCTGGTGATAACATGGCAAAACGAGGAGAGATGCTTTATTTATCCTCGATTTTGCTGTGCCATGTGTGCTGCATTGTGTAGCACACATAGAAACAGCAAAGCACCATTTCAGATTGTTTATATGCAGGAAGGTGTCCCTTCCTGCACATAAACAATCATAAAAAAATGACAATTTGCAACTTCTATGTGTGCTGCACATGCAGCACAGATAGGAGTTACAAATCGCCATTATGGATTGTTTATGTGCAGGAAGAGACACCTTCCTGCACATAAACAATCATTCATAGTATTTTGCTGCCATATCTTTTAAAATAAGGTGCAGTACATCTCTTTCTCCTTCATGCAGTGAGGCATAGCAACTTGCCTTGCTGCTCTGCGTTGCGTGAATTGTTAGTAAATCCAGGTCTCAATTCTTTTTCTCCATTTGCAAACTGTCTAGAAAGCAACCCTTTTTTGCTGCTTTGTCCCAGGACTGTCAAAGCCAGTAGGGCAGCATTTGTGCATGCAGCACATGTAGAGCTCTTCTACGAATGCCTGTGTTTATATGTGTTAGCAAATTAAAACCAGGCCGATTAACTTTGCAAATGCTTGTTACTTAATCTACTGCTATGGAAAATCATATATGGTTTAAGTCAACTTAGGATGAGCCTAGGGTGTAATCTTGTACGTTTGTACCAGTTGCTACATGAAACAGCTTTTATCAACTAAACAAAATATCCACAGGTTCTTTAAGGCACACTTTAGGCTGCCTTGTGCCAATGCACATAACATTGCAGCATAGCTCTATGGTGTGTGTGTGTGTGTGTGTGATGTCAAGCATATGTTTTTTTGGAAGGATACCTTTCCATTACAAAACTATGGGGCATATGTACAAGCCCCATTTGCCATCACAACGTCACTTTTTCCGACGCGGTGGCGATAGGGGCCTAGCCTTATTTACAAAGCAGCTTTAAGTTTTTGACGCTGCCCCTATTTACAAGGGCAGCATAAATAGGTGGCAGCGCCAAAATTAAGACCAGGGAAAACCTGGTCTTAACTTGGTGAAACGAGGAGAAATGCTTTATTTCTCCTCCTTTTTGCTTTTTCCATGTGTGCTGCCTTGTGCAGCACACATGGAAAAAGCAAAATGCCTTGGATTGTTTATGTTCAGGAAGGTGACGCTTCCTGCACATAAACAATCCTTAAACAAATGACATTTTGTAACTTCCATGTGTGCTGCATTAAGCAGCACACATAGAAGTGACAAAATGGCACTTCAAGATTGTTTATGTGCAGGAAGGGACACCTTCCTGCACATAAACACTCCTCCCCTGCATGCAGACACTCTTGCACTATGGTGCAAGGGTGCCTGCGCTGGCGCTACACTGCTAAGTGTCGCGCCAGCGCAGGGAGAAACGCAAGGCTGCACCATATCCTTGTAAATATGGTGCAGCCTTGCGATTCTGAAGTGGCGGAGTGAGGCGTTAAGTCATGACAGCTAACGCCTCTCTCCGCCACTTCCTCGTACATATGCCCCTATATGTTTTAACATAGTTTAACCCTTTTTCCACTTTGTATGTATGCTGTACAATGCAGCACACTGCAACTTTAGAAACGTTTTGAGAAACAAAAACATTTCTCAAACCTAGACACTTGCCTTGAGGAGGAGTAAAGTTTTGGCGAAAAGTATTATCTGTCAATGTTAGAAGATAGGGATTTGTGTCAAAACATATAGGTGATTGCATGAGAATGCCAGGCACCACCCAGGAATTGCTCCGTTGATGCAAAGTAGCAGCAAGTATCTCACAGCGCTACTTTTCGTTACTTTAGGCTACTTTCCAACACAAATCTAGATTTGCACTTGAAGGCAAATCCTAATACAACGCTTTCTGTCGGGTTTGCGTGACTTTTGTGGTACAAGCCCGACTTAAAGTGTTAATACATTTCCCCCAAATTTCTAGTCCCTTTCTCAAGAAGTCACTGGAGGTATTTTGCACTGTTCTTGCTTACTTTTTTAAGTGCAGTTATGGGACCAGCATTTACCACGTCCTTCCCTAATGTCAAATTCTGATTCTATATTGAGCTTTCTGTTTTTAAGTTATTGGGCAACATGAAGGAAGCATGAGCTCAGAAAACCTCAAAGTCTGATGTAATGCTTCTAAGCTGGACCAGGGCAGTCACGAGACATCGTTTTTCATTTAGCCATTGCCTTGTATTTCCATCAGACTCTGCTGTCTCTGCCAGAGCCTAGATTGCGTCGCTAGTGCAATGAACTGTGGGTTGTCTCAGCAATTGGCAAATATGTGCATTGCACTGGGCCCCGCGCCAGGCCACGAAGAGCTATTTTTGGATCCAGGGACATTTTTTCCTTAAGGCATAATGTGGGAACAAAGCCTGGGATCTGGGATGCCATTCTTAAGTGTGGCGCGCGCAAGAAGAGCAAGTCAGGGTCCTTCATCACTGGACCAGAGGTGCACGCTGTGCCCCATGAAGTGGTCGGGGGCGGGCTCCGTCAGGTGACAGCGAAGAGCCGAATATCTTGTTGATGATAGTTGACTCACTGGTCCAACTCAACCTTGAACTATGAAATGAGTTAGAAACAGTAATAAACACATAGTGCCCCATAGAAACTCAGGGATATATTTTAATGAGGGCTTTGAGTCATGCTTACACCATGTAACATGGTATATGCATGACGCAAAGCTCCAAGTCATATTTATGAAGCCACACAAAGCCACTTTGTGTTACTCTGCGCAAGGGAGCGTTGCATGGGCGTTGTGGTAGGAGTTCCCACGCAAATCCCATAGATTTTGACACATTCTCAGATTTACCAATCCTGGTAAACCTGGGATTGCGCCAAAAGGACGCTATAATCACTTGGCCAGTACTTTTTCCCTGGTGGGACTCGCTGTCCCAGGGATCACCTCGACGAACAAAACTGCTGCAGGGGGAGGTACCAGACATCACGCTTAAACCGCTGCCTCTCCTCCCGCAGAGCGGGATGCTATAATCACTTGGCCAGTACTTTTTCCCTGGTGGAACTCGCTGTCCCAGGGATATCCCAGACCAACGCAGCTGCTGCAGGGGGGGAGCACCCAACAGTGCGCTTAAAGCGCTGCCTCTCCTCTTGCGGAGTTGAACGCATGGGCGGCGCCTGTGCTATGGGCAAGCCTGTTTGCACCGGTCCGCGGCCGACCGAGGCTGGTCCGGGCCTACCTTCTGACAAGGACCTCTAATTAGCCACAGCGCTTGGAATGCCACAGGTGAGTGCTCCAATTTTCACACACAGCATAGGCAAATGAAGAGCTAATGGATGTACCACTGTTCCCCGCAGGATGACTAGCAAAGACACTATGCTCGAATGAACCATGGGCGTCATCACAAATTAAACTGCTTTAACAGAGCGCAGATTATCCGTGGAACAAGGGAGGGGGATAGTTGATGTGGCTAGTGGCTCTGACATATTTGAAGGCAATTTACAAGACTCTGGGAAGGAAGGAACTCCTAGGGCTGACCCAGAGGCATGCATTCCTAGCAGCAACAATGCAGACTGCATTCTGTTAGTTGCTCAGGACAATGTGAGTCTCAGCCTGGTGCCACCCAGCACAATGAGTGCTAATTCCTCCTGATCCGGCTGTGAAGTGCAAAAAGACCAGCAGCTTCATACCCTGGCCTAAGCCACAACTAAATAAGATGACACCCGGTAAGAGGTCAGATCATCTTGATACAGGTTTTCCTAGTATTGAGGAAATATGTAAAAAATTCTCCACCCTTTTGCATGAGCAACTCAGCCCAATTAAGGAGCGATTGAAGACCTTGGAGGCCCAAATAGCTAGCTTAAGTAAACTTATCCCACTGGCTATTAACCAAAATAACACCAATGGTCGCAATGACACCCATGTCTGCTGTTTTGAGCATCAAGACAAGAAGGGGGTAATAAGCTCCTTAAGAACAACAGAAAATCAGAGTACAGTCCCCTTGGCGCTCGCTATAGCCCTTATCTCTAATTTTAGTACTATGTCCCTTACTGCCTCAGGACAAGCGAATGAACCCTCCCGCAATGGCACTCGTATCGACCCCTGTCTGAACTTCACGAATGTGCAGGACCGCAGGGCTCCTGACAACAAGGGTAACAAGCATTGGCATAGCCAATAGGTCTCGCCTTTGGGACCTTATAAGTTTAGCCATGCAGCAGACACGTCCAGTGGGTTTCGCAGTGGCGACAGGTGCAGACTGGTTCCCTTCAGCTCCGAGGTGTATAGTGCAGAAAAAGAAATGCATGCGGCCTCCCCAAGCGGCCAATGCTGTGTGCTAAAGCATGGCTGCTGCCCATAATAAAGCATGCACAATAAAGCGCATGAAACCAATGTGTAAAAAACAAAAGCACAGGAAAGGGGGAGTTTACATAATGGGGTCTTCCTGATGAAATTAAAACTATGGATGTGAGTGAAAGCCATTTTAGGCAGCCTGCTCCTTTGTGCCCCCCTGCAGGGGGTTTCGCAGCGGTGACGGAAACAGACAATCAGTTTTAAGATGCCGTGCAGAAAAAAGAAATGCGCGCAGCCTCCCTTACAAACGCGATCCGGAAGCGCTAATATTATTGACAAATGACATCCTTTAAATGAGCAACAACAGAAGACGAACCTGATCCGAGGTTAATTCACGGATGACCCGTGTAAGTAAGTAACACTGACAGGCAATTACCGTACCTGCTCCTCCGCAGTACTTTCAATCGGTACTCGTTTTAGCTGCACGTCGGGTCATTTAAAAAAATCTGCTTTCAAATTCTTAATGGTCCCAAGTGCCCCCAACGATGCACCCCCACCCCCCAAGACCACACCTACTTTACTGGCCAGCTCTGCCGTCTAGGAAGACTCGGTGAATGCCACGTTATTTATGTGTATGTTGCAGCTAATAGTTGCAGATAGAGTTGTCTCTCCGTGACAAAAGTTCAGGAGCATGATTCTTATACATCATTAATCAGATTCAGTCTGCAACCTTCCCCGAAATGACAAAGATGAGCCTCTGCCAGATTATGCCCGAGGAGGAAGTGCTGCTGCTGCCGAGGAAAGAAAGTTCACCCCTCTGCGTACTGTTTTCTTCATTCGGTCTCTCCTCCATGTTCACTGTAAATGCACCTCGACACTCCCAATTTAAACAAAAATGATTGCAGTTGGAACGCAAATCCGGGCAGAGATTTACTGCTAGCATGTCATCCATAAATTGTGAGTGGGGCTGGGTGGTAGCCTAATGCAGCAGTTGGTGATCTGGAGAGATCACATGGGATAGGGAGGGGAGGGCGTTCAGGGCCGGAGTCCTTGTTTCTGACGACCAGCTTTGGGCTGAGAGCCGAGAGCCGAGATGGGATAGGGAAGGAAGGCCAGGCAGGAGAGTTGTTAAGACCTGTGCTCATGTTAAAAAAAAAAAAATTAAAACGCGCCGGGCGCCGTTTTATTAAACAAAACAGGGCGCGCGCCTCCTGCTGTGGGCTGAGATGGGACAGTGTGCGGCGGCAGAAAGCATCAATTAAAACAAAAAAAAGTGTTCTCCCACAATCGTGAGTGGGGATGGGTTGTAGCCTAATGCAGCCGCTGGTGGTCCTGAGAGATGACAGTGGATAGGGAAGGGAGGGCATGCAGGGCTTGAGTCCTTGTTGCCGACGACCAGCTTTGTGCTGAGAGCCGAGAAGGGATAGGGAAGGGAGGCCAGGCGTGAGAGCTGTAAAAAAAAAAAAAGCACGGAATCGAAACGGAGGAGCGGGGGCGAGCGAGCGCGGCAGCCTGCAAAGCAGTCCCAAAACGCTCGTGCGTCGTGGCTGGCCTTTGGATGAGTACGCGCGGCAGACATGTGTTTCCACTTATCGCGCCCGCGTCTGGGCACGATAATTGGAAACACATGTTTGCCGCGCGTACCCATCTCAAAAAGGCCAGCCACGACGCACGAGCGTTTCTTGGACTGCTTTGAAAACTCACTTACATTAAGTCTTCGCCTCTAAGCAGCGCTTGCGCGCTACTCGAGGCTCGACCTAAAAACGACTTGGCTCCCAAACTCAGGGGTATATTTGCAAGAACTGGCACTAACTAGCGTTAGTGTTAGTTAGCGGCAGTTTACTTAACGTGGCCTATCGTCGAAAAAGATCACCCTGTTAGCGATGTATTTACAATACGTCGCTACATGGCGATAGTATCAGCTAGCCGCGGTGAAAACTGCTGCTAACACTAGCATCAAGGCGATAAAATCTTTTACGTAAGCGAGAGAAAAGTGACGAAAGGCCAATTAGCAGCAAAAAAACTCACGTTAGTCAGCCCAACGTCACTTTTTTTGCCTCTAGAGGCAAAAATAGTCTATAAGTCCACCTCTAATGAAAAAAAGAAAAGAAAAACAATGGAATGCAGAATGGAGCAGCCAGGGCCAAGTGCAGCATAGATCAACAACCCCCCAAAACTCCCCAACAGCCAAGATGACCAGCCAGAGTCCCAGGGGAAGAGGAAATGCAGATGCGCATCGCTGGGAAAAGCCAGTGATGCATCACTTTTCATAGCGCCCTCCTTGCAACTCCATGGCAGCTAAAACCTTGAAGGCGCGGACAGTCTTCGGGGCCCGGAGGCCTCGCTGGACCTGCATCTGTGACCCGGAGTGGGAAGCAGAGGTGCTGTGGAGTTGCTGGGCCATGGCAGTAGACATTGAAGTGTTGGCAATCGCCCTTACCTGGTGGTGAAGTCTGGCAGGTCGCATGGAGACACTTTGCTGACCTGTGTGAAAAGACCGCCTGGCGCCCCTTGGAGCTGTGAACGGTGGCGGCCCTCCTGCGCACCAATGTAGGGAGGTCTGCATCGCATACCATGCGCCACCACTACACCGGGGTGCGCGGAGGAGATTACCAATGATGGGCTGCGCATCTCTGCATCACAGGCCGGGTGATGTTGCGCTGGCCGGATGCTGTGGAGGGTGAGACCCCTGAGCTGCGCCGAATTTGTGTGGCGGGAGCGCTGCAACTTCACGCCTAAGGGGGCCCTGTTGCATCACCTGCATCGGGAGGTTCCCCAGCGGACATGGCTGCGACTGCTGTACCCAGGCTTGTGAAATCCCACCTGGCTGAGGCTCCTGCTGGCTGAGTCACAGATTTGGAGAGAGTGCAGCGCATTGACCCCCGTTGTCAATGTCCAGGTGAGGAAAAGGTGGGACGCGTAGCGGAGGAGGCCCGGGGGTCGAGTCGGACCCAGGCCTAGCGCCTGTGGGTGACGCACACCGTGCCCTGAGCAATCCCTGCGCTGCGGCTGACCTACATCACCGAGGGCACTGCACAAGACTAGTGGGGGACTCCACTAACTGGCTCAAGTCGCTGGGATCGGCCATTGGTGACAGTGGGTGCCAGGGGCACGGGGGCGGTTCGGGTCCAGGCCCTTGGGTAAGCAGCTTGATCTGCCGTTACTCACTGGGGAACACGGAATCCAGTCGCCACTGTTAGATAAGAAGAGGCAACCGGGTGGTGCTGCCATTCCCCCCCCGTTAGTTTGTTGCTGCTCCTGTCCCCATCTGCTGCTGCTGGTTCCTCTGACCAGGATGTCAGGTGTTTGAGTCCCTCCTCCACCCCCAGGCTCCTGCCTGCGCCTCATCCCTGGTGGTCCAGTGGTAGAGCGTCACTCCTCTGCAGCTTGACTGACCTCCTATCCCTCTTTTCTGCTGTTCCTGTCCATCTTTCTGCTTTTCTCCGTTGCTTTTCTACCTTTGTTTTTTTTATCTTTGCTTTATTTGGTTTTGTTTTTCCTGTGCTTTTTTCCCTGTCCTCGCCCTCGTTGCCGCTGCGATCCCCTGTATCCCCGCCCCCTTCAGTGTCCTTTCCCGCGTTTCCCGCCTCCCAGCTGTCCAGCCCCCCGCAGCACTACTTAATGGCAGACGCTGTGCGACCATGTGCAGAGGGCGTGCCACTGGTTTGCCGAAGGCAAGCCATAGGCAAGCTCTTCTGCGTCCGTCCGCCCCTGTACCGCGCCCAGCACCAGGAACCCTGCCTTTTGGACACTCCACCGCTACGACGCCAGCACCCTCCTCGCCCTCAACCCTGGATGCCACGCCGCCTGCCATCTAGCATCACCGACGAATACCCTTGCACCCTGCAACTGCCGAAACTGCAAGCAAACCTTCTGCCACATCAGCACACCAGCGCCTCTTGCCACCCAGCAGACCAACAGCGCATCAGACCGGCTCAACTGCATCCTCCTCAACGTGTGGTCCCTACACAAATACGCCACAGAAATCTGGGACCTCCTCGACGCCACTTCTTCAGACATCGCCTTCTTCATGGAAACCTGGACCAACCTCTGCTCCGGACCGGACATCGCCATCCTCGACGGCTACAAAATCACCCGCAAGGACCACCCTGACCGTCCAGGAGGAGGAGGCATTGCCATCGTCTGCAAAAGCACACTGACCATGCACTCTAATGACCCAATGGCGACCAGGAAACACCTCCACTTCCAGATCCGGACCAACCCCAACACCACCCTCTGCGGCACCCTCGTCTACAGGCCCCCCGGCCCATGAACCCCCATTCACTAATGCCATCGTAGACCTCATCGCACCCCAGGCTCTCGCATCAACCGACTACATCCTACTCAGAGACCTCAAGTTCCACCTGGACAAACCCAATGACCAGAACACCACGCCCCTCCTGGGGAACCTCACCAACATCGGACTCAAGCAGCTAGTCACCGCACCAACCCACATAGCCGGACAAACGCTCGAGCCCGTCTTCTCCGCCAGCGGGAACTTCAACTACAGCCACACCACCGAACTCTCCTGGACCGACCGCCTTCACCACGCCCACCGTACACCACCGTCATCACCGCCCCCCGTCGCAGCTGGATCAAGGCCACTGAAGAACTTCTCGTCAACTCCTTCAGCACCACCACTCCGCCAATGCTTACAGATGCCAACACCGCAGCGCGGAACCTCCACCGATGGATCTCCAACTGCGCAGACACCCTGGCACCCCTCAAGAAAAGCATAATACACAAGACCTGATTATGGGGGAACACTATTCTTTTTTAGAGTACCAGGGGCAGTCTGAAACTATCTCTGCCAAGAAGCTGGCTTTGCCAAGATGCCATTCATACCTAGTTCCCAGTGTTGAAATTTAAAATGTTTGTCAATACACCAAATAACACCTCATCTCAGAAGCAAAACTAGAAAAAAGTGTCAGAGGTCAGAAAGCACCTCACGTAAGCATCACCAAGGGAGCTGCTGGTTGGTACTCACCAGTTTGCTCACGCTATCATCATTGGTAACTTTCATGACCGTGAAGAAAGAAAAAAGGTAGTGTCCTAATTTTTAGAGGTGAAGGAAAGGAAAGAAAGTGAAAGAGAATGCAATATCGATGCTTATGTCATTCTTAACCAATCGGACCCCGTGGTGAGAAAGAAGAAAGTTGTTTCATTGCCACTTATTTTCGGCAATTTCATCAGGGCTTGGGGACCGGTCTCCACCTCACCGATACTTCAAACACAACCAGGTGGTTGCTAACAGAGTTCGTACCAGCACATGTCCTGAATTATTGCATGACAGAGACGACCACTGTACGGTTGACGAGCGGCGACTGCTACTTTCTGCAGGGGATGCGTGGCTAAAAGTTGTGCGTGCTCCCTGAATGGTGTGTTGCTGGTACGAACTCTGTTAGCAACCACCTGGTTGTGTTTGAAGTATCGGTGAGGTGGAGACCGGTCCCCAAGCCCTGATAAAACTGCCGAAAATAAGTGGCAATGAAACATGTCGGCATTTCTAACTAAAATGATCTAACACATGCTGTTCTTTTAATCTGAGTATGATCACTGCGATCAATAAAGTATGTATACCTGCAAGTGAGTCACAACTCATTTGAGCTTGGAGAAGCAACTTTCTTCTTTCTCACCACAGCGTCCGATTGGCTAAGAATGACATAAGCATCGATATTGCATTCTCTTTCACTTTCTTTCCTTTCCTTCACCTCTAAAAATTAGGACACTACCTTTTTTCTTTCTTCACGGTCATGAAAGTTACCAATGATGATAGCGTGAGCAAACTGGTGTGTACCAACCAGCAGCTCCATTGGTAATGCTTACGTGAGGTACTTTCTGACCTCTCACACTTTTTTCTAGTTTTGCTCATGAGATGAGGTGTTATTTGGTGTATTGACAAACATTTTAAATGTGAACACTGGGAACTAGGTATGACTGGCATCTTGGCGAAGCCAGCTTCTTGGCAGAGATAGTTTCAGACTGCCCCTGGTACTCTAAAAAAGAATAGTGTTCCCCCATAATCAGGTCTTGTGTATTATGGTTTAGTGAGTGGAGGGCGACCTGGTTACTTGTCCCTCTTTTGCTCCCCTTTTGTTGATGACCCTTCAAGAAAAGACCAGGCAAACAACACTCCAAGAAGGCCAACTGGTTCACTCCTGTCCACCACTAGTCCAGACGCACCTGCAGATGTCTTGAGAAGAGATGGAGCCACAACAATACCACGCAAACTCACACAACCTTGAAATCCGCCGTCAACGCACACCACACAGAGGAAGAGGAAATACCCTGTACTGATAGGTTTTGTGCAGGTAGGTGTCCCTTTGTGCACAACATCAATCAACTCCGCAACACCATGGCGCAAGGGTGCCTGCGTTGGTGCATGGCAGCCATTGTGCGTCAATGTAGGGGAAAAATACAGGGGAGCTTATTCATGAGCCCCTTCCGACAGTTTAAAGCCCCCGGTGTGCCATTTTCTTGACATACTTGCAGCGTTAATTTTGCACCACGTAGTGCTGTATTTACAAAGTGACGCATCTAGGCATATGCGTGACCTTGTAAAGCCCTGCTCCACATTTTACCTGCGTCAGGTATGATGTATGCAAGGTGGGCGTTCCCACGCAACAAAGCCTCGTAGGAGTGGCGCAGTGAAATCTATCAGATTTCACTGCGACAATTATGGGACACCGCTGCGTCAAAACCTTACGCCTGCCTCATGGCTGCAACATGGAGCGCCGTCAGTAAATATGGCGCATCCATGGTGTGGCAAGGAGGGCGCAGTGAAAAGTGTTGCAACGCTGTTTTGTCACAGCGATGCAACACTTTTCATGAAGGAGACCCAGGAATTCCTGACCTTTTGTTTTGGCGCAGGGCAGCGCAGCAATATTCCTTGCAGTGTTGTCCAGCACCCAAACATCTTATATGTGGGCCCAAGTGTTTGCACCAATTTTAAGACCAACTATTTTTTGGTCTTAAAAAACTGCTTTTAACTGGATTTAGAGGCAGTTTTTTTCGGTTTGGCACCATACAAGGAAATCCTTTTAAATATAGCGAACTGTGGTTAGTGGCAGTTTTTTCACGGGAACCACAACCTTACATCTCATTTTCGTTAAGTCCCGCTAACAGAAGTGGCGCTCTTGAAAAATCACGTTTTCGCTGGAAAAGTGCAGCTAACTGCAGTTAGCGGCAACATGTACATAAGGCGATAAAAAAAAAGCCACCGTAACGTCAAAAAATTGACGCTACAGCGGCATTAAGTCCTTCCTTGTATATATGCCCCTCAGTGCCTCAGCCTTAAACTTAGCTCCAGAGGCATGTCCTTGCATGTTGTTATTGGCAGGAGTGCCGCCGTTAAAGCCTAACCAAACTGAGACCTTGGAGCAGCTGCACAATAGGGTCATCCACTGGCTCAGCATTTAACGTGGCAGAGGGGAATAATATCCTAATACTGCGCAGGGTTGGATAGGTGGGTCCCTCATTAAAAAACATGGAGGGAGACAGCATCGTTGTGAACTTTAGCCAACCAGCCATTGTCAAGAAACTACTGGGGTTCCTTGAGGAGGGTCTCCATGCACCCACAAGCATCATTACTCTACCCCTGGGATACTTCTACAAGCCCCCCAAGCAGGTCATACGTCCACCACCATCTACTTACCAGCATCAGTCAGATTTGGACATGGT
This sequence comes from Calotriton arnoldi, assembly GCA_963921515.1. Lineage (NCBI taxonomy): Eukaryota > Metazoa > Chordata > Amphibia > Caudata > Salamandridae > Calotriton > Calotriton arnoldi. The sequence goes on from CAWUFW010000537.1 coordinate 2,275,426, forward strand.
ACGTAGTTTGCAGCCCTATCAGGCCTTAAAGAGATTGATTGACTTGGGGCGCCTGAACTATCCTTCAATGGTATCTTGCCAAAGCAGTCTGTGGTTTTGCCGGACAGCCCATCCCTAAGTTTAAATATCCCTAACGAAAAGACAAACAGCGCCACAACGAAAATTTTAAGCTGGAACATTGCAGGACTTCACTCTAAAGTACACCTTCCCGAATGGCAACTATTCATAAGAAGATATGATATCCTGCTGTTACAAGAGACTTGGGGGCATATTTACAAGCCCCTATTGCCACCACACGTCACTTTTCAGGACGTTGTGGTGGCAATAGGGGCTTAGCCTTATTTACAAGGCAGTGTTATGCCACTTAACGTGGCTTAATGCTACCTTGTAAATAAGGCACCCTTTCACGCTATACTTAGTGCGAAAGGGGAGGGCAATGGGTGTTGCTGTGGGCGTTCCACCGCAACACCCATTGATTTTGGCGCTGCCCCATATTTACAAGGGTGGCATAAATAGAAGGCAGCACCAAAATTAAGACCAGGGAAAAACTGGCCTTACCCTTGCGCAATGAGGAGAAACGTTTATTTTCTCCTCGTTTTTGCTGTTTCCATGTGTGCTGTGTTGTGCAGCACACATGGAAACAGCAAAATGCCAAGGATTGTTTATGTGCAAGAAGGTGTCCCTGCCTTAAGCAGCACACATAGCACTTACAAAACGCCATTTAAAGATTGTTTATGTGCAGGAAGGAACACCTTCCTGCACATAAACAGTCACTCCCCTCAACGCAGGCACTCTTGCACTATGGTGCAAGGGTGCCTTCGTTGGCGCAAGGCAGCTAAATTTAGCTCCAGCGCAGGGGGAAACTCATTCTTGTAAATATGGTGCAGCCCTGCGTTTCTAAAGTGAAGGAGCATGTCATTAGCCTTCTTGGCTTAACGACACGCTTCACTACTTTCCTTGTAAATATGCCCCTTGGTACCTTAACCCTATTGAGTTTGAGGAGTATCTATGCTTTACCGTACCGGCTACCCCATCTCGCTCTGACCCTCTGGGGGCCTAACTATATGGATAAACCTATCTCTTGGAGGTCACGCTGTGGCCTTAAACACCCCAGACTGTGAGTTTCAATCTGTTCTATACAAGGGGGATTTTACACTGTACCTAATACATTTTTATAACAATGATTTTTTTAATGTCCCAAACAGCAGGTTCCCTGTTTTTCTCAAATATATTGATTCACTCGTGGGGAGAGCAACGGGAGAAGGGCAGCAAGTGTTTCTGTGCTTAGCGGGGCACTTTAATGCTAGGCTGGCCCCTCTAAGGTCATGGAACAGGGTTGATATTGATGTAGGCCTTGATCAGAGGGTCAAGGAGCTGGAGGTTTTCCTCTCCTCAATAAACTTGCATAATGTGCTGGAGGAGGTGGGTACGGGTGACATGGGATTGCCAACATTCAGGGGTAGGAATAGCCTGTCCGCTATTGATTATATCTTTATCTCCAGGAACCTAATAAATTGGCAGATGCACTGCACCAATTTACGCTCTAACTTTGGCAATCACAACCCAATTGAGGTAGCCCTGACCGTGTCACCCAGGACAGAAAGTTTGGGACAGGAATTTGCAACATGGTGATGGGAAAGGGGAGATTGTTAGCTCCTTTGTGACATTCCTTTCAAGCATTAAAAAATTCCTTTCTAAACCTCTGAAACCAGCTCACATAGCCCGAGATGGTTCAATCAGGAGTGTTAGGCAGAAAATCGAGCGCTTCGAAGAGCCCTAGCTGTTCATCCGAGGGACCCCGCTGTCATGAACTTCGGAAACAGTATAAAAGGGCCACAACAAAGAGGTGGAAAGTAGTTATTACCCATCAGTGGGACATTCTAGCTCACGCAGCCTCCACCAAAAACAGCAAGTCCTTCTGGCATGCCGTTTCAGTCATGAGAAAGGCTAACCAGACGGTCACCCTGATCAGCTGTCATATAAGCAGTGAGGCATGGGAGGCTATCTTGCCAAAATGTACTCCGCCAGGGAGCCTGTTCCCCAGGCATATACCCGGATATACAGGTCATGTTACAGGAAGTAAAAATAGCTATACAGTAGAGTGCAGGGAACAAAGCACCGGGCCCAGACGGTGTACTTATTGATTTAATAAAATGTAACATCAATCTCTGGGCCCCCTTGCTGACAAATGTTTTTAATAATTCAAAACACGCACCTATAACTGGCTCCTGGGCTTCATCCACCATAGTACCGATCTTCAAAAAGGGGGGATCGCCCGCTGCCAAGCTGCTATTGCCCCATCTCATTGATAGATATACTGGCAAAAATTCTTGGAAGGGTTCTATATAATAGGTTCATCGAGTGGGTGGAGGAAATTAAAATCATAATCCCCTGCCAATATGGTTTTTGCAGTCGTATAGGTACGATAGAGCAATGCCTGAATCTGCCCTTGATATTAGGCAAATACACAGTGGTCAAGCGAACCCCATTATACCTCACCTTCATGGACCTTTCCATGGCTTTCGACTGCATCAATCATTCCAAACTATGGCTACTTTTACATGAAATTGGGTTGGGCGTGACATTAGTCCATCTCCTGGCATAGGAATACAAAGGCCAGGCTTAGAGTCAGTCGAAAAGGGTGAAGTATCCAAGGAAATTCATATTGGGTGAGGGGTGCGACAACGGTGCGTGCTCGCGCCCTTGCTGTTCGTCTTGTACATTGATACACTAAGCTCCCATCTGATCTCCTGCACTATGGACGTTCCTATGATAAAAAGCGCCCACTCCCTGTATTGTTATAAGCGGGTGACGCTTTATGAATGCGCTTGCTAGTGCATTCATTTGTACAATTTATGGCCACCTTTGATTTATCAACTATTTTTTCTAAATCATTCACAATAGCGTGTGGTCATGAGAGCACTCAGTTCTCAAGTTTTGTAGTCGGCACAAACCGATTGTTAAGCACAAGCACGTTTTCCTACGTGGGGGTTACTTTTAGCACAGCAGGTTCATGGACACCGAATTGAGTATGGCGCAGAGTGAAGTTATCGAGGGCAGTAGGTGAACTTTTTAGCCTACCACTTCCCAAAGGTGGCAGGGCCCTCGCACCGCTGCTACAGATATATACTGCACAATGCATTCCGGTGGCATCCTATGGAGCAGAAATCTGGTGCATTGGGGATCCCTCGATTATTCAGGTGGAGGAAATTTGCTTATGCAGGAAACTTTTGTCCGTCCCCCTATCTTATTCCCATTTTTTATTTACCATGAGGAGCTTCATCTAATTTACGTGAGTGATCGAATTTGAACACACCCATCACTGTTATGGCTATCCATCTGAAAAACTGTAGAGGCCCACCTAAAGAGAGACTTAATCAGCAACTGTTTAGCCTGTGATAGAGACCTCTCCATCCCATGGATAGCCTACGTAAAGCAATCCTTCGAAGAGATCGGCTTAGCTCAAGCCTTTTTTAATGCCGCATCGGATGTCAATTTATGGAGTAAGCACGTCCAAACCTTATTACTAGCCCAAGCACAAGAGAAAAGGCTAAGGGGCCGATTCCGATCTCGGCCGGTAGGGCTCCGAATCGGATTCGGCTTTACCGGATCCGATTCGGAGCCCTGTTTCCCGACCGATTCGTACGCGGGTCCGGCCGAGCGAGTACGATGCAAGCGCCCACGAATTCGCCGACCGACTCGTACGCGGCTTCAACACGCTCCGACCGACTCACACGGACCCGACTCGCACCGCGCAATGGAGACGTTCCCCGGCCGGGTAAGTACGATGCGCACCGCGAGCAGTCCGACCGACTCGCGCCGTCCGGCTCGAAAGAGCTGTCGGAGCCGGACTTTGGGGGTCCGCGTCGGACCCCCCTGTACGCGTGGCCGCGCGAGTCGCACACAGGGGGGACCCATGGGTCCCCCCTACCTGTGCATGTACGGCACGATGCGCTTCGCCGCGTACACGCTGTAGGGGGCGCCCTTGTTCGCCTCGCACCCATTGAGTCAATGGGAGCCCGCGTGTGCGTTGTACGACCGGCTCCCATTGACTTCAATGGGAGTCCGACCGAATCGAGTCCGATAGCCTACAAACGCATCATACTCGTCCGGTCGGACTGCCAGAGTCCGATTCGGTCGGAATCCTCTCCGGGTCCGGCTCGGTCGGAGAGATTTCCGGCCCGAATCGGAATCGGCCCCATAGTGTTGAAACATTAAAACCTACTATTGTTAGTTACCTGCTGTTGAGACCTGAAGTCCCCCTCAGCAATTATTTATTTAGCCTTAGTGGACAATGAGAGCGGTCTTTACTGTTTCGCTCTAGGGCAGACACAATTAAATATTTGCATTGCTTCCTACTAGGCTTTCAGGGCAAGCTTGAATTTAGCCCGTGCCCATGTAACGATATTTCTGGGCAAACCATGTTGCATTTCATCTTTTTTTGTGGCTTTTATAAAAGAGTTACTAAAATGTTCTTAACCTCTTTTATGAAGTCCAGAAATCTGAGGCATTGTATCCAGGCCTACCATTTTCTAAGCAGATACAAGATGATGTGTCCATATTATGTGGCTAAACACTGCCTTGTAAATAAGGCGAGGCCCCTATCGCCATCAGAACATCACTGAAAGTGACGTTGTGCTGGCGATAGGGGCTTGTAAATATGCCCCAAGATATTGGGCCGTATCGTGATGGACGGTACTGGCACAGCGCCACATGCCTGTTTTACGCTCCTGCGGGATGTAAAGTCAATTCATTTAACCTGATTTTTCTCTGAGTTAGGGCTATATTTTCCAATAGTACAGCTCGGAAACAGTGAGCAGGGATTGCCTCTTTCTCTTTCTGAGCTGTGCTGTCTGAAAATAAAGCACTCACTCAGAGAAATGAATTAACCTTATGCACTCCAGGCGCATAAAGGGCTCTTGGCTCTGCTCTGCGCCAGCAAATCGCCTCCTGAGATGACCCCTGAACTTTACATTCGGGAATGTGACTTTTTGTTAGCCATTGCCAATTGAGAACGGTTTCATTGTTGTTAGGTCAGATGAGGTAAGACATCTATATTTTTTTAACTATCTGTTTATTTGATTGTCCCACATTAGCAACAGACTGAAAAGCAATGTGTTTCCTCTCTCTGAGTTCCACCTTCTCTGAGTCACATGCATGTTTGCCTTAAGCTTTTAAGTATTTTTTGCAAACTGACACCAACTCATTTCAAACACCACCACCTCTCCTTCCCTGAAAGTCATGCCCTTGCAACCAAGGATTACCAACAATAACACTGGATTAATTACTAACCTTGGGTTTGTTGCCCGTCATAAAGCGCTTTTGCATCTCATCAGGGGTAGTAAGCGCTATTTAAATGCATTTACTATACAATGCAATGTGTGTAATCTCCCTGGCCTTCTGTGCAGGAAATGGTAAAAGTGCCTTTCACTGCTCTATTAAATCATGGCTGGCCGTCCCTCACTTACTCTCTCTCTCGAAATATTGTATTTTTTTTGCCTCAATCCATTGTACCTTCTCTTATCCACACTAATGTCCAGCTTCTGCCCACCCTTTATCTTTCCTATAATTTCGTCTTTCTTCCTTTTCCTTTCACTCACCATATGCCTTTCTCTCACCCTATACCTCACGTTTTGTGCTGCGCTTATTCTTTGTTCTCGTCCTGCCCAACTCCATCTTTTCGACTGCCTGCTTTTTCTTGTTTTGTTTGGTCCTCAGTTTCTTTCTCTCTCTAGATAAAAAGGCCAGAGGAGTGATTTAGATGCATAGGCCCTCATTTATGAAAAGTGACGCATCTCTGCGATAAAACAGCAATGTGTCACTATTCATTGCGCCCTCCTTGTGACACCAATGATGCGTCGTATTTACAGTATGACGCACCTTGTCGCAAGGAGTTACAGATACGTCAGTATGTCTGACGTGTCTGTAGGTGCAAAAATGACGCATTGCTGGAGTGTGTCACAAAAGTGACGCAACTCCAGCAATGGGTCATTACACGTGGGCAAGTCACATGTTAAATGTGCCTGCGTCAGTCTTACGCCTGCCATGAGGCAGGCGTAAGATATTGACGCATGCTTTCGTGTTTTTAAGGACTGGCATTAACCTGTACCTTTTGATGTTACTAAAATCATTTATACCTAAATTGAGTGTTAGCCAAGACCTTTTAATGTTACTAAATTTTTTTATATGATATGCGTTCTTGTAGGGGTTTTCAGGCAGCCCTCTTCATTCATCTTGGTCTGTTGTTGTGTCATTCACATTTTCTTCCACCCAGAGCTGCATACAGCATGAAGTAAGTGGCCAGCCCACTTCAGCCATTGGCTAACTTCATTGTGAGTGATGGCATTCTGCTCTTTCACATGGAGCACATCCCCACACAAAGTAATTCTCTTGGGGCCTACTATGGCAATGTGAGCTTTTTGCAACCTAAAAATATGTTTGCTTTTAGCCGGTGTGTTTTTTTATATTGGCAAGGGCCCTGAAGATTCCCCAACAATAACGTTTTACAAAAATGAATGCAATGAAAAACAAGCATTAATAAAGTAAAAATGCTGAGAGCCAACGCCAGACCTATTGGTTTTGCTAATATTTGTTTCTTTTTGGAACTACTTATTGGTGCAATAGGTTGGTGTCCTTGCTCTGTAACACCTTGGGCACGTCAAACAGGAAAAGATTCCAGTGCACTTTTCTTAAATACTGATATGCACTCATGCACATACCCAGTGACTCATATTAATTTATCACAATTGCGATGTTGTATTTTCCGATCCTTACTTACAGAGGAGGTGCCTTCTAAAATGTCCTCTTATCATTTACTATTTTGAAGTAAATTAGAACCAAATGTCAAGAAGAATGCATTTGTATTCTTCACCCTTCATGAGTGTTAAGTGCTGAAAATTATGGATTCTAATTTATGAAGAACCTAAAAACAAAATGTGTGTTTGTTATTGTATTATGCTCTGTTTTGAACTTTTGAAATGTCATAAAATGCTACTATTTTTTTAGATTAGCGCTGTGTCGGGCATGGAGTCACTCGAACCTCAAAACGAACAGTACCTTTGGACAGCGAAGTCTATGACGATGCACGGCGTCGTGGAGGTGAGGTGTCGGTGTCGAGGTTGAGCCCGGCTCCCTGGCTGCCACGGGGGAGGCGAGGTGTCGTGTCCGCGAGGAGGCAACGTGTTGAATCTAGGACAGGGGAATTCGGTTGCGTTGGCGGTGAGCCATCGGTTCCGGTGACGATGCAAAGTCGGCGAGTTCGTGGAGTCACCCTCATGGGTTATCGGCGCCGCGATAACAGGTTGCAGGCGCTGAGATGACAGAGTCGGTGCGAGCGCTGGCATTGGGAAATGCTGATAACTGCAGACATCGGCAGGCATTGAAGGGCGTTGGAGCTGCGGTGCAGGCCGTGTGGTGCGTCGTTCACTTCACGAGCGGTGCACCTGGCCTCGGTGCAGGTCGCGGCATCATAGCGGCGTCTCTGACGGCATCGGAGACAGGTTTTCTTACTTCTCTTAAGTTGCTTCCAGCTCCCAACAGCAGGAAGAACCTCCAGAGGTTCAAAACTGGAATAGGCACCTCCTGGCAGTCAGAACTCTCCGCAATAGAGTTCAGGGGAGCTTGGGGTGAAGTCTTTGTGTCCCTGAGACTACAGAACAGGAGGCCAGCACACTCAGGCCCTTGAAGATTCTTCTCCACGCAGGTTCACAGCATAGTTCCAGTCTTTATCCATTCCTTGGCAGAAACAGCAACACAGGCCAACAGCACACAGCAAAGGGGCAGTACTCCTCCTCACAGCTCTTCAGCTCTTCTCCTTGGCAAAGGTTCCGCTTGAGTCCAGAAGTGATCTAAAACCCCATTTTGTCTTTGTGCTCTTGTTGCAAGGGTCTCTGAGCCCAGTCCAAACCAGTTCTGTCCTCACTGGTGCAGTGTGGCCACAGGGGGTGGAGGCAGCATTGTGCAAGGGAGACAGGCCCTATTCAGGTGCAAGGAAAACTCCTCCGACTACTCTAAATGCAGCCAGGGTCTATTCAGCCCAGCTCTGAGTCAACCAGGAAGGGCCAGGCCCACCTCAACCCCCCCAGTGGCCGACTACACTGAATGCACATCCCCAGCCCCGGTCACTCCAGAACCATACAGTCAATGCACAAACAGGCAGAAATTGTTAAACAAGAAAATGCCTACTTTCTAAAAGTGGCATTTTCAAACACATAATTTAAAAACCATCTTTACTAAAAAATGTTTTAATAAATTCTGAGTTCAGAGAGCCTAAACTTTATTTCTCTATCGTGTCCCAATGGGAAGTTATACTTGTAAGATGTTACAAAGTATCTCCCATTCTATCCTATGGGGCAGATAGACTCTCAATAGTGAAAAACGAAGTTGGCAGTATTTCACTATCAGGACATGTCACACACACCAGTACATGTCCTACATTTCACGTACACTTCACCCTGCCAGTGGGGGTACCTTGGGCCTACCATAGGGGTGTCTTCCATGTAAGAAAAGGGAAGATTAGGGCCTGGCAAGTGGGTGCACTTGCCAGGTCGACATGGTAGCTTAAAACTGCACGCAGACACTGCAGTGGTAGGTCTGAGATACCTTTTCAGAGCTACTCATGTGGGTGGCACGGTCAGTGCTGCAGGCCCGCTAGTAGCATTTAATTTACAGGCCCTGGCACACTCAGTGCACTTTACTAGGGACTTACCAGTAAATCAAATATGTCAATCAGGGAAAACCAATTGTAATAACAATTTACACAGGGAGCACTTGCACTTTGAGACTGATCAGCAGTGGCAAAGTGCCCAAAGCATCTAATCCAGCAAAAATGAAATCTAGCACAGCATCAAAAATACAGGAGGTAGAGGCAAAAAGTCAGGGGAAACCACACCAAAGATGCCAAGTCTAGCAACAATGCAACAAGGAGACCCCACCTTGAATGTCCCAAATTATCTTAAAAATGAATGATCCTCTATGTTAATATTTCTTGAAATACACAGGAGTATGGCAATACCATTGCAGTGGGGGATTGATTTTCTATTTGATTATAAAATTAAAAATGACAAGGAGGAAAAAAACCAAATACAATTTAACAAACTTTGCATTTTATCTACAATTAGAGTGTATTTTTCTTTCACTTCGTTCAGCCTTCCTTCAGTTTTCTGGTCTTCCTATCTCTGTATCACTGTACTGAAATATGCTTGACTTCCCTATTGTCCCTCTTTAATTAAGGATAGTCTGAATTTGGGAACTTATAAGTGGAATATGCTTTTTTAACTTTATTCCTCTTAAAATGTTTTCAACTCAATACAATTTATTGGTGGTTTCCCATTGAACACCTTGTATCGTCCTTCCCTCAATGTGCTTCGTTTAAAAAATGTAGGCCTAGATTTGCGAACACTTTGCTTCTGGTTTGCTTTACTTCCAGTACAAAATACCTTGCTTGGAAATACTTTTAAACTTTTGTCCCTTTGTATGTGTGCTGCATTGTGGAGCTCACATCCAAAGTTTGAAAAGTTTGGAGGAAAAAATGTTTCTATACTTTGCGTCCGCCTGAAGGAGTTGTGTTTTATTGGTGCAAAGCCTTGTCTACCATTGTTAATCTTTAGGGATTTGCATCAAAAACCATGGGTGTTATCATTGGTCACCAACGGGATGCCCTCTGGATGCAAAGTAAAGCATAGCATAGAGGTACTTTGTGTTACTTTTTCATTAACTTTCCAGCGCAACTCAAGTTTTGCACTGGAAAGGAACTAACAAATCAACACTTTGTGCTGGTTTGCATAACTTTTGATGACTTTGCACTAGCGCAAGTGGTAAGAAATCTAACCCTCGGTCATCAAATGACAGAGGGTGTCAAAATGTCACTGCTATGAAATAGCATGGAAACTTCAATGGAAATATGTCTAGTCTACATGTACAACTTACTCCACATGGCTGGTTCATTAAAGATCTACACAATGACTGCCATGAATTGATCTAATCGATAATTTCACATTAGCGTAAATCTGGCTGTATTCTTGAATCTTGTTTGCACAAGTGCAACCACAGATGAATTTCTATGAATGTGCAACATTCCTCTTAGATCAATTGCTCTGAAATGCACAGGACCTGGGGCTTGGCCTTAAGCTGGGGCAGTGCTGTTCCAATTCTGGAAGCTATACACCCCTTTGGGTTTTCTATTGGCCCTCAATGCACTTGCTCCACCTTTAAGGTAGTGTAAGGGGATTCCACAACCACAAAGGACCTTGTTCAAGGTGCCTGGTTATTCAGTGCAATATTTCCACATTCAGTAAATACTGATGCCATGAGGTGTGGTATTTACTTGATGTGGTATTGCCACATGTTTCTGACCTTCACACCTATTGATGGTGATAACAGAATATTACCACATACCCTGCTTCTACGGAGCTTGAGTGCAGAGTGATAGTGTTCTCTTCTGTCAAAGGAGGAAACACTTACAAATTTGAGTAAATCCTGATGAAGGTCCCCTTAGAAATAATAACTTGCTTTGCCCAGAATGCATCGTTGTGATATTTATTTTAATGTGTCTGCTAATTCTGTAGTGAGGTTTATCCACACATTTACTATAGCGTTGCACGTACCACGCGAAACTTTTGTGCATGGTGGAAACAGCAGCAACAAATCATTTTCTTGTTGAATAGCTAGTTGGCGCCGAAACATGCATGCATTGCACAGGATTTACTTCCCCTTAATATATGAATGGGGCGTGACTAAAAGGGGCCACAGCAAACTAATCTAGGACCTTATGTAAAGCAAAGCAATTAAATGCCACATCTAACTTTATGTGAAATCCTAATGTCATACCACATCAGACAGAATTAATGGGAAAGCAGAATATTATGTGATATTCCCACTTGTAAAATGTGTAATTTAAGTAACATTAGACTTTTTCCATGGCTTAGCCTTTGCCAGTTGACTTCACGTAAGATTATGTACTCAAGGGTGTACCTCAAGAACAAAACACTATGGCCTTGCTTTTTTTGCACTCTAGCGCAATGCTTAGCGGTGTACCATTCCAGCATTTCTTGGATGAGCACTGCAGTTGAATTATTGGTGAGTGACTCTGTGGATAAGGCACTGCACAATTTGTCCTAATTTTTGCAGTTCAGCACTGCAGTTTTTGACCAGGACTCTATTGTGTGAATGATAGTAAATCTGATATTTAATCTGACTGCTCTTAATTAACTCCTGGGGCCGCATTATATATAGGGGCACACTGCCCTGGTCTGTTCTGCAGATTCCATTTAAATGCATGCACCAGGGGCAGACCTGGTCAGCGCCTCCTAAAACAGATAATGCTGGAACTCCTCCTGGGGTAGCATATTAGCGAAAGGCGGACTAGTTGCTTGTAGTCGATAGTCTGTCTTTCACTTTGCACCAGCAGTGCAGCGTGTCTTTCAAAGGAGGGAGAAATCAACGTGCAGGCAGGCACAATGAGTGGTTGCACCCACTGCAGGGGGATGTCTGGGTGGTCCATGTTTTTAAAGGTCACACTCAGGGGAAATACAGGGCAACCAGCTCAATGAAAATGAGCAATATCCCAGAAAATGAACAAGTCCAATCAGGTTTTGCACATTTGACATACGTCCATGAACCTCCACTGTGTCAGAAGCTCTCATGGTCCTGATTCCACGCATCAGTCGCTCATTCGGATTAGGTTTTTTCTTTTCATTCTGGTTTCTTGTAGTTCTGTTTATCCCATTCTAAGTTCAGAACTGCAAGTATCATATAGCAAAGAAAAAACCTGGACCTAATGAGCTCCTCAACCATAGAAAGGGGAGACTTGGGAGTCCTGCAGATCTGCTAACATCTTCATGAACCAGCCTTATATTGTTTCCTCTGGAAATTCCTGCCTGCCTTGCCAAGCTAATAGAATATTTCCCGTTTCATTTGCTTACTTCCTTCAATCCCCTCTTCTCTTCTAAGTCTATCCTGCTGCTGTGAAGAGACATAAACCTGTGTGTGGCCAGCTCCTGCTGAGCTCCCTGCAGTCTGCCTTTTGGTCTGCCAGGGTGGTTGCTCAAAGGGAGAATAAACATGTCAGTCACAAGGTAATGCACAAAACTTGTTTCTCTACATATTTTATCCTCTCTGAACCTATTTTACAACTGGTAAAAATCTGCAAACACTCTCTGCCCATCTCTTATGCTCTGTCTCACTCCCAAGCTCTACTTACCTCCTTCCCCCACCCTCATCATCTCTCACTCTTTGCTTCTCATTGACTGACTGACCCTATTCTTTCATCCGCTCTCCCATTTGTTCACTCCCTCACTTATTCTTCAGCAGTGTACAGTAACTTGGCCTAGACCATCACCCCCAACCCTGTATGTTGTTGTACCTTGGCCCTCTCTGCCCTACTGCCCTTCGCATTAGTCACTACAGAAATCACCAATGATAACCACACACCAGCAACAGTGACTATCAAAAACTATTTCGGAACACGGCGACGTACCAAGAAGATTCCAAAGCGAATACGCACCATTGAATGGAGAATGAGCAAGGGTGGATCACTCTGCATGGCTGCCAAGTGTGTCCCCTGTCAGTTGGGACACCTTCAGACATTCCTGGCATTTTAGCCAATAGCATTTGCATGCTGGTACCTGTAGGCATACAACTATAAAAGATCCCACAGTGTGATTTGGCAAACTATAGTATTGACCGGCCAGCACAGGCACTGAAGTGGACTTTTTTTAGGTGGATGTGCACATGTGATCAGAATAAATGCTCTAATTCTCCCTACAAGAGCACCAGTGGCTGAAGTGGACAGACTGAAAGATTGCCACATGCTGTGGTAGGTGGAACCAAAATGTGAATGACAGTTGAACAGACCAATGGATGAAGAAGGTTAACCCAAAGCCCTTGGGGGATATTCTCAAGAACGTGTGATAATTACCGTAAAATTAGCATAACGCAACTTTGTACATCTCAGTCCATCGCAGGAAAATAACACCGTGTTAACGTTGTATTCTCAACCCGGCGGCACCATGCAATAGTCTCACGATAACGCGCCAAATGAGCGCGTTAAAATTAACGCAACGCTGAAAAAATGCGAAACACGAACGCGAAAAAAGTTGCGATGCCCCAAATCGCGATACAAAAATCAGCGATAACCAGTGACAGGCCTGCAATTCCCACGCGTCATGCGGGAAAATGCACAATAAAAGCAAAAAAGACAAAAAAAAATAAACTGCGTAGCACCATAGATGCACCCGGACCGAGTGCAGAGGACAACGCGAACCCCACAAGCCCCACAGACGACCAGCAAGTAACCTCGGGGTCGGGGAAGGCCAAAGAGAAGAGGAAGAGGAAGACGCGGTTCAGTCCGCAGGAAAACAGGATCATCGTTACGGAGGTGATAGAACACTACCAACAGCTGTTCGTCACCTCCAACGTGTCATTGGCAACAAAGACGCAAACATGGCAGACTATCTTTGACAATGTGAATGCAGTTGCAGCGTTGAGGAGGACAATGGAAGAGGTCAAGAGGCGCTGGAATGATGTGAAGGGCAAAACCAAAAAGAAACTTGATGCCAACATGAAAGCAGCAACGCAGATTGGAGGTGGGGGTCCAGCGGCACACCAGGAGCTGGATGACATGGAGAAAATGGTGGCCACAGTCATCAGTCGGGATACGGTGCCAGGAGTAGTGGATCCGGTCACTGCTCAACATGACCTGACACAACATCAACAGGGTGAGTACCGACCAGGGACTGGGGGGACGGGGGGAGATGGGCACAATGGCACACATGCACAATTAAGTAGAGCACACTGCACACCCACAATGACTCTGGATCATGTCCCTGATCTCCTTGGCATACTGCAGCACACATAGAAACAGCAAGTAGGCCCCCATCGACAATGTGCCCGGAGGGGACCCTCCCCACACATCACTAATCTCACAACAAACCCATACACATGTGCTGAACCCAGCAAAGCTGCGGGTCCGTGAGCCACACTGACAATGCAAGTGACACTGCATGACGATTAGCATGGCTGCAGTCTAATTATCATGACATGGTGCACGCCACCACACTGAGGTGGCTGAGTGTGGACCACATCCGGAAAGTAGCAAGTCACACTCTGACACATCCACGTGCACAAACAACCCCTGACGTCAACAACACATCTGCGGACAAACCATGCCCAAGAGTCACAACTCGACCAAGCGCCCAATTTACCCAAATCCGCAACATCTCAGCACTGTAGAAGCACAGAAATCAAAGGCACACCGCCTGAAAGGGATAAGGGGCAGCCAAATCAGAGCTGCAGGGGCGACTCACCCACAATGCAGCACACACACATAAGAATAAGAGCACCTCAACATTGACAACAATGTGGTACAAACTGCAACACTTTCACAACAGAACACAGGACACAACTGGTGCCGCATGTGTGTACAAAATGGCCAATCACATCTGGCATAGCAGGAAACTGTGAGATGACAATGTACGAGTACAACCTCACATCCGTGATGTAGTACAAATGTCCACTGTCCCGCATCAAATAGGCATCTCCTCACAAACCGTCACAATGTACATTGTCATTCAGTCTGTATGTAAACTCTGCCAATGCGTCAACATACATGGAACACACTGTGAAACTGCATCTCTCCTTTACATTGCAGAGGGACAATCAACACCTCCTGCAGAGCAGACCCTACATCACGTCAGTGATGATGGAGATGACCCCCAGGACATCGACTACGACGAACTCCAACGGTTCATGGACAACCTCCGCACCCCACCTCCAGTAGCAGGGCAGCCCAGCACCATCGAGGTGATCCCACCCCCTGCACGGACCATACAGCAGGAAGCACCCACCACCACGTCTGGCTCCCAGCACCTCACCGAAGAACACATGGCGTTCCAACGCCGTGTGTTAGACTGCCAGAAGGAGGTGGCTGAACAGGTGCAGGTGGGGTTCGACCTCATGGCAGCCAAACTAGATGCCATACGTGGGTGTCTAAGTCCCATCAGGGACCACTTACACTCCCTAACGGACACCCACAGTCCGCCCCATGCCCTCCAACAATCCATGGCTGGCGTCGCTGGAGTCATGACTCGGAGACAACAACAACTGTCTAGTCAGAGTGGCTACAGCGATGTCATCCGTGATTTGGGAAACATAAGGAGGGTCATGGAGAACATGGAGCGGATGCAGGCGCAAAGAAGGGCTACCACGGCTGCACACGAGAAAGCTGTAGATGGGATCTTCCATGCCCTGCAGATCCTCATCATGGAAGTGATGCCACAAGACATTGCGCAGATGAATGCTGCTGCTTCTTCAACATCCACATCTCCGGCCCCTGATGTGTCAGTGTCACACAGTGCTGCAAACCAAACACCACCACCCACATGTGAGGCACATGAAACGTCAGAGGACAAAGATGAGGATGAATCTGCCTTAGTGGTAAGGAGGAAGCAGAAGCATTCATCTCCGCCATATGGCTTGTTTCTGCTTGGGTCTGCCCTCTGCATCATGCCCTGGAATAACACCTTCCACTGTCCCCCAACACACTCTGCGACACTAACCTTGGACCTCGACATGGACTGCCATATTTTGTATGCTCAACAATGACACAGCAATCAGCCTGCGGACTGGACTCTTCCCCTTCCGAGTAACTTGTCAATCCCTAAAGGACTCTGGCTGGCCCTCCACGGGGCAACATTGTAAAGTGTTGTCTGCATGGCCCAGTACTAAGACAGATTCAACACTCCACTGAACGTGAATAATACATTCTAATACACACAGATGTGTCATGTCTATGATTAATCAAGTATGAAAGCATGGACGAATGTAGGGGCAGTGATTCCCCCTTATGTCCATGTAGCTCATGTTGTGGGACTTGAGTCACAGGGTGCATCCCTGCATCATGGTGGTACATATTTGACCCCAAAAGAAGCCCTGATGTCAATTGTAGGTCACAAATGACAGCCTATATGTAATGATTTGGGACACATGTGAAACGCTGATGAGTGGGATTCCGTACTATCTTTGACACACAGAAATGGCATTTCGAATACGTGACACCCTAAACAGCCTCTCTGTACAGAGGTGACACACCCACCATCTATTTCCAATTTGTGAGATTGTTAGCACTACATGTTGCACTTACACTTGTCAGAGTGATGTGCTTGTACAGAGGAGTAACATGCACACAGGGAATGTGTGTTGTAATGAATTTATTTGCACATGCTGTGCCTGTGGTCATTTTGTACTGTCCCATGATTGCTAAGGACTGTGACAATGTGACGTGCTCATATGAAGAAATTGTCAATGATGGTGTTCCTACGGGCTATTCCTGCTGCTGCTGCAGTGGGGTGTGTTCCACCTGCCTCATCTTCCTCATCATCGTCCGGTGCATTTGGCACTTGTAGCCATGGGGCATTGGTGCGTACACATATGTTGTGCAACGCACAACATGCAACGATCATCTTGCACACGATGCCTGGGCTGTACAGGAGCCTTCCACCTGTGATGTCCAGGCACCTGAAACGTGACTTCAACACGCCAAATGTGCGTTCCACGATACCCCTGGTGCGTTTGTGGGCCGCATTGTACTGCCTCTGGGCCTGTGTGTTCGGGGCTCTGAGGGGTGTCATCATCCAAGGGCAGAGTGCATATCCTTGATCACCTGTGACAGTGCAGAGAGACATGAGTCAAAAGTTGGTTCTGCATGATGTGTTGGCAGGCTCACAAGTTCATTGGTGTGTGATATGTGTGACTTAGTGATTCCTGTTTGACAGGTACTGCTTGTAGCAAATGAGCGGCATCAATGTGTATTACGTAGCCTCACTGCTGCTCCTTCCTCCCCCGAGCCTATTTACTAGTGTGCGCAGCGCGGTTGCATCACTTGCACTCCTACGGCACACCATTGTCATGCCTGTCTGCGCATGTCCACAAGCCTGACAACGACACTGTGATGTTGTGCATTGAAGGTGGGCGGCCACGTGTGTGTAGGCCTATGGTAAGGATAGGGCGGACACAGATGTAGAGTTCATGGCTGGCATGTATGATCCCGGACCCCGAGCGGGCTTGCGCTCCTTCATTTATCCCTTCAGCCGAGCCCGCACTCCGGGGGCATGCTACATCGCAACATTGTCCATTGCGGGACGGGTGGCGCCGACGGGACGGGTGGCGCCGACACTACAACAGAGACACACGCATTAGTTACTTCCTTGAAAAGGCCAACACTTAGCAACGCCCAGAGCCCCGGGCTGATTATCCACACCCCTACGCTGGACTGTCGTATGCCAGCCCACTCCGCTTACGCTTACAGGGGTGTACGAAACAGCTACATGTCCCAGGTCTTCCCCACTGCCTGGGGTAACATGGTTGCGTCCACTGTCCACTACACTCCAAACACCAGCAGTATATGTCGACATGGACATGTCTGTGGTCTGCATACTGCAGTCTGGCCAGCACATCCACGCCACACTTGGCATTGTGTACATTCTCATTCATGGGTCACTTGCCTCCTTCGCACATGCCTGGTTCCCACCTCTCCCCACATTCTGCTATTGTGTGGCTGAGGTGCCATGCCGTTGATGGCTTGTGTACATGGCTAGCCCAGGTTACCACAGTAAGTTGTGCTGTCGTGTCTGGTAGGTGGGCATGTTGTTTGGCATGTTGTATGTGAGTTTTTAACGTGTGCATTCCCAGAGTCGTGAGTTGCATGACTGTGGAGTTGAGGTGTGTGGTGTGTTCATTTGGTACTTACCAACGAGCAATGCATTCCCATAGGTGCCAGCCTCAAAACGCTGGTTGATGATGGACTGTGGGAAGATGAAGGAATCATGCACACTGCCTGGGTAGTTGGCGACGACATTGGTGAAGAGTCCCAGGTGGTCCACTATTGCCTGCACATTGATGGAATGCGTGTGCTTCCTGTTGCAGTAATTGTGTGCAGTGGCGGCAGGGGGCACGAGGAGTACATGTGTGCAGTCGATTGCCCCCAACACGTGCGGGAAGCCAGCTATGGCGTAGAAGGCTTGCTTGGTCTCCAGCTGTTACTGCGCAGTGTGTGGGAAGTAAAGGTGCTGGGGTACCAAGCTGATGATGGCATCCAAGACAGGTGTGAGGAACTTGGATAAGGCTGGCTGTGAGACTCCTCCGACTCTGGCAGTTGTTTGTTGGAAGGTATCAGAGGCCAACAGGTGCAGCACAGCCAGCAGCTTTGTCTGCGGAGGGATGTTGGTTGTCCGCTGTGTTGGTACCGTCAGCCTGTGGGCAATGATGGTCAGGATGCGGAGGATGGTTGTCCTTTTGAGCCTGTAGTGGGCAATGACATCCTCTGGTGTTAAGTCTCTGAGGCTGGTGCGTTTTCTGAAGGTCCGCTGTCTTTGTCTGCGCTGCCTCTGTGGTAGTCCGGGGGGGGGGGGGGGGGCAGGGTCCGGGGGGGGGCGGTGGGTCTTGTGGCCCTCTTGGGGCTCGGAGCTGCATGATCAGTAGCTCCATGGCATCTGTTGTTCTTCAGGTGTGGCTCTGGTCTGGGCTCCCTTTTATGGTGCAGGTTGTCGTCCGACTTAACACCAGGTAAGAGCAGGTGTTAAATCCCTGCTGCTAACGCGCCTTATCGCCTGTTTTGGGATCTTATCGCCGATCTGGCTGGTCATTGAGAATATTGCGAAGTGGTGTTATCGCGGCTTTTTGCACAGGAACGCCTACTCTGCATCTCATTAGCGTTAGTTGCTGGTGTCATCCGTGGCGATGTTTTTTGCGGCTGCTATCGCGGGAAAACTGGCGATATCGGCTGTTAGCACCAGCTTGTGAATAGGGCGATAAATCTATCGCCACTTTGGCTGCGATAAAGTGCCGCTAACTCGGCGATAAGTCCTTGAGAATATGCCGCCCTGCGTGTATGTACATACGTATGGATTTTTTAATTCAATTTTTGGATACATGAAGCTGACGAGACAGCTGTATCTAGGCCAGACCTGAAAAAGACAATGCGTGTGAGGTACGTTATGTGTAATACCAGTCAATCTCGTTATGATGTAGATGCAAAGGTGTATAGTGTTTGTGTGCATTGCAGACTGGTGTCTATTTTCCTAACTCTACATGCACATACTGTCGATGTATGTTTGGTCTGAGGAAAACAAAAAAAGTGAGGGTTGAGATGCTTGAGTTAATCTCAGCCACTGGTAATTATTCCAGGCTGCAATCCAACCCATTGTCTTTTTGCCTACAATGCCACCTCAGACAGGAATCAGCCTTGGTTCTGTTCCAATTAGGAATGGTCCAGCCTAAGCTGGCAGGCCAGGTCCCATCTGAACATGAACAGAAGTAACCGCAGACAGATTTGGACCTCGTCAGCACGGTGCAGCTTGAGTCCTGTGGCACAGAGAGCACAGGAACTATATCTGGGTACATGTTTGCTTCTGTTTTCAAACATGCCAAACTCTTCCTTATTTTATGTGCTTGCCCCGTGATTTGCTATGCCTCGCTTTCGGGTTGTGGCATGTGCTCAGCTCTGCCTACTTGTCAATTCCTGAACTGATTATTGTATGGTCTTTTTGCATCCAGCTCAAATTCCGTGTTTTTTTGTGACATTTTGCATGCTGTCAATTTCCATCATTGTGTGGGGCTTATTTATGAGCCCTTGCGTTACATTTACGCCGCCGTTGCGTCACTTTTTGTGATGCTGTGGCAGTGTAAATAATGTGCCACCTTGCTCCATATTTACAAAGTGACGCGTCTAGGCAGATGCCTCACTTCGTAAAGCCCTGCGCTACATTATACCTGTGTCAGGTATAATGTATGCAGAGTGGGCATCCCCCTGCATCCAAGCCTCGTAGAAGTGGCGCGTTGAAATCTATAAGATGTCAGTGCACCACTTCTAGGATGACATTGCATCAAATCCTTACGCCTGCCTCATAGCAGGCGTAAGGGTGACACAGTGCTTTATTCATAGCCCCCTCTGCATTGCTGGAGTTGTGTCACGCTTCCGACAAAACTCCAGCAATGCGTCAGTTTTGCGCCGACAGATCATATATCATATCTGTCATTCCTTGAGACATGATGCATCACACAGTAAATATGACGCATCCATCATGTCGCAAGGAGGGCGCACTGAGAAGTGATGCATCGCTGTTTTCACGCAGCGATGCGTCACTTCTCATAAATAGGGCCCCGTGTTTTTTCGTGTCATTTTGCATGCTGTCAATTTCCATCACGGTTTGTTCCTTGATCTTCCTGAAGCTCCTCCGTTCACGTCCCTTTATATGACCACAATCAGGTGAGGAATATGAAGTAGGCATTGCATTGATTTATGCTATGAACTGCTCCTACAGAAGGACATCACTGGAATATGCTAGCCAGGATTCAGAGGTGGCCAGTACAAGACTTCCATTGCCCACAAAAGAATCCCCACAAATGTTTGGGTGCCTGAAAACTGACACTGAACATGTGTAATAGCGGGAGCCAAACAACACACCCATGGTGTTCTAAAACAGTGTTTAGTGCAGGAACCAAACAGACACTTATTTAAATACTCCCGATACAGCCCTGTCACCACGAGAAACATGGAAATTGGAATTTCTTCAAAACTCGGAAATACGACTATTGCTAAAACCGATGCGATTAACAGTTTTTGAGAATTATCTTGCGTTGAACAACCTCTAAATGTTAAGTGAATGTGTCTGAACGTAAATCAATATTAATCAAATAATGTGCAATGCTTAATCCGTATGTTTATTCCCTTGCTGCATGCTGAGTAGGTGAGTGCATGTTTGTTAACTAGCTGCACCATAAAGCTGCCCATATTTGTTAATTAGCCAGTTATGTTGCCGCAGTTGGAAAACATTGGGGCATATGCACAAGGAAATGTCAGAGTGTGGAGCTGCGCCAAAGTTTGCAGCGCCACGCTCGGACATTTCCAAAACGCACAAATGCGCTTTATTTATAACAATACGGCACACCCTTGTGTTTTCCCTAGTGATGGTGCTATATTAGTAGCCTAGGGCCAACGCAGGCACCCTTTCACCATAGTGCAAGGGTGCCTGCGTTGCAGGGAATGATTATGTGCAGGAAGGGACACCTTCCTGCACATAAACAATCATTCATGGCGTTTTGCTCTTTCTATGTGTGGTGCAGAATGCAGCACACATAGAAGAAGCAAAAACTAGGAGAAAGAAATGTATTTCTCCTCGTTTCGCCATTCTAACGTCTGCTCTTGCATGACATTAGTTTTGCCGCTGCCTCATATTTAATATAGAAACAAAACAATGCGGAGGAATAGATAAAAAAAGTATTACCCCACAACACGAAGGAGTCCTACAGATCATGATTGATATATAAAAAATTGATTACACGCCATTTGTACTATGTGGAGGATTGTCTTATTCCCTCGAGTGTGTATTGGACTACTTCCTTTTTTCGGATTGCTCTTTGAATAATGGTTGTACCCAGCATCCGTATTAAGTTAGAATGGGTAGGAAGGATTTGTAAATGTATATGTATGTATTTACCAGTGTATATGTTTTATGTGTTTCCTTGACATATTTAAAAAGATAAAGTATCTTTTGGATATTACACTTGGAGTTGGTATCTGAGTCGCATGAAAAAAGAAAGAATGTCTAGAGGTTTAATACTCATTGATAGGGATCAATTTATTTCTTCCCTATAGTAATACATGTTTATCTATTCCTCCGCATCGTTTTGTTTCTATATTTGATTCCTTGCCCGGATGCGGTAGGAGTATCGGGGCAGACCCCGATTCTTTCTAAGAGCTGCCTCAGATTTACACATCCTTGTAAATCTGGGGGAGCATCAAAAAGCAATGGGTGTTGCAGTGGAACACCCACACATTGCACGCCAGTGGAACACCCACACATTGCACACCCTTTTAACGCAGATACCTGCGTGAAAGGGTACCATATTTACAAAGCGGCTTAATGCCACTTTGTAAATATGGAGCAGGGCATTGCGCTACAGGAGCGTCTTTAAAAGTGACGTTCTTGTGGCGCAATGCCCTAAATATGCCTCCTATCTTATGTCTACTCTCTACCTGTCCAATTCACAAAGGTCATGGTGTATCATGACCTCTGCGCCAGAGGAAATACTAATAGTGCTCCTATTCCTAGATGACCCTCTGGATCCTATTTGGTGGGAGTAGAACATCACGGTACCCGCAGGGCATGCACTGAAGATGCAGATTGCTAAGAGCCCAACCACAGTCTTACCACAAACCCTCTTGTAAGCCAGGAAAGCCTCAATTTTGTATACAAGTCCATCATTAACTATTTGAGATAGGAACATCGGTTGCAGTGAATAATAATCAGTGCGGAGCGGGGATAAACAGGGACTGCAGTTGAAAGGTCTGATCAGTTATAGACAAAGCCGGCTTAAGGGCGGTGCGACCCGTGCAGCTGCACCTGGTGCTGAGATGGGATGGGTGATGGGGGCACTGTTTAAAAATAGCTTATGGCTTAAAAGCACATCATGCAGAGATCCTTTTATGTCCAGCAGTTTTTAGGCAACAAGAAAAATGCCAAGATAACTCTGGTGATTAATGTTCCTGCTGGAGAGAGATCGGAGTTGTATCTAGTGGCAATTTTGACTCATCCTACTGTAACGCAGAGGGTTAATGTGCCTGCTGCAAAGAATGTGTACCATGCAGATCCCAGAAATGAGTGTGAGTGAACTCTGTAGCACTTTAAAAAAAATTAAAAGCATGTCAGAGAAGAGGCTATGTAGAGTTAAGGGGCAGTGTTGGAGGGTGGTAGGGAGGGAATCCATGGAGATGGAGGTCATGGGGGGGGGCACCAAAAAAGACTGTTGCACCAGGCGCCATCAGCGCTGAAGCCGACCCTGGTAATAGACAACGTTACAGTCAAAGATATTAAGTGGCTGGGAAACAGCCGTAGTGAGATGGGGAATATGTTTTCTGATATTGTTGTAACTGTACCATGGCCAAGTTGTGGTTATATGTTTGTTAGGTGATGCAAAGACAAAGCAAAGGCTTCAGTAATATTTACAAAGCCATGTCAGGGTGATTTGCGCTGCTTTGCATGGCTTTTTAAAGAAATATAATGCAATGCAGCACTTTGCACTGCGATACGTTACATTTCAAGCTCAGAGGATTTCCATAGGTGGAGCATGGATGTTCCCATGCATCCACCCATGGATTTTTGCGCATTTCCATATTTACTAAAGCTAGTAAACCTGGCGATTCATCAAATGGCTAGGCCTTCCCCAGTGAGGCGTAACGAGGAGAAATATCTTTATTTCTCCTCGTTATTTCCTCTTTCCATGTGTGCTACATTCTGCAGCACACATACAAAAGAAAAATGCATCTAAGCAGTGGCGTAGCTAGGGGGGGGGGGCGATGGGGGCGGATCGCCCCAGGCGGCCGGCCCCTCTTCCTCCGGCTCTTACCTGCTACCACACCCCCCCCGCTCTTCTATCATTTTGCCGAGGGCGGCAAACGCAGGGACCGCCACGGGCAGCCTAAGGCCTAGCTACGCCCCTGCATCTAAGGATTGATTTTGTGCAGGAAGGTATCCCTTCCTGCACAAAAGCAATCCTGACCGCAACACAGGCATCCTTGCACTGTGGTGCAAGGGTGCCGGCGTTGGCGCTAGGCACCACAGAGTGCACTAAGTTACGGAGAGCACAGAAATGCTCCATATCTTTCTAAATATGGAGCATTTCTGCTCTCTTCTTTTATCGCAACACAGCGCAGCAACTTTACTTGCTGCCCTCCGTTGCGTGAAAGAAATATGCCCTTAAATTTGTGTAATGTTACATGGAATGTATGCATTGAATTAAAAATCTAATAAAGAGCTATAAAAGAACAGTTTGAGACAGGGAAGGGTGTGAGACTTGAGTGTACAAGGCATGGATTTCAGCAGTGAGACATGCAAAAACCAAAGCAAAACAAGCAAATGCATTTCCATGAATAAAGTTTTAATTTCATGCCACAGTTGGTGTAATTCCAGTCAGTTCTTTTTTCTATATCAGAAACCAAAGAATTCTGTGGGAGTTAAAATGGGAATTGTCACTTTTTTAACAACCTTTTTTTAAACCCTGCTTGACAGATTTGCAGGATAATTCGCAATGTTAAACAAAAAAGACAAAAAAAGTTTTTAAATTCAAACTTTCCTGTTGATTCATCGAATGGCCCCAACGTTCTCAAGAAAACCAAAAATACCCTTTTAATGGAAAGTCAGACCTAACCATAAATATATAGGCGCTATTGCCACCTACATAATATATATGAGATAAAGTACCCCTTTCCGCTCGTTACAAGTATAATGCAAGTCACAGAGAAGATCCATTACCATATAGAGGAACAAGGCCGAGTTCCTTTACAAGGTTATGGAACTCTGAGTAGACTTGCAATATTCTTCTTACAATATAGGGCAGGGAGTCTTTTATTCCTAATAATGTGCAAGTGCTGTGTTTTTCGCATAATTATAGATTTGCCATATTTGCCACATAATCCGTCATCTGCTGTATAATCTGCAGATTTTAACAAAATAAATGTTGTTTCTAGCTGAAATGGTTCTAAAGTTACTAAAACCACAGCAACACGTTGCTGTGCAGCAGCAGGCCCTTAGCAAAGCTTGACTGGTCACCTTTTTGTTGTTTATTGCTATATTTGGGTGTTAAACTAGTACTAATAAGGAGCAACCGATGCCCAGGCAGTGTTATAAAATGTAAAAATGACTAAACAATGAAGTAATACTATCATAAAATGTGCTGCATTATGCCACATAATTTGACTTTTCTTTCCACCTAATTTACTAAACTGTCGCATAATTTGGCTCTACCCTGTCGCATTATTCCAGGGGCCCTGCTTATAATACATGGTCACACCATCACCGTTCCTACAAACCACTGAAATCCTTGGTGCACAGCTCTTTCATATGAAAGAGAGAGCATGCCTGGAAACATAAAGCTTCAAAATAGAATCTCTGGTGCAAAATTATACTCAGCAAAAAGCCTGTTAGGTTTTTGTTGTAAAACGATATTAGAATTGGTTTAATACAAGTCAATTTTGTTTTTAAAAAAGATGCAGTAGCTCGAAAATGTAGCGACATGCTGAATGATTCTAACTTTCCAAAAATTACCTAAAATGTGCAAAAAAGAAAAATGTTGCCATGAATATCTCCTTTCAGCTTCTCACTGTACAGCTAGAAAAACATAGCAGAAGAAAGAATGAGCAATGTTTTGTTTTTGTTCTTTAAACAACTGCTTTAATTATGCTGCATGATCTGACCTGCCTTTCCCCTCGGCTGCTTGGACTGGCAGCAGGCCGTGTGACGTCAGACCGCAACTGTAATAAATTTCAATTTAGTGGATATGTAATTAATTTATAAAAAAGCAACTGGGTGCGTCACAAGTCGCCGATCATAAAGAAATTAGAGATGTTTTTTTAATACAGAGATTACAGAATCTCATGTATTATTTATTTATTACACAGTGTCAGTTGCCACTCTCTAGCTATAGTTCAACTTAACTTTCCTTTAGCAATGTATTTTTAGGTCTCGCCTACGCATGTGCTGCATAGGAGGACCTTTAGACGTCGCTCTGGTCATTTTCAAGCACTGCACTCGTGCTTGTGGCGGCATCCACCTTGCGGGAGCGAGCAGGGGCGCGCCACAAGCACGAGTGCAGTGCTTGAAAATGAGCAGACTGCGCGCGTACGCACGCAGCACTCCCGGGCTCTCTCTCTCTCTCCATCTCTCTCTCACTCTCTCTCTCGCTCTCTCTCTCTCTCCTCTCGCTTTCTCTCTCTCTCTTTGTCTCTGTCTCTCCCGCTCTCTCTTTCTCTCTCTCACTCTCTCTCTCCCCCTCTCTCGCTCTCTCTCTCCAATATCTGCTTTATTTAAACAAAGAGCGTTTGTTGGATGTGGACAGTATACGGCGTTGCTGATGGCTTCATGGCAGGGTAAGACTGCACATGATGATGAATGTCACAAGATGAGTCAGAAACAGCGCCGTGTGCACAGTTCTTACCATGTGAAATAAGGACACCGCTTCTTGGGTTCTAAACGAACGCGGTTTATACCTTCTGTCGGTTTGGGGAAAAAGACGGTTATTCTTATTATTGCTATCCTCTTCAATGAGATTCCAGTTAATCAGTTTTGCGGTCTATTTTGGTATACATAATAAACGACCTAGATGAAAATGTCCAGTTGTGTTTAAGTTGGTGCATTTTTATAAACGGTGAATTTCCCTTTTTTGTCTGTTGGGCAAAATTACTCCTACATCCAGAAACCTGCATGTGGCGACCGGATTTAGAAGAAACTATAACTGGTTAACTGGCCTTTTTTTGAGGTTTAAAGCCTCTAGGTAGTGCTCCAAGAACACGTCTCCAGAAATGAAGAAAAACACGACCATCAACAAACTTGTGTGCGCGGTGCAACAAGCTGCATTACAATAATCAGCTTTCTCGAAATTTGTCAGTTCATTTCAATAAAAAAAATCTCAGTTTCCAGAGTACCGTGCTTATTGTACGTCTCTTTTCGTGTCTACGGCGCTGTCGCTGTGCGTTATTTTGTTTTTAGGTCTTGCCTACGCAGCGCGCATGCGGTACATAGGAGGACCTTTAGCCGTCGCTCTGGTCATTTTCAAGCACACACTCGTGCTTGTGGCGGCATCCACCTTGCGGGAGCGAGCAGGGGCGCGCCACAAGCCCGAGTGCAGTGCTTAAAAATGAGCAGACTGCGCGCGCACGCACGCAGCACTCCCGGGCTCTCTCTCTCTCTCGCTCTCTCTCTCTCTCTCCTCTCGCTTTCTCTCTCTCTCTTTCTCTCTGTCTCTCCTACTCTCTCTTTCTCTCTCTCGCTCTCTCTCTCCCCCTCTCTCTCTTTCTCACTCTTTCCCTTTCTCTCTCTCTCTCTCCCTCCCGCCCCCTGCTGGCAACTGTACGTTCATGCTGCCGCTGCTGGTTAATCAGACGTCGCTGGTTGCCCTCAGAGTTCACATCTCTTGGTGAGTGCAGAGAGACGTGTTTCCTTATTTTGTCATTATGAAGAGATTTTTATTTTTTGATGGAACGGTTTAATTACAGAATGTGTTTGAGCTTGGTTAGAATGTGCTTGTTTGTTTGTAAGTCTGGCCCATTGATGAGCTGCGCGTCAGGTCGCTAACAAGGCATCGCGAGTGCACATCAAATGCGGAGTCTGCATCCTATGGCATAGACCCAGTGGGTACCCGCTTGAATACCACTATCATCGTAGGGGTTACTTCGGTGTCTGACTCTGTAGTCCGTTTAGGTGCGCCATGTCTCCGGCAGCCATGTGTGTGACGGCGTTGGTTACTATGGCAACGATCGCCATTTATACCACATGCGTGTGCTCTGCCCAGCCGCTACCAGCTAACAAGCATTGGCATAACCAATAGGTCTCGCCTTTGGGACCTTATAAGTATTTAGTTATGCAGCACAATATCCTTACTGCAACAACATTAACTGTTGCATGGCAAAACACTTATAAGGTCCCAAAGGCGAGACCTATTGGCTATGCCAATGCTTGTTTGATTTGACTGCGGCCCATCGGAACTCAGCGGGAGCAAGGGGGCGGGGACCAACATGGAACGCAGCGGCTCCTCTGCAACGGCAGTGATGGCCCCCACCTCCGGGGCTTTTTTTATGCAGGATGGGCCTCTGGACCTTTCTGTCAGGCCAGAGCTGAAGTGGAGGCCAGAGGGTGGGGGGGGGGGACGCAAGGGCAAGGGCAAAAGAAAGGTCACTGTGGAGGCGTTTTCTGGGACCCAGGCAGGGGCTGATGCAGAGTCGGGGCATAGGGGTGAGTGCCAGGCAGGTCACAAGGCAGAGTCATCTGGGCTTGGTCAGGGGTCAGTGGTTGTGGGCACCCAGGCTGCAGCTTTTCAGGGTGGGCTGGGGAGAGGTCAGGTGAGCAGGTGGCAGGCGAAGATCAGAGAGCAGCGCCTGCTGGTCCAGACAACTGAGGAGCGGTGGGAGAGGCTCTGCAGGGAGAATGAGGGCACTTTGGAGCAAGGGGTACAGGTGAAGAGGGTTAATGGTGCCCCTGGTGCGAGGGTTGGGACAGGGGCTGGGGGCCCTGCTCAGGGTATGGAGTGCTGGGCATGGGTACCTGAAGAGGACCAGTCGCGGCAGGAATGCGAGGGGGCTTTTGCAGCTCAGGGTCCCGGTGGCGCAAGGGTACCACAGGGTTGGGACAGCCAAGCAGTAGGCAGAGTGACAATGTCAGCAGGCGAGGCTGGCAGACAGTTGGAGACCCCAATGGGGCGAATGACGACCCCTGGACATTGGCCCGAAGCACTAGGGGGGCCATCAGCAGCCTTTCCTACGGTGTGGAATCAGGCACATTACACGGGGAGCCCCTCACCCCTTCTGGGGGGGCACATTCTGGAATGATGTGTGTATCTTCAGAGGAGCGATCGTCGAATGAGGTGTGTGATCAGGCAGGCGTGTTGGAGTTTGATTATGAAGAAGGTATTGATGAATGGGACGAAGGTCATGTGCATGATGATGAGGATGGAGGAATGCCGGAGGCACAGGGCAATGGGAGTGGTGGTGCAACAGCCTCTTCAGTTGGTGTTCTGAGGATGTCAAAGTGCAGACTCTAGTGCGAGCGCCAGACGGCGGAAGGAGGCGAGCAGTGGAAGTTCCAAGTTGCACAAGGGACCCGGCCGGTTACCCAAAGGTAAGGGAGACTGGTGGGCTGTCTGAGAGCCTCAGCTGGCAGGCTTGACAGTGAAGGAGTGTAAATCTGTGGGGGTGGGTGATGGGATAATTGATGGGGTGGCGGTCCAGACTCAGGAGGGGGATGCAGGTAATGGTAAAGGGTTGACTGTCAAAGATGGCAAGACAAGGGGAGGGGGTCGGATAGTTCCCAGATCGCTGAGAAGGTGGCGGAGGCTGGGGTTAAGGATAACAAAGAAGGGAGAACACATAGGAACGGCTGCCCTATATGGGGTTGGTAATGCCCCTCGGGTCTCAAGTTTCAGAAAAGACCAAGAATCAGATATGGAAACACGAGTATGTGGTCGTGTTTAAACTAATACACAGGGACATTCAGGCCAAAGAAGAGTCAAAAGTTGAGGAATAGGAATTGGCTAGGCGGCCTGGGGTGCTCATTACAATGGATAACTGGACGTCGGCCTTCCAAATATTCACCAGCATTTATTGCGAGAAGTATGTGGATAGGGCCATCGCCTTATTCAAATACATGAACATGACTCACAAAGTGCAAATGCACTTTGGTGGTGTACACCTGGCTCAGTTACGATGAGGAGTTTAGGGCCAGGTCAGGCTTAATCCAGAGAAACCTTGGGGGGGGTGGGTGTCGATTCTGAGATGTGGATGGCCTGGACGCACACGGCGAGTGGCCTGCCTATTACTTACAAGCCTTTTCAACCCTGTACCACCCAGCAGGGAGTGGGTGCTGCTACAAGGACCCTAGGCATGAATATTGGAGCCTGTTGGAATTTTAACAAGAGCTCCTGTTCATGGCACCCGTGTAAGTTCAAACACAAGTGTTCCAAATGCGGAGGTAGACACCCCGTTACACAGTGTTTTACTTTGGTGGGACCCTCTGAACAATGGAGGGCATCCAGCAGAAAGGAGTACATGGCCCTCCTGGACCAAAGAGCTCCTAAGCCAATTGCTCTGAGAGCTTTACTGCCATGGCTGGCTCTTTATCCTGACAGGGAAGCTGCTTTGAGATTGGAGTGGGGTTTTCAGGAAGGTTTCGGGATGGGTATCAGGGACCCAGGGCTAGAAGGTGGGCTGACAGTTTGCGGTCAGCTAAGGCTGCCCCTGCTGCAGAAGGAAATTGCTTAGGGGAGAATTGTGGGTCCTTTCCAAGACTGGCCATTGTCTGATTTGATTGTGTCCCCTTTGGGTGTGGTGCCTAAGAAACAAGCCAGAAAATTCTGCTTGATCCATCATTTGTCATGGTCCGAAGGGTCCTCAGTGAATGACTTTATTGTCACCGAGGATACGAGAGTGGAGTATGCTTCTGTTGATGATGTGATTCCATTGATTAGAGCATGTGGTGGGTCCTGGAGGTGGCTAAGTGTGACATCAAGTCGACGTTTCGGCTTTTGCATATTCAACCTGAGAATTTCCCTTTATTGGAGATTCAATTGAATGTGGAGATTTATGTTGACAGAGTGTGGCCCATGGGTTGTGCCATCTCCGGTGCTCTCTTTGAGACATTCAGTACCTTTCTGCAGTGGGTCTTTGTGAGGAATAGCGAGCATCGTGGGGTGTCTCACTATTTGGATGACCTTCTGTTTGTGGGCAAGACGGGGTCAGGAGACTGCCTCAGGGTTCTGAGACACTTTGAGGTCATGGCGGTGTCTTTTAGGGTCCCGCTGTCACCTGAAAAACGCAGAGGGCCCCTCCACAGTTTGGACTTTCTTGGGCAATGAGTTGGACATGGTTCACATGAAGGCCAGGCTGCCCAGGTGCAAGGTGCTGGAGATCCATGCCTTCCTTGAGGAGGTGTTGGGAGTGAGGGGATTGGACCTCAGTGTTGTGCAGCAGTTGTTGGGTTTCCTGAATCTTGCTTGTAGGGTAGTATGGGGTGGCCAGACATTTTGCAGAAGGTTGGGTTGGGCCATGTCGGGCTGTTTTGCCTCATCACAGGATACGGATTTCCATGGGGATGAAGGCGGACCTGCCGGTTTTGAAGTCTTTCTTACAGGATTTCAGTGGGGTTTCCATACATTTTCCTGAGGAGGACACGGTGTGGCAGGTGCAAATTTTCTCTGACGTGGCGGGAGCACATGGTTTTGGTCTCTTCTGGGATGGACGGTGGTGTGCTGAGGTCTAACTAGCGACCTGGTTGGTACAGGGGTGAAGCATTGCCTTTTTGGAATTCTTCCAGCTGTTGGTGGCGTTGGCTGTTTGGGGCAAGGAACTTGCGAACAGGGCTGTGCTTTTCAATATGGACAGCATGACTGTGGTTGACTTGGTTAACAAGCAGAAGGTGAGGGACGTGAGGGTGTTGCGTTTGCTGCGCAGACTCATGTTGTTGTGCTTAGAGCTGAATATAGTTTTTAAGGCCAAGTACGTACCTGGGGTCAACGATTCTACGCTGATTCCTTGTCTCTTTCAGAGTGGCAGCAGTTTCACAGTCTGGCACTGGGAGCGGAGGCTTGAAAGACACCAGTCCCTGCAGAAATCTGGGAGTTGGGGCATGAGAGCATTTAGGCTGGTCGAGAAGTCTTTAGCTGAGTCCACTAGGAGGAGTTATCATCTGGCTTGGAGTGAATTTGAATCTTTTGAGGACCATCCAGGGAGGTTGTCACATATGGACCGAGTGAAACAGGAAAGGAGGGTCATGAGTTATGTTTTGTTCTTGATTGACAAAGGTTTGTCACCTGTGACCATAGTGGGTAAGCTGGCTGGTTTATCCTTTTATGGGAAGCTGTATTGGGGGTTTGACCCCACGCAGGATGACATATTGGGAAAAGTTTTAAAAGTTTGGGGTAGAGAGAGGTCGGGTTGTGGTAGGTAGTTGAGGGAGGCGATTAACTTTGAGTTGCTATTTGATATGTTGCGATTTTTGCCTGAGTGTTGTATTGATCGGTTTGAGGTTGCTGTTTCACCTGTGTATGATAAGGATCTTTTTCAGTGCTTTTCAGGTGTCTGAGGTTTTGGGGTTGAAGACGGAGGTGGGCGTGTTGTTTGGGGAGGTGGGTTTGGAAGGGGGTAGATTGGGTATTTGGCTGAGGAAATCAAAGATGGATCAGTTGGGGAGGGGTAAATGGCTCTGGCTATAGCAGGGAGGTAGCGAAGGGGCGGTCCGGTGAGGGAATGGTGTAGTTTTACTTCTGGCCTGGGCTCAGGCAGCATGCAGTGTTCTGTCATGAAAACCGGGTCCAGGCTTAAGGCTAATCAGTTTTTGAGTGTGCTTCGTTTGACTCTGTGGAGGTTGGGTAGAAATCCAGCTCACTTTGGGACGCATGCCTTCTGGATTGGGGCGGCAATTGCAGCTGCACGATTGGGTTGGCATTGGTCACAGATTCGTAAGATTGGCAGGTGGAGGTCTAGGTGCTGCAAGAGATATGTGCATAAATGAGAAGGGGTGCGTTGAACCCTAGAGTCTCAGGATGCATTGTTAACATTCTTCCTTTTTCATAGGGTGCATAAGCGGCCCAGAGAGAGAAAAAATAGTCACGTGGATGGTGGAACACTCTTTTATCCACTGGGCAGAAAAGTGCGCAGATCGCCAGATCTATGGACGTAACCTAGGATTGCCCAGCAGTCGGCATGCAGTGCTCTGGTGTGGAAAGAGTGGGATGAGTTGGGGTAGCCTGCTGCCATTTTTAGTGACGGTGTTCCCAAAGTAGGGTTGTCCGGACATACTTCTGATCCATTTGGAATGAAAATTATTTTGTGTGGCTATCTGGGCTCACCTTACTGCACACATGCAATGGGACTTGGTTTTGATTCAACAGAAGTTGGCAGGGACCTGCCTCATATGGACTGAGTTTGTGCCCAGATGGAAATGGAGGGGTACTATCAAGCATGGGTCTATTGATAAGGCCAGGAGGAAGCTGAATCTGGCCATGATGGTTTTTTGTGGGGCTAATGGCATCTCAGTCTTGTCGAATGGGGGAATTCAAGATTGTAAAGTGGTATTGTACCTGTGGGTGGGGTGCATCTCTCTGAGATGGGCAATGCGTATTATCTGATGAAATTGAGGGATCTGCTGGGGAGTTTATGGCGGGAGACTATTTAGTGCAGGTGAATGAGCGTGTTTTGCTGGGTTGCAGTGGGTTTGAGTGTGGGGCAGCTAAATGCCCTTCGGGGTTTTGCTGGGTGGCAGTAGTGTGGGGGGTTGGAGAATCAGATGCGGGCCTACCCACCCCTCGGGGGGGTGGGTGTACGTAGGCAAAGGATGACAGTGTGCAGGATGCCCTGGGATAGGTCTAGGAAGTTTTTGGGATGCTTGGGAAAAGAAGTGAGAATGAGTCTGGGGATGGAAGGAGCTCATGGAGTAAGAGGTGTGTGGAAGAGTGAAACAACATGATGGGTGAAAGTTGGGGTGAAGAGAGAATAAGGGTGGGGATATAATAGGATGTTGTTTAAGATGTTTTAAGTTAATCATTGTTGAATTGTTTGAGTTTATTGCAATCCTGTCCTAATAAATGGCCTTTTGTTCTTTGATGGAGTGTTGAATGTGATTACCTCACGAAATTGGAACTCAGTTACTGTATGCAGTAAGGTCTAGCATTCTAAACGTTGTGCAGTTCCGTTCAGGAGAAAAATAATTGATGTTGGGATGTTTTCCCAGTTTTGCTCCCATGGGAAAATTCGCTCACAGCTACAGCAAAAACCACACAACAGATTTATGCCAAACTTCACACAAAAGTAGAACTTTACTAAGAAAATGTGTTTTTCTTGGTTTGTGCAAATCGATTCAGTAGTTTTTGAAATGTTAGACTTGGAAAAACGTACCAAAAAGTCCTGAGAGCTCGTTAACATAACCTGACAGGTAAAGGGCATTCTTTAATGTGCTTGTAACTTTGGCATGGTTTGAAGAATGTGCCTGAAATTTGCCAGATGCTTAAAATATTCATTCTTGTTATTTTCAAATTCATGCAGATCCATCAAGGATGGGGAAGTTAATGGGGGGACAAGAGAGTGATCATTTGCTAATAACTTTAGCACTGTGTGACAAATTTGCTTACATTTGGCAGTAATTTAAAAGAATTATGGTTCTATTGGTATGTCAAGTTTTAGTCACAATTACAAGGGAAAGTGAAAGTACACTCAAGAGCAGCCTCCAAAATAATCGTGCAACACCAAAGCATGTGCTGATCTACGGTATGTGGGAACATTTTCTCACATAGACTCCGGACAAAAATGTGAACATATGCAGGGCCCGATGAAGGTGCTTATATGTAGTAAAGTTACAACTGCAAAGTCTCTACACTCATGGGGCAGTCTCTGCACTTGTGGCAGAATCTCCACACTCAGGGTGGAATCTCAGCATGTCACCCACAGCCTTTTGTTTGAAGACATGACCCCTCACCCACCCACACTAGGGGGCATATTTACAAGCCCCTATCGCCAAGGGAACATCACTTTTTACGACGTTCCTTTGGCGATAGGGGCTTCGCCTTATTTACAAGGCAGCGCTAAGCCACTTAACGTGGCTTAACGCTGCCTTGTAAATAAGGCCCCCTTTCACGCTGTGTTTAGCATAAAAGGGGAGGGCAATGGGTGTTGCTGTGGGCGTTCCACCGCAACACCCATTGATTCTGAAGCTGCCCCCTATTAACAAGGGAGATGTAAATATGGGACAGTGCCAAAATTAAGACCAGGGAAAACCTGGTCTTACCCTGGCTCAACGAGGAGAAATGTTTCATTTCTCCTCGTTTTTGCTGTTTTCATGTGTGCTGCGTTGTGCAGCACACATGAAAACATCAAAAGGCCAATGATTATTTATGTACAGGAAGGTCCCCCTTACTGCACATAAACAATCATTTTTTTAAAATGCCGTTTTGCAACTTCTATGTGTGCTGCATTAAGCAGCACATATAGGAGTTACAAAACGGCATTTAAAGATTGTTTATGTGCAGGAAGGGAAACCTTCCTGCACCTAAACAATCTTCCTCTGCACGCAGACACCCTTGCACTATGGTGCAAGGGTGCCTCTGTTGGCGCTAGGCTGCTAAGTGTAGCGCAAGCGCAAGGAGAAATGCAGGGCTGCACCATATTCTTGTAAATATGGTTCAGTCCTGCGTTTCTGAAGTGGCGGAGTGAGGCGTTAATCCAGGAAGGCTACCGCCTCACTCCGCCACTTCCCTTGTAAATATGCCCCTAGGTGTTACTCCCCATCAGAAGGGCCGCTTTTCACCAGCAAACAAGTTGCTCACTAGACTCATCCTGAGCTCTTTGTTGAGTATGTGTGGATGTATAACTTTCATATAAGTCCCTTTAACTGTTGAAATTGCTTTGGGTGGGATAAACAGTCTTATTAATCTTTCATTAGAGCTGACTTATACTAGGCTGAAAACAAAAGTGAATGAGGTATAGTTTTATAAGGATACCTCCCTCATACTACTGGGGTCAATGGGCCAGATGTATGACCCTTTCTGGACTGCACAAAAGGGTAATGGCATGTACAAATGCTATTTTGCGAGTCACTGACTTGCAAATAGCATTTGCGACTCTCGCTATTAGGAAGGGGCGTCCCTTCCTAATAGCGAGTCGCCATGCCATGTACTATTGTTTTGCAACCGCATTTGCGGCCGCAAAACACTTGCAGTTTACCACCTACTTCAAGTAGGTGGTAAACCACTCGCAGAACGGGAAGGGGTCCCCTGGGGACCCCTTCCCTTTGTGAGTATGTGAGAAAATATTTTTAAGAGCAGGCAGTGGTCCCAGGGACCACTGCCTGCTCCTTAAAAAAATGAAACTGAAAAGTTTCATTTTTCTTTTTTAAATGCATCCCGTTTTTCTTTAAGGAAAACGGGCTGCCTTTTTTTTTAAAAAACTGCTTTATTAAAAAAGCAGTCACAAACATGGTGGTCTGCTGAGCCCAGCAGGCCGCAATCCCTGTGAGTGCTAGCCATTCTTAAAGGAGTCACAAAATTGCGCCTGCCTCAATAATATTAATGAGGCATGCAATTTGCGACCCCATTAGGAATCGCAAACAGGGTCTGAGACACTGTTGTGCATCCCAATTTGCGAGTCGCAAATGCTACACAATTTGCAAATCGCAAATTGGTGGGTCGTACATCTGGCCCAATATGTTTCTGTCCCTTCTTGATTGACCCAAGGACATTGTTCCCTGATCAACTTTCTTAGTCCTACGGTGGTTAATGTGTTCAAATGGTAATAGTGAAGGAAAAGGTACACCTGAATGTCAGGAAAGTACAGACTCAGCAGGCAGTAAAATCAAGTCCTTAAAGGATAATCACAATGAATGTTAAACCATCAAATACTGGGGGAATAACTGTACTTTGTTAATCTCCTTGTCTTATCATTGTATGGGGAGTGATTCACTACTGATGTTCATGCCAAGCTAAAACGAAACTCCACACAGCATTCCACCCATGAGTACCACAATGCAAACAAACTTGTGATTTGAGCTACTTGTGCTGTCATTGAGACTGCTGGTAATGCATTCGCCACCGCTATTGTTTATCTTGCTTTAAAAGGCTTTCGGAGGTGAACTATGGCAAATACTGCAGAAACATTAATGTAAACAAGTCAGGCCTATTATACAAGACCTAAATTTCAGGCCACCAGATTGAAAGGGAGAAAATTGAAGACATGCCCCTATTGATGCTTGAGCTTTGGATACAAAAGCAATGGCACCAAAAGCCCTACTTACCATGACAACCCCCCAAAAAATTTAATTTTGGCCAGATTATTTCCACTTCAACATTTCTTTTGATCGAGAAATGAAACCTTTTTGAGGAAGAGGCAGAGGACCAGGACAAAGAAGAACAAGGCACCATTTGATGAATCCATGTGAAATATTTTGATGTATAACTTTCATATAAGTCCCTTTAACTGTTGAAATTGCTTTGGGTGGGATAAACAGTCTTATTAATCTTTCATTAGAGCTGACTTATACTAGGCTGAAAACAAAAGTGAATGAGGTATAGTTTTATAAGGATACCTCCCTCATACTACTGGGGTCAATGGGCCAGATGTATGACCCTTTCTGGACTGCACAAAAGGGTAATGGCATGTACAAATGCTATTTTGCGAGTCACTGACTTGCAAATAGCATTTGCGACTCTCGCTATTAGGAAGGGGCGTCCCTTCCTAATAGCGAGTCGCCATGCCATGTACTATTGTTTTGCAACCGCATTTGCGGCCGCAAAACACTTGCAGTTTACCACCTACTTCAAGTAGGTGGTAAACCACTCGCAAACGGGAAGGGGTCCCCTGGGGACCCCTTCCCCTTTGTGAGTATGTGAGAAAATATTTTTTAGCAAGTTTAGGTTTCTCTCGCTAAGTCAATTTTAGTGGGGATCCACCAGGGGGGCAAGGATACATGTGGGTCCTTCAACGTTTAGTTCATGAATATCTTTGGCACGGTTTGATTAATCTCCATGAAGTTTAACAGAAAGCAAATTGGGATCAGTGCAAGAATATCAGATTTCATGTTGATCAGACAGGGGGCAGCATTCAGGGAAAGGTAAAAAAAAAAAATGCCATGCCCTGCAGCCAGTTAGTCTTGCATACAGTTGAAGGCCTTGATTATTGGTAGATGTCTGCCATTGGGGCTTGGACACAGAGTCAGGTCTTACCTCAGGGCCATCCACTACTGTGCAAGGCTGAACATGTGCCCATCTACCCTCAAGGCATGGGCGCAGGGCCTGGCCGAAGGTCATACTCTATTGCCAGCCTCCGCTACACACAGCCAAAGGCAATGTACCGCTCAAAATAGGTACATGGCAGGTGAATGCGGTACATCATAAAAAATAAAAAATAAATTGAATTTCCTGAAAAAAATCACAGTTAAATGTTAGTTATGGTTCAGCGAACATAAAATGTAAAAAGCACTGAAATTCACTATTTATGGTATGGAGCGCACAATTCACTACATTATTCACCTCCATTATACTCAGTACACCACTTTTGCTGATGGCAAGTGATAAAAAAAAGAAGGCCAACAAAAAGTCACATTTAACCCTGACTTTCAATCTCCTGCCAATTTTTGCTACCAACCTGCATCCTGCAACAACATTCAATTCAATCCAAAGCTCAAACCTGCACTACTACATCAAAGGGCCTCATTTACTGTATTTTGATGCATGGCAGCGCAGCACGCCTTCCTGCTGTGCTGCCGTGCATCAAAATAAAAGGGCAGGAATGCGCTGTATCTATAAGATACGGTGCATTCCTGTCCTTCTCCCCTGCGCCTGCAC
Source organism: Calotriton arnoldi (assembly GCA_963921515.1). NCBI lineage: Eukaryota > Metazoa > Chordata > Amphibia > Caudata > Salamandridae > Calotriton > Calotriton arnoldi. Next base: position 2,313,292 of record CAWUFW010000537.1, read on the forward strand.
AGAAACAGCAGTAGTGTGCGAACGCAGACACCCTTGCGTCATTATGCAAGGGTGTCTGTGTTGCGGGGATGAATGTTTTTGTGCAGGAAGGAACACCTTCCTCCAAAAAAACACAATCATTGGTGGCATTTTCCTCTTTCTATGCATGCGGCAGAATGCAGCACGCATAGTAAGAGGAAAAATGAGGAGAAATTAAAGTATGTCTTCTCTTTGCGCCACTCCTGCGCCTTTCCTGGGGAGGCGTAGGATTCTGACGCATTCCCGGGTTTACAAAATGTTGTAAATCTGGGAATCATCCCTGGTGATGTCCGGACGCGGGTAGGTCCCACGCTTCGGAGGACTTCCAGCTGAGTTCTTCCTCCCTCGCCAATTTGCGAGTACCCTGGATGTCACGGTTGGGGCCAAAATGAACCCCCCCTTCTAGGTGTTCTCCAGAAGGTATACCCCACTTTTCCTTTTTTCCATGTTTTTCACTTTCACACAGGACTACGACACGAGTCCAGACTGTAGGAGACGTGATTTTTACTACACATACCCATACCGTCCCCCTTAGAGTAGATGAGGATCCCCCGGTCCTGATTAAATGCCAAGATCCAACAATTTAGGGCATGAAACATGTCGACCATCTTCACCCCACACATATCACTCTGAGCTGAAGCGGGTATAATTTCCCCTCCTCAGCTACAACTTTGCAGTTGGTTGTTTTTACTCATAGCATAGGAACCCAGCGAATAAAATTGTTTTTTGGGAGTCCTCTAGCTATTTTTAATCCACACTTTTTGCTTCCCATCTCTACTCACTACACATACGCCCCCATATTATTTTCTAACTTCACGTCGGCAACCAGAGAAGACCTTCGGCAAAGAGCCCCTGCGGGGCCTGTGGTGCATTGCAGCGCCGGCCCAACGAGGAGCTGCCCGATGATGAAGCATGACACCCTTCGGGGTGTGTGAGGGCCCTTGCTCCTAATTGGAGCTATTCCATCTCTAGTTTCTCTTCTACACCAGGAATACCTGGCATCCACAAACCCCCAAAAATAGCCCCCCCTTTCCCTACCCCTTCCCTCTCCCTTTCCCCACCCCCCTTAGGAACTGCATTCCTCTATTTTTATGGTTAACTTTGTTTTATTGACTTTCAAGCAGATGAGAAAATACATGGCATACATCGGGCATTACCGTATCTCGTTTTCAAAACATCCCCCCTCCCTCCACTCTGGCCAAGCCAATGTAAGCGGGTAGGAGCACCGGAATGTCCCTGTGGTGCGATCGAGGGGGCAGTCGCTATCGAGGCGGATACGGGGCAGGCCCCATCGAGCGGTACAAAAAGTCTAACTATCCCCAAACACCCCCCCCACCCTCCCCTGAACCGATGTGCTAGGAATATGCCCCATGAGGGCCCTATAAAAGGAGTCATCATTGGACAGCAGATCAGGTAGCCTCAGTCGTTGACTGTGTCTCCGTAAGCCGGAGAAGGCGAAGGTATTTCGGGCAGGTCACTTCGTTCATTTCCATTGCCAACAGGGACACTAGGGGACGCCAGATAACCCCAAATGAGTCTGCTGAGTTCGTGAGATAAGCTTGAATTCGTTCCATGCCTAAGATATACCATAATTTATGCAACCAACCCGTGTGTGTCGGTCCGGTCCGTGTGCCCCAGAGGGAGAGGATGTGTTGGACAGCTGCTCCTAGCGCTAGACCCATCTGTTTCCCCCGGATGGACTTCAGCGGGTATACGATTGGGTTAGGGCGCCCCAGGATTGTGTAGGCAGGGAAGCGTGGGATTTCGGTTTCGAATTGTCTGTCGATGTCATCTAGGATGGCGGCCCAGTACCCCATCAGTTCCTTGCAGTCCCAGAGTAGGTGGGTTAGCGTACCCTCTGCGTCACAGTCGCGCCAGCATGTCGGGCTACGGTCTGGATTCCCTTTATTCAGTCTGGCCGGTGTCAGGTACCAGTATGTGGCCACTTTGACTGCAGCTTCCCTACTGGCCGTGTTACGGGCCGTGTGATTGGCTCTGAAGTAGATATCACGCCATTCTTTCTCAGTCAGGTCCCTCCCCAGTTCCCTTGCCCAACGTTTTTGCCCCGCTGAGGGCGAGGAAGGGGCCGGCGGTCGAAGCATATTGTATAGTTCGGAGATCATTTTCTTGTCGGAGTGTTTCGCCATTTCTAGTATTTTGTAAGCTTCCTGCTCACTAACGGCCGCACATCAGGGTGGAGAAGCCAATGACGGAGTTGAAAGTACTGAAACCGATACGATTCCGTTATGGCGTAGGATTGTTTCACTTCCGAGAACGGGAGAAACCCCTCCAGATCGAAGAGATGTCCCGCCGACTTGCATTCGGAGACACGCCACTGCGAGAACGCTCGCTCCTCTAGCCCTGGTGTAAACTCCGGGTTATCAAATAGGGGCGTTAATGGTGAGGGGAAAGATGCGAGTCCCCGTTTGACCGCTACTGCGTCCCAGACTCGTAGCACTGTGTTCGTGATAGGCGAACCCTTGAGATTTGGTGGTCTGTCTCGCCTCTTCAAGAAGGGCACCTTCCACAAAGAGAGCTTTGCTAGCGCTCGGTCCTGGAACAGCCATCGTTTTTCCGACTCAGGTCTGCTCCACTCCACCAAGTACCTAAGTTGTGTCGCCCTGAAGTATTCCAGGATATTTGGGATACCCAGCCCTCCCTCATCCGGAGGTCTGTGGGAAAGATCCCTACGCATACGAGGACGCGCCCCTGCCCAGACGAACTGTTGCACTGCTCTCTGTATTTTGTGGAGTGTCCCGGGTGGGGGCCAGGCCGGTAAGGTCTGAAACACATAAAGTGCTTTGGGTAAGATGGACATTTTTATGGCTGCTATACAGCCAAGTAGCGACAATGAGTGTTTTTGCCATTGCCAGAGGTCCTTCGTGATTTGGGAGAGGAGTTTGGAGTAATTATGCGTGATTGTCCGCGCAATAGAATGGGCTAAGTCTAGCCCCAGATAGGGAACTGTACCCCGAGTCTGGAGTCCTCCATAGGACGGTTGTCCTTCCCCGGGTAGGTCCTCATTTCGGCCTAGGCGCAGGACCATGGATTTTCCCACATTTATCCTAAAACCGGAGACCTAGCCAAAGGAGGTTAGTTCACGGAGAAATGCTGGGACGGATCGCTCCGGGGACTCCAAGGTCGCCAAGATGTCGTCGGCGTACAAACTCACAGAGTGCCTCTCTCCTCCAAATGGGATGCCTAAGATATCAGGATTGTCCCTGATCCTCTGGGCAAGGGGCTCCACATAGAGTGCGAAGATGGGGGGTGAGAGCGGGCACCCCTGTCTCGTGCCCCTCTGGATCTCAAAAGGCCGTGAAGTTGTCCCATTTACCCTAATTGTTGCCTTGGGCCTATCGTAGCAGCTCGCCACCCAGGCCCGAAATCGGTCACCAAGGCCAAAATGAGCTAACGTTTTGTCTAAGAAGCCCCAGTCTACTCTGTCGAAGGCCTTTTCGGCATCGACCGACAACAGGAGAGCGTCCATCTTTGTGTGGTGGACTTTGTCAATAAGGTGCAGTATGCGTTTGGTGTTATCACTGCTCTGACGATTGTGAATGAAGCTGGACTGGTCCGGGTCGATGATACCTGGCATACGTGGGCCCAACCTGGCCGCAAGGATCCCCGTGAACAACTTTAGATCCAGATTGAGTAAGGAAATCGGGCGATATGAGCCACAGTGGGTCGCGTCCTTCCCGGGCTTAGGGATGACTACTATGTCAGCAGCTAACATATCGGGGGGATTGTTCCAGGACCGCGAAAGGAGTTAAAAAGCTGCATCAGGATCGGGGCAAGAAGTGGACAGAAGGACTTGTAGAACCCAGCTGAAAAGCCATCGGGGCCAGGCGATTTCAAGGGTTTGAGGCGTGATATCGCCCCTATCACCTCTTCAATCCTGATAGGTGCTTCTAGAGCTTCCACCCCCGCCTCGTTCAGGGCCGTCGTGGCGGCCTTCTGTAGGTAGGCCTCCCCATCGGCGCTAAGTTGCTGGTCTTTACTATACAACGTGGAATAGAAGTCCCGGAGAGTTTCTGCAATCTTGTCATCACGTTCGACTGTCTCCCCCCTTGGCGTTCTGAAGGGCTGAGATTTTGGAGCGTTGGGCGCGGGCTCTGAGTTTACTTGCCAAGAGACGCCCTATTTTGTCTCCCCGATATAGTAGGAGTGCTTAAGCCGGAGGGCCACATATTCGGCTCTGTCCAAATCAAGGCTCGCCAATTGTGCCCTTGCAGCTTTCAGTTGGCACCACACCCTGGGTGCGCCCGTCCGACTGTGTACCCTTTCTAGTTCTAGCACTTGTGCTGTGAGAAGTTCCCTTTTTTCCCTACGCTCTCTGGATTCAGCAGCAGAAATGGCAATTAGTTCGCCCCTCACTACAGCCTTGAGGGCCCCCCAAAGTGCAGCGAGGGGGGTGTCCGGGGAGTCATTCGTCTCTAGGTAGTCAGTAATGCATTTGTGAAGTTGTTGTGGGACTCCCGCTCTACGAAGCAAGTTCTCCCTAAGTCGCCACGTCCCTGTCGGCCTGCGTGTCGGGGGCATGTGGAGAGTCAATGTTACTGCGTCGTGGTCAGATAGCGCTACCGGGGTAATGTTCACTGTGTCAACTAACGCATTCAGTTCCATGGAGCCTATGAAGTGATCTAGTCGGGCATATGTATGGTGTGCATTGGAGTAGAAGGAAAATTGTGAGGCCTGAGGGTGAGCCACCCGCCATAAGTCTACCAACCCTCTGTCCCTCAGCCACTCCTTCCCTATTTTGGACAGTGCGCCTGTTTGGCCGTAACGTTGGCCAGATCTATCTTTCTCCGCATCCATAACCAGGTTAAGGTCCCCCCCAACCACCAGTCTCCTATCTTGTGTGCGTAGAACTTCCGATAGGGCTGTCGTGAGGAATCTTTCTTGTCCTGAGTTGGGGGCGTAAAGGGAACCCACCACTAGGGGAGCACCCCCCACCCAAAGTTTGTAGGCTAGGAGACGTCCTTTTACTTCTGCCACCTTGTCGCCCACTGAACCCTGGAATGACCTGGCAAGCAGTATGGCCACCCCCGCTTTCTTATCAGGTGTGGATGAGTAGAACTGTTGGGGGAAAGCTCGGGACCGCATCCGGTGCCAGTCTTTGGGGAGGAGATGGGTCTCCTGCAATAGGCACACCTCTGCTCCTGAATTCTCTAGGTAGGATAGAATGGCTCTCCTTTTAATGGGGTTATTTAGCCCTTTCACATTAAGGATGACTATCCAAAGTGTGGAGCTCGACATGAGGCAGTTGTGGTTCGAATCTGCTGGAACCTGTACCGGACCCATGCTTGGTCCCTGCCCTAGTTAGCACACCGGTTCCTCCGTCCCCCTCCTCCCTAACCCCAACCAGACCCAACAAACAAGCATGAAACACTGTCCCCCCTCCCCGGTGCCCACCCCAACTCTGGCTCGTTCTCCCCCACCCTCCGCCCTCAGACCCATGTGTCCCTCCCATGGCTATGACAACCCAACTCCCTCCCCCCCCCTCCCTAGCCCCAACTGAGAAACCCCATGGTCCCAACATTGTCCATTGCCCGCAATCCAAGGACGCGGGCATGTGGGAAGTAGAAGGATGGGGAGTTCGTGTGGTCCAAGTATCTCAGGCTCCCCGCCCCTGGCGGCCCACCCCCGGTCAGCTCAATTTCGATGCCACCCATTGCCCCTTTTAGAGTCATGAGTCATCCGGCGAAGCTGTATCTTTAGTGACTGAATCTATGGCCGCCCGTCTCTCTTGCGCCATAGTGTTAGGGTCTGGACCCAGACTAGGAGTGGGTGAACGTCTTCGGCCCACTCTCCGCCACCTTTCACCCGATGACCTCCGTGTGCGGTTGGGCGCCTCTTCCGGACTCTGGTGTTCCAAGCCGAGGATCTTGCAAGCTTCCTGGAGGGATCGGAGTTGGTACAGTTTACTATTCCACTTGAAAATCAGGCGAAAAGGGTGACCCCAAGAATAGGCCACTCCCTGGTCTCTCAAATGTGCAGTCACCCCTCTAAACTCCTTCCTCTTCTGCAGCGTGATGGAGGCCAGGTCCTGGCATAGTGCTATAGAGTGTCCTTGGTATTTGAGTGGTTGCTTCGCCCTGGCCTCTCGCAGGATGCGCTCCTTAAGGGGGAAATCTGGAAGGAAGGCAAGTATGTCCGGTGGGGGGGCGGGGGCACGTCTCGCTAGGCCCACGCGGTGTGCTCGGTCAATGCGGATTTCAAAGTCCTGCGGCTCTCCTAGAACATCTCTAAACAGTCCCGGGAGGTATTGAGCCATGTCAGACCCCTCTGTGTTCGAAGGGACCCCCCGAACGCGGATGTTATTCCACCTCGAGTGGTTTTCGAGGTCCTCCGCGTGAGCCTGCAAGTCAAGTTGTTGGTCTCGTAATCGTATCATCTCCTGCTGAAGCTGCTCGATCTCCTCGTCCTTGGTTTGCTCACGATCTTCAATGGCGACCACTCTTTCACCTATTGCGTCGACGTCGCGGCGGATCTCTTTCACCTCTCCCGCAACCTCGTTTTTGAGTGTCTGGAAATCGTCTCGCAGGGTGTTGAAGAGTGATTCCAAGAAGGAGCGGGTGATCGGGACCTCTCCCTCTTTTGTGTCCGCTTGCGCTTTCGGTGCTGGGGACGTTCTACCCCCTTTTTCCCCGGATAAGGATCCCTTGGCGAGCCTTTCCTTCAGGGACCTCTCCCCTTTCTTCCTCACCGAGGACATAGCTAGGTCGCAAACTAACAGGGGTTCGCACTTAGCGTTTGTCGCTCTCGCCTAGTACTTGTCAAGCCCTCCGTCGCTTAGGGCAGGCCAGGTGGGAATCTCCCCCAGCGGGCGGTGTCAGGCCGCGGCCAGTTTCTGCTCCACTCCAGCCTCGCGAATCCAAGCTGGGACTGAGGGCTCCTCAATGACTTTCGGCTGCTATTGGGCCCTTCCACCGCCCCCAGGCCTCAAGGACCCAGGGCTCCTCTGGGAGGCTGCTACTAGTGCCCCCCCTCCTTGCAGGTGTGCCCAGTAAAACAAAGGCCACTCAACGGCTGCGCCACTTCGTCTGATCCTTGCTCCGGCCTGACCCCGCTCCGCTACCGGCCAGCCGCCCTCACTCCCGCTCCTCCGCCAGGCGATATCCCTGACCGGGTAATTGCCTCCTAGTTCCTCTGCACCGCTGTGCTGAAACCTTTCTCCTCACTCCCCCACCAGCCGCTGATGGTGATGACCCCTCTGCGCTGCGGGCCACCAAACTTGGGGACCCCCTCCCCCGGTCACCAGCGCGGCAGGCCCTCACTCCAGGCCCCGCGTGTCCTTGGCTGGAGGCGATGTCAGCAGCGGGCCCAGCTGGGAGTGTAGGCTCTTGCTGTTTGCCTCTGCAGACGTTTACCACGTCCTCGCCAGGCGGTGACCCTGGCCGCGCCTGAGGTTGCCCTTCACGTTGGTCCGCTTCCCGCTCCAGCGCCGCGGGGCTCCCGGCGTGACTACGCCCGCTCCACCGCCCACCGGGGTTCCGGCCTCACCGTCAGGCCGCTGCAGCAGCGTTACACCCACATTCGCGCCCGGCAGCCACCAGCCGCTGTCTCTCCCGACGAGGGCCTTTCACCGCTGCTCTGTGGGTGGGGGTGGTGTCAGTCCAGCCCAGGCGCCAATGCTTCGCGCCTCTGCACGATCCCTTCTGTCTGCCCCAGATTGCCAAGCGGGTCCCCGGCCCCGCGTGTCGCGTCTCCGACGTTGTCCCCTCACTGCCGTAGCTGCTTCGGGCGCTCGCCAGTTCCCTGGAGCCGCCAGCCGCCGGTGCCGCCGGTAGGGCCTCCACGCGGTTGCCCGGGAGGTGGCGTCAGGTGCGGCCCGGCCTGGGCACCATTACCCCGCTCCGCAGCTCCTGTTCTTTAGGCCGCCCAGGAACGCTGATGAGGACTCCGGACCAGCTTATCGGCGCCTCTGGAGCTGCCCCCTCGCTGCTGCTCACGTTCTCGCCTCCTTCACCGCTGCCCCCGGAGGCGGCGTCAGTCGCGCCCCATTCGGGGCGCCAGTGTCCCGGGCCGCTGTTCCCTCTCGTCAGGCCGCCCCGGAGCGTTGGTCGGGAGTCCTACACAGCGTTTCGCGCCTCCGGAGCTGCCCCTTTGCTGCTACTCACTGTTCGGCCGCCTGTAGCCTCTTCCTTGTTGCGCCAGAGGTGGCAGCCGTTGCGGCCCGGCCTGGGCGCCAACTCCCCGCGCCGCTGCTCGCACTTGTCAGGCCACTCAGGAGCGCTGATCTGGACCCCAGCACAGCGTTTCGCGTCTCAGGAGATGCCCCTTCTTAGCTGCTCACTGTTCCGCCGACTGTAGCGGCATCCCCGGGGTCCAATGCTGTAATTCGACCGGGCGCAAGGGCCAGGAGCGGGGAGCCGCTGAGAAGTGCGTCCTAACAGTCCGCCATCTTGGCCACGCCCCCCCATACCTCTATTTTTGTCCAAATCTGGGAATGTGTCAGGTTCCATGGATGCTGCATGGGAACACCCACAGCAACACCCATTATTATTATTATTAGAAATATTTATAGAGCGCGTAGCTATCCTAAGGCATACCGGCGATAGTAGCGGCAGCAGACTGATAGCAACAAGTTAGTGGGTCGGGTTTTGGAAGAGCCAGGTTTTGAGAAGCTTCCGAAAAGCCAGAAGATTAGACTCTGAGCGTAAATGAAGAGGAAGGGCGTTCCACAGTTTAGCGACATTATAGGAAAACGAGCGCCCGCCACTTCTCACCCTTTTAACTCTAGGGACTGAGGCTAGGCAAAGGTTGAACGAAGGAAGGCATCTGTTAGGACGGTAGGGAGAGATGATGGTTTGGCTAATTAAAGGCCCTTTCCCCCAGAAGGACTTGTGGGCCATGCATAAGGACTTAAATTTTTCTCTCCATAACAGGCAACCAGTGTAGAGCCTTCAGAGCAGGCTTGGCGGATTGGCTGTTAGGGGTCTTAAGCAGCATACGTGCTGCACAGTTTTGAACGATTTGCAACTTTGTTGTGGTTGCCTGAGGCGCCCCCAAGTACAGGGCATTTCTGTAGTCCAGGCGGGAGGGAACAAAGCCTGGACCATGAGTCTCCTTGCCAAAGAGGTGAGGAGAGGAAGAACTTTACGGAGCATTCTAAGAATGCCATAACAGGTGGCAGCCAGTTTCATCGCCTGATGGTCAAATTTAAGGGACCGGTCCAGCCACATGCCCAAGCTTTTAATCTGGTTTCTGGGGCAGGGCTAAGACAATTTGGCCATATTAATCCAAGGTCAAAGATGGGGGGGTTACCCAGAAGCATAAGCTCTGACTTTTCTCCGTTAAGTTTAAGGCAGGAGAGTTCCATCCACTTAGCAACTTTTTCCAAGCAAGGTCCTAAACAAGATGAAGAATTCTCAGGATGATTTAAAGCCACGACTGGTTGAGTGTCATCAGCGTACGTGACTATCTTAATACCATATGGAAGAATAATCTTTGCTAGAGGACTCATATATACATTAAACAATGTATGACTCAGGGACGAACCCTGAGGAACACCGAAGCTGAGTGACATACACTTGGAGATATTGTCTCCTTCAAAGACCTGAAAGGTCATATCTTCCAAGACGGACTGCAGCCAGATGATAACACCACCAGACACTCCAACATTCCTCGATCTGCTAATGAGGATGTCATAGTTAACAGTGTCGATTGTGGAGCTGAGGTCAAGAAGGATGATAGCCGCCGTACCTCCTTGGTCAAGAATTTTTTTGATATCTTCGTCCACTGCAAGAAGAGCAGTTTCTGTCCCATGTTGGGGCCGGACTCCAGTTTGAGAAGAGTGCAATAAGTTGTGGGACTCAAGGAACGTGGAGAGAACCATATCAACATATTTTTCTAGGATCTTGCTTATTTCAGGAAGAAGGGAAACACCCCTTTCACGCAGAGTAATGCGTGAAAGGGACCCATATTTACAAGGACATAAAAAGTCATGCAGGGTGACTTTACGTGGCCTTGTAAATACGGGCAAGCCCATTGCGCTGCAGGTGCATCAAAAAAGTGACGCACCGGCGGCGCAATTGGCTTGTAAATGAGGCCCAATGTGTCCAAATCCTTTCCTAATAAAAGGGGAGGTAAGTGGACATTTCCTTCGCCCGCAACATTAGAGAATGTTCACGCATGTGAGTGATAATGGCCCATTTGTGGGCGCTGTTGAACATCTCCTTGCTCCACTCTCCTCCAATTCCCTGAAGCCAAGAGCGAGGAAGCCTCAACTCTCTTCAGGACCCTGTTGCACAAGGTGAACCAACAATGAGACTCTTTCAATTTGCTAGAAATTTGCTTTATTATGGAAGGGAGATAAAACTCACAACAGCACACCCTCAGTCCAATCTCTTTACATATTAATAAGACCTGAAAAGACAAACTTATACATTAGGTACTCTGGGGCTTATTTATGTGCCCTTGTGACACTTTCACGCTGCCGGTGCATCACTATTTGTGACGCACCGGCAGCGTAAAAAATGCGCCATGTTGCGCTCTGTTTACAAAGTGACGCATCTAGACAGATGCGTCACTTTGTAAACCCCTGGCCTACATTATATTTGCGTCAGGTATATGCAGGGTGGGCCTTCCCCCACATCAAAGCCTCGTAGAAGTAGCGCATTGAAATCTATAAGATTTCAGTGCGCCACTTCTAAGACACCATTGCATGAAAACCTTATGCCTGCCTCATGTCAGACATAAGGGTGATGCAGGCCCTTTCACATGGGGCTTGCCCCATGTGAAAGGACACATTGCTGGAGTTGTGTCTGTTTTCAGAAACACCCGCCACTTTTGCGCATACAGATACGTCAGGAATACTGACGTATCTGTAACTCCTTGCGACATGATGCGCCGTACTTTAAATACGGCGCATCTATGGTGTCGCAAGGAGGGTGCACTGAGAAGTGTTGCATCGCTGCTTTGTCGCAGCGATGCGACACTTCTCATAAATGCGGCCCTCTGTACCTTCCCCAACACCGTAACTAAGACCACCTGCCTCTACTTGGCTGTTACACCATCTCTCTCACTTGTTTACAGAATTACACAGCTGTAAGTCATTTCTTCTTACGCTGCATCAGCTGTTGCCCAGATAGACCTATTGGCTGTCTCCATCAAATTGACCAACATGCTATTTTGTGGCCTGTAAGTGATGGTCTACTAGCGAGCCTGCCTCCACCAGCACCCAGAATGCCGTATCTCAATATGTCCACCTCAGATTCTCTCTAACATGGTAATGAACAAAATCAAATGCGTCATCTGTCAAAGTGTAGCAGTGTATTGTGCTGTTGTTTGCAAAAACCAATACAGTTGATTATCAAAAATAAACATGATAATGAACAAAACTTTGCATGACATATTTTAACTAAACGTCTCCTTTCCTGTAGATTCAAACACCACCCAGAAAAAACACACGCAGGTGGTATTATTTCTGTCCCACATCTCAACTATTGTGCCACCGAAATCTCTCTGAATTGCAAGATTACGTGACCATTTTATTGATCACTTTGCAAGGCCTGTTAAAGGCCTCCTAACTGCCGCCTAAATTGTGACTATTCCCTGACTCCTCTCACAACTCTACGTGGCAACAATTGCGTCCAAATAATCTTTGCTTTTGGCCATCTCATATGAACCTGGACCAAGGCCTATGTAATCTGTTTTATGAATGCTAGCCAGGTCATCTGTACCCAATCATTCTCTCCCAAATGAAACACGATTAAAGCCAGCCTTGGACATCTGCATCTCACATTCCTGTACATCACACTAGCCAACGGTAAGACAACCTCCTGCTGTTCCATCACAACCGCTGAGTTTTCTCCTTCTCCAGAGAACATACAGGCTGTTTCACTCATTCCTTTTCCTCGCCACTAGCCATGTACAGCAGGCCATTTTTTTTCAACAGTGTGTTCACAAATCCATGGTTCCAGTTTCTTTTAGATGGTGGGCCTCTCCCTTGAACAATGACTGGAAAAAGTGATGTTAGATTTCCTTAAGCTTTTTATCTCCTTAACTTCCCCGTGCCTATAAATAAAAAAAGTGTAACGTCTGGCACTCATGTAAAATGTCTGGTTCTCATGTAAAGCCTCTGATGCCCTTTGGCCAAATGTGTGCTATATAAAACTGCAAAAATAAAACAGCAAAAATAAAAAAAAATGAACATCACTTCTGATTTCATGTAAAGCGCTCTAATGCCCTTGGCCCAGGATTGTGCTATATAAAATTGCAAAAAAAACATGAACCTCACTTCTGATTATATCTCCATCTGCTACTCATGCACCTATCAGACCTCCGTCTCCCCACCCCCATCAGTTCCCTACTACCAGTGCACGCCTATGCCTTTCAATCACTGCACCTAAATAAATGCACTCCAGTCTGGATCCATCTTGACACCTTGCTGTGCAATTTTTTTCCATACATCTGTGCAGTCATTAATTCTCTGCCATACTCGCCATCAGGGGCATGGCTAACATTGGTGCAGCAGGTGCAGTGGCACCAGGGCCTAGAACTCTGAGGGACCCATTGAACCCTAATAATTTGTATATTTTACTACCCCAACTGCAGTCAAAGGGGCCATTTTCTTTGCTTGCACCAGGGCCTATGGCATCCTTGCTACGCTACTGGTCACTATTCCTTCTAATGTAACTCAGCGTCACCCGACTGGACACAAACCTGCATCACCTGACTTGCTCACAACAGGGAACTACCCCCGGCTCCCTTGGTACAATTTTTATACTGACAGTCCTGATCCTTATTGTTGTGTTCGCTCAGTGGCGTAACATGGTCCCCCGCAGCCCCAGCGGTGCGGGGGGGGGGCGGGGGCCCTCGCAGGACCCGGCCAGAGAGCTTCTGACTGAGTCCAGATGGGGGCCTCTTCATGTAGTTTGCAGGGCGGCCCCCTCAAGTTTAGTATGTTCGCTACTGCCACATCTTCACAATGTAAGGCATCAATTTTCCTTGTTCGTCTCCTCTCGAATATTGTAAACCCCCCAAAAAATCTAAGAAGCGTTATTTTTCATAGAAAAAGTAAAAGTATTACAACTATCATACATTTTTACATTTCTCAAGAGATTCCTAATTCTGGGCCTACACTTGTCATAAGGTGGACGGGATCAGGGCCGGCTTTAGGGCAGTGCGACTGGTGGGGCGGCACTGGACGCTGACCTGTGGAGGGGGGCGCTGTGACGTCAGGGGGGCTCTATGTTTAGCAATATCTTATGATAGGAGAGATGAGGGGCACTTTTGCAGGTGGTTGGGAGAGAATCCGAGGAGGTGGCCATGGGACGTGGGGGCGCCAAAGGTGATTGTCGCACCGTACGCCACCAGCGCTAAAGCCGGCCCTGGACGGGATGTTTGTTACGTGTGCGACAGAGTACCCATCCGGCAAACTCCACCTAAGGACCTCCGTCTCTAGATTTGATCTTTTTAAGTCAACTTGCATGTGTGCAGTAAATATCAAAGCAATGTTTGCTACAAACTAATATTACAAGTACACCCAAATAGCCTGAATCGAGGCCAGAGGTGCTTCAGAGTTGCATCATTTTTAATGGCCAATCCTGTCATAAGGTTTCTGCACATACACAGAGCTATGCACAGGAAAATGGGACCCCGGAATATAGTGGTTTGCCACCATATACCGTAGCACCCAAAAACCCCAAACCAACTAGCTTAGCATCCCATTAGCACCCAAGTACTAATGTTTGGACAACCCAGAACACGGTATCTTTATCTCAGGACTCGCAGAAGCAAGAACACTCTTTCGTCACTCACTCGTACTTGTCCACAAGGTGCGTAGGAAGAGACACTGGATAGGTTAAAATGTTTATTCCAACTTACGTGCTCTAATGTACAGTACACGTGTCAGCACTAATAGCATAATGCATATGACTAATATAAGCAGCATGGTTACAATTCCATAGAATACAAACGGGGAAAGCATTTCATAACTCAGTGGATAAATGTCTAAATAACATTACCACCCTCCCCGTGCAGTAAGATAGTTTATTATAATAATAGAAGACCTCTGGGCTTTGACTAGCGAACCCCCATACCTCAGTCTCTAGAAGCAGAATTACATCAGCAGGACATCATAGCTCTTCTCACAAAAAGGGATCTCTCCAAGTGTGTGTTAAGCGCTAGTAAACCACAGTATTAAAAGCATACCAAATTCTTCATGGCAATTGCACCTAATGTTATGTCTGGGTGCGCGAGACTGGCCATATCAGGAAGAACCAAAATACATTGTTATGCGACCTTGTACTTGTTTGTGCAGACTGAGCCCAAAAAGGTGAACAACAGAAAATGCAGACAGTGCAAAAGAACTTGGCACGAGCAAAGGGCGAGGGAGGCCCGGCTCAGTGTAACGTGCGCAAAGAAAAGCAGCATGGCAGCCAGGCCTAGGCCAACATAACAAGGCAGGTAACAATCCACAAGACACCCTCCCCTGGTCAGTCCAGCGGCCAGAACAGAGGCCCATCAGAGGAAAAACACAGCCGTTAGAGCACAGGGAGCGCCCAAATGGCGAAGGGCAGGTCAATCCATGAAAGTGTAAGTGCAGAGAAAAGCCATACCCTCCAAGAGTTCATCATTGGAATTGTCAAAAAACAGAGATGCCATCCAATCCATGAGATCAAAAGAGCAGGAATGCTCCTCAACAAAGGGAGCATCCAGAAGCAATGCGGGACAGCTTGCGTGATAATTGAAACAGCTTCGTTGTAGGAGATCCTGGGCAGCCGCCCAGATATCCCATTGCGCCAAAATCCCCAGTGCAGCCGCACGCGCCATACAGCCAGCAACGGAACAGTCCTGCTCATGGGCCTCTAAGGGACCCATCAACTGAACAAAATCCGGAACAGACAATGACGAATTGGAGAGGCAATAATCCAGAGTCCAGGTGAAAGGACAGCGGACACAAGTCATCACAGGTTGCACGCAAGTGAAATACGCAAAGCGAAATGAAAGAGTATATGACACACTCAGTGTCGCCAATGGCAAGACACCAAAACCGGCCAAAAGGCGCTCACGGAGCAGCTGGAGGCGTTCTGGATCGAGCAGGTCCCATCGGGGAGCAGCCATTGCGCAGAAAGCAAATTAAGAGCAAGACACCAGCCGCTAAAGCGAGGATCAATGGGAAACCGCCAAAGACACTGGAAAAAATAGAATGAATAAACGCCGGGATGACACCAAAAATAGTTTGAAAGGAGGACACCAAGCCCGACCCCACGACCTTAAAAAAGTGTACCAGACCCTCTGTGTTAGATGCGTTAAAAATACGATGAATTAACTCCCCAAAATGTTGGGGGAGATTAGTGCTCAAAAGGGCCTGTATTTCACTGTGGGTACTCGCCACCTGGAGAATGAATGTCTCCCGGGCGGACGTGAGCATAACTTCCTCGTTTAATAATAGTGCCTTTATTCTGCTCAGTCTATTGAAATCTGCTTCCATGGTAGGGATGGAAGGCCAAATAGAGATATCAACCTTACCATGAGGGGGAGGAAAAAGCACATTTTTGCAGCAGACAACCCTGTGCGAAACTGTTACAATGTAAGGAATGCCAGCCTGCAGGCCACAACAGTTTTCGTTATTTAAAAGTAAATAACTACCATTGGAAAGGAGAGTGAAAGTAGGAGAAATAACAGGAGCAGGAATACCTTTCAGCACACAAGCAAGATTAGGAGCGGAAACGCTACATGAGCCATGCAATTTAATGTGTTTACAAATAAGCGAATGACCCATAGTCGAGTCGCAGTACTCCCCCGTGAGAAAGACTTCCTTGCCGTCCCGAAGGCATTTATACATGAAAGGCAAGGACCAGAGTTCATGTAGGAAAGCACTGCCCAAGGGCCGGTAACGGCCCACAGGATAATGTTTCATGCACGAGTCAAATTCAAACAAGGAAAAAGGTAAAGCGATAACCCCATGGACTAGCCATACAGCAGAATCGAGTTCTGCAACAGAGAACGGCAAAGGATCCATCTTTTCGATATGTAATAGAGTGTAAGTTGCATCTTTCATGGACATAAATTGCTGTTTGTCAGTTAAGTTAAAAGGTAGAAACAAGGCAGAGGTGTTCAAAAAATGCCAAGGAACTTTACCTAACTTGAGCGTTTGTAAAGTCCATGCAAACTGCATAACTGAACGCAATTGATTCTGACCATGATATAACACAGAAACATCATCTTGTACAATATCAACAACAGAGGACACAATATTCTCCAAAGTATAAATGCGAGAAGACAGGGTATTAATACTATTGTCAACAACAGCAAGCACCTTTTCCAAATTTGCTTGATCTATTTCCCGAAGACGGGAAGCAGCCTCCATTTGTGATAGCTTCCAGAGTTCATTATATGTTTCATAAATGAATCTCTTAGGTCGGGGACCACGAGGTCCCAAAACAAAGTCGGACAGATCAATATTGCCTGTAAGGAGGGACAAATGTTGTTTAACAGAATCAAGGGACGAATGTTGCAGCCATTGTTTGCATAATTTACCAACAGAATATGTAGTGACAGTACGGGAATCAGTAAACCTCGGATCAGGCCTATTCTGTGTGTAGCTAGCACCAGAATCGTGAAAACGCATTTGACATGCATTAGATGATATAGGCCATACTAACCAGGGTGACTGAACCAGCTCAGAAACATTAAACGAATTATTTTGTAACATTGCCTGCAGGGACACGAGGGACAGATTGAATCGTGAGCTTTCATTAGGAAAACTCGACAGGGATGGTATTGATGGCGTATTCAATTAATTAGTGGTTGCTAAGCCCCAACATGTAGTCTGATAGATGGAGACATTGAGGAACATAATTTGGGCAGGGATGAGGCAAGCACGATGTAATGCCTCGGTTCCCTGTACCTGCCATGGCTTGGAGCCCCAAATAGATTTTAAATCCACTGTATTATCCCAGTACTCATAACCACCCACAGCTAGGGCACTTAGAAAGGAACCTGAATAAAGCAATTTGGTGTGTGTTAACATAATTTTCTGAGTTGATGTGTTATTAAGTCTAAAATAATAGGATGCAGGATTCGACCGATTAAAATCAGTAAAATAATTAAACTTATTTCGAAGAGTTTGAGAGCTACCTGGCAAGGGGTTTGGACAATGTTCCCATTGGGTATAGTTAACAGAACTACGCAGGGCACTGGGCTTATGGAGAAAATGATTACCCCAATGTTGGTAACAATACAAATCGGCATAATTAGCAGAATTCATATATAAATCTTCAGCATTAAAAGATGCATAATATTTTAAATCGGCAAACAATGCTTCAACGGCATGCACATCCCAATCATCAGAATGAATATTATTTTGTACTACATCACCCATTGAAACACGAAGGACATTAGGTACATTAATAATTTCCGTCGGACCATGGATTTGATAGTTCACTGCATCCCATACGATGCCATCAGCAACTGGGAAAGCTGAAATGTTCACAAATGTGTGGTCACGCTTCATGATGTGAGACGAGGAATGAGGAGCCAAAGTTCCAGAAACATAGTCTACAGCAGAGCGTTCAGGTAAATAGTGACCATTAATTAGTAGAAAAAACACTGTGACAAAGCCAATGGACATGAACAAAAAAATCAAGACAAGTACCAACCAGATGTATGTCCAGGGTGGAATCAAAAAATTGTCTCTAAACCAGGATACAAAAAGACTGAACTTGGATGGGACTTTTGAAGATGTGGAATCCGAATCAAAGGAATAACGAGTCGGGCCAAGTGGCGTTGTTGGTTGGTGTGCCACCGATTCAGATGCAGGATAAGTATACTCGTCCTCGTCGATATTGGTGGAGAGTTGGGGATCAATTGTAGTTTCAGGCAAATCAACCATCTCAATTACAGCATCAGCGACCGTTCGTGTAGATGGACCATGAACATATGTCCGATAAATGGCAGGACAAGAGACCGCTGGTGTGACACTATTCAGGATCGGCCAGGCGCTGTAGCTTGACATTTTCCACTGAGATGTATCTGTTCTCCTTGCGACCAGGAAGCGGTGGTAAAATGACTGTACGTGTTCCCTTCAAGCCCAGAACTGGAACCGGTGTACGAAAAGAGGGGCCGAATTCTTTTTTGTTTTCAACCTTTTCTCGAACCAGTTCTCCAACCTTTGGAAGCCAGCCGGCTACCGGAATCTGCAACGCAGGATCTGTGGCTGAAGGCAAATGTGTAGTTGCAAGTTTGTCTCGGGCTTCTTGTAAGTCCTGTAACATAGCAGAATGGTTATCTACATCAAACTTGGCGGATTGCGCCGCGATGTCTGGACCCTCAAGGTCAGGCACAAACATTCTTATGCCAAAGAGCATTTCGTATGGGGTCCGCCCACCCAGAGGTCTTCTAGGGAGATTATTAAGTGCACGCTGAACGGTATACAAATGGGCCAGCCAGTTCCTGCCAGTACCTATAACCCTAGCTGTTAAGGATTGCTTTAAGTCACGGTTCATTCGTTCAACGATAGAGTTGCCCTCAGGCCTATACGGAGACGAAAATTTCACCCGCACCCCAAGCGAAGCCATTGCATCCTTGTAAGCCCTAGAGGCAAACGCTGGACCTTGGTCCGAATGGAAGGTGCCGCATGCGAAAATTCCCACAAAGACACGCAAATCCCTGATTACATTTCGGGCGTCAGCACTCCGTTGTGGCCAGACCCAGAGAAACCGTGTGCACGAGTCCACTGCCACTAAGATGTATTTATAGGCAGTGTCTGATGAGAATGGACCGCAGTGATCCAAGTAAACACACCCAAAGGGTCTGTTAGCAATGCAGAGCGGGGTTTGTGGTGGACGTGTTACCGTGGAAGGCTTAATCTGTTGACAAACATCGCAAGAAAGCACAAAAGCACGGGTGTCTTTATACAATCCACGCCACCAATAACGCTGCTGCAAGATGGAAACTGTAGCTGACACACCTGCATGAGCCGAAGCCATGCCTTCGTGTGCAGCTGATATCAAGGCACTCCTGCGGTCCGCGTTGGGGATCAGCCGATCTCCAACGTCAGGTATAGTTACATAAGGAACCTGATCGGGACTTAATGTGTAAGAATACTTGGAAGGGAAACCTGTAGGGTAATTATTACCTTCCTTGGTTGCAGCAATAGCTGCTAATATAACAGGGTCTATTTTAGACATGGACCTGGTAACCGCTGCTACTGAACACGTGACTACTGCTGAACGGGCAGCTTCATCTGCCAGATCGTTACCAATAGCGTGTGCGCCCACCCGCTGATGGCCTAAGGTGTGAACCACCTGTGTGAGGGGCAGACGTTGTTGCAATTCTGCCACTCGAACCCAAAGCATTTTATGCTTAATTGTGCTCCCTTTTGCGTCCTTGTAGTCGTTTTTCGACCAGAAAAACAGATTGTCATTGTAAGATTGTACACAGTAAAAAGAATCACATACAATAAGAGTGGTCTCATCCTGAGAAGCGAACTCAAGCGCAAGTAGCAATGCATGCAGCTCGGCCAATTGTGCGGTACTATCTCCAAGTGTGCGAGTATGCACTGCAGAGGATTTGAACTTTCCATCTACAAAGGAACCCGCAACAATAGCACATGCAGCTGAATAAGCGTGCTTGGACCCAGTGGCCGGTTGCGCCGAACCATCGGTGTAGATCACACATTTGTAATCCTCAAGCGGTAATAAAAACAAAGGAGGAGGATGAACGAATTCATACTGCAAAAACTCCTGAGTCTGCAGAGAAGAATCAAAAACAAAAGTGACGTCCGAAGACGTCAAGGATGTAGCCCATTGTATCCAACGGGGATGCATTGCTTTTGAGTTCGGTACACTTGCCTTTGTTACTGCCTCTAGGGCAGGACAGGGTGTTACCACTAGAATCCGCTTTCCCTGTGCCAGTGCGCGTTCTTTTAGAATCGCCATTTGCACTGCAGTTCGAACTTTTTCGACAGAGGAAAAGCGCAATTCAGCGGAAGTGTACAGATGTGACTTGTATGCTATGGGTACTGTATCACCTTCATTAAAGGTTAAGTATGTGAATCCCACCGCCCCGGAATTATTCTAATCACCAGGTTTGTGTGGTTATCACGAGTCAAAAGATATTTAGACTCCAAAGGTCTGTCTGCAAAGACTGCAGAATTGAGGTATGCTCAGGCAGCCAGCAAGACCTTGAATAAGTAGGTTGTATCAAAGCATACAAAGGCTTGATACGCTGGGCATATTCGGGAATGTAAGTACGCCCGAAATTCAGGAAACCCAGCAAAGACTGAAGTTTCTTCAGAGTATTTGGGGGCACAAATGTGCACATTTTTCCAAGAAATGGGGGGCTAAGCCCTTACCTTCGTTGTTGAGCTCATAGCCCAAGAACAGAACTGTAAATTCAGCAATGTGTGACTTAGCAAAGTTAAATTTGTAACCCTGCTCCGCAAATTCAAGAATAATGCGGTCCACACAGGACAAATGCTGAAATAATTCATCGTCCGTCAGATAGATGTCATCTACGTACGAACATGCGTCTTGATCAATGTCATTTAACAAAGAAACAACACGGGCGGCGAATATACCCGGACTATTTTTGTAGCCCATGGGTAAACGCCGGAACTGGAATAATTTACCACCGGAAGTGAATGCGGTCCATTGACCACTCTCCGGGGCTAGGTTGTGCGTGTAGAAACCGTTTGAAAGGTCAAGTGTCGTTTTGTATTTTTTACGAACAAGACTGTCTACAAGCGCAGAACTGTGTGTATTTTGCACCGCAAAGTTCCGACAATGAGTATTTAAATGCCGGTAATCCAAAACTAAGCGGTACGTTCCATCGGGTTTAGAAACCACGAAAAGGGGATTGTTCATAGGTGATACGCATGGTTCAATTACTCCCTGATATTCCAACTGTGTCAGAATGTCGGAGACGGGGCCTTTTGCCTGCCGTTTGATGGGATATTGGGGTTGTGGCTGCGGTAGTGACCGCAAAGGTATTGCATGAGGAGGTGATTCTTCATCCCATCCCACATGGTTGCGGTATAACACTGGTGCCAGGTACACAGCCCACTCAGCTGCAAGTGCTTCAGCTTTGTCTTTTGGGACATGCCGTGAGAAGCTTGGAAGGATTACCTCCTCTCCTTTATGTGCAGCTAAAACGAATGGGGGTGGCCAATCCACCTCTGCTAACAAAATGTCATATGAAGAGGTTAGATTTTCCCAAAAAATCCCTTTTATTTCACGCGGTATGTCACCTTCAATTTGTATGACTATATTATATAGTCTGTCAGGGGGTGCCACTCTCGTGTCAGCTGTCTCTACAGTAACGAATGTTTCAGTTGCTGTCGCCTCCATATGAGGACGTAGCGCCTCCCGCACTATGGTAACTTCCGCGGCGCTGTCTAGGAGGGTCACTGCCCACGTCCAATTCTGGAGTCTCGTTCTCACGGTCTGAGGCATATTTCGCTGTGACAGCGGCAACTTTTTCTTCTGAAATTGCGGTCGAGGAAGGTGAAAGTCTTCTGCTTTCCCTCTGACTTGTTGTCGAGGTTGGTCTCGCTCCTGGGGAGCCTCTCGGCCCCTTCCTCTATCTTGCCGTCCTCCTCCACCAGCCTGTGACGACGTCTGGGCCTGTGAAGAACGAGGAGAACGCGTATCAGAGCTCTGAAACCTTTCTGGTGATTTAATCCTTGACCTATCACGTAAATCATAAGTACGTTCAGAAGAAACCGAAACTGGGGAAGCGCCTCTCGATCCCGGCTTCTTTTGTTGCTTACCCTGTTTTTTCTGTCTCCAACTCTTTTTAGTGAAGACCGGTTTATCATCTTTCTCAGATGCACTTTTTGTTTGTGTAACTTGTGTTTGCGATTGAGTTTGCATTTTTACAAAAGGCTTGTTGCCCATGCTATTTCTTCCAATTGTTTTATAAGCCCGGGCAATAATTTTCGGTAATTCGCGGGGCCTATCCAACTCTGGGACCAAAGCCAAAGCATTCGCTACTTGAAAGTTCATAGCATCGCCCTTGACATTTCCAAGGATCAGCTCAGCTACTACATCAAACACTCCCACTAGTCTCATCCCTAATTCCACAGCCGCTTCAGGGCCATGTTCATCCTGTACTTTTTAATTACAGAGGGTAGAACCGTCATGGAAGGAGTTCCAAAACATTTTGAATAAACTGCTGCAAATACCTTACCCCAGTTTTCACATGATGTCAAATCGGGGATTATGTCTTTTGGCAAACTTATCGTGAGGATGCGATGTTTATCTACTGGGGATGTATGGGGAAACACTGCTTCTATCTGATCGAATTTTTCTGCAAGCCAGTAAGGATAGTCGTCCTTATTTTGTGGACGTTTGCCCATCACAGAATTTACCATGACAGGACTTATGGTCACTCCAGCGGCTATAGCTGGTTGGCCTGCGACTACAGGAGCAGCTCCATGTAGGCTACCTGTAACGTATGTCACTAGGGCTCGATGCACTCGTACCAATTCGGTATGCATAGTGCGCAGTTCCGCAAGCGGTAATGCCAGATAATTTGGATGCGGGGTATACCCGGCCAATACAGGCCAAGTGGCCCCCTGAATTGACAAGGGGCCTAAACGAACTGCGGTAGTTGGTTGTGGTAGGGCGCCATTAAACCAAACACGGTGCTGCCAAGCCGTGAGAGGTACTTCAAGAGTGGTATAGGGTCGATAGGCAGCAGGAATAGCGGTGGGTTTATATTCATGAAACAGATTATCATCTGCCTCCACCGCTTCAAAAGTGATCCAAGTGTAAAACACCTCAAAGTGGTAAGCCGGATCGGCTTGAACCACAAAGACCAAATCGATCCCTGTATCAGGCACTCCATACACCCGTAAGTGGTCTCGGAGTGCTCCTCGACTATGTGCAGCAATCGCCACACCAGCCATGACTAAACAATTATATTCGACAACCTAACAGGGAGCACAAAATGGGTTATTCATGTAACCTTTTTTAATTACTTCAAGCTTGAAAGAACCTATAAAGCGTTCAATATAGGAGGTATCACCATCACTTACGCCTCCGGAAGCGTACGTGAGGGTTTTGTGGACAGGCACAAGTACTACTCAAGCGTCTCGCAGTTAAGCAGCCCCACGGTGGTCGCGCCATGTCATAAGGTTTCTGCACATACACAGAGCTATGCACAGGAAAATGGGACCCCGGAATATAGTGGTTTGCCACCATATACCGTAGCACCCAAAAACCCCAACCCAACTAGCTTAGCATCCCATTAGCACCCAAGTACTAATGTTTGGACAACCCAGAACACGGTATCTTTATCTCAGGACTCGCAGAAGCAAGAACACTCTTTCGTCACTCACTCGTACTTGTCCACAAGGTGCGTAGGAAGAGACACTGGATAGGTTAAAATGTTTATTCCAACTTACGTGCTCTAATGTACAGTACACGTGTCAGCACTAATAGCATAATGCATATGACTAATATAAGCAGCATGGTTACAATTCCATAGAATACAAACGGGGAAAGCATTTCATAACTCAGTGGATAAATGTCTAAATAACATTACCACCCTCCCCGTGCAGTAAGATAGTTTATTATAATAATAGAAGACCTCTGGGCTTTGACTAGCGAACCCCCATACCTCAGTCTCTAGAAGCAGAATTACATCAGCAGGACATCATAGCTCTTCTCACTAAAAGGGATCTCTCCAAGTGTGTGTTAAGCGCTAGTAAACCACAGTATTAAAAGCATACCAAATTCTTCATGGCAATTGCACCTAATGTTATGTCTGGGTGCGCGAGACTGGCCATATCAGGAAGAACCAAAATACATTGTTATGCGACCTTGTACTTGTTTGTGCAGACTGAGCCCAAAAAGGTGAACAACAGAAAATGCAGACAGTGCAAAAGAACTTGGCACGAGCAAAGGGCGAGGGAGGCCCGGCTCAGTGTAACGTGCGCAAAGAAAAGCAGCATGGCAGCCAGGCCTAGGCCAACATAACAAGGCAGGTAACAATCCACAAGACAATCCCATCAGAGCTACATGAACACTAAGAACATAGGGGCATATTATCAAGGAGTTGCGATATTTATCGCTAACCGCGCCTAGCGCGTATTTTTTTAACGCCGCCTATCGCTGGAAATTATCGCTGAGATAACACCCTATTAGCAAGGTTTATCTCCATTGCGATAAAATTTCCAGCGATATGCAGTGAACGCGAGAATATCGCTGGAAAACCAGCGATATTCTCGCATTAACGCTATGGTGGATTTAGCCTTACAATCCACCTCCTATACTACAAACAGGTAAGTCATCCTCAGTAGCAGGTGTTAAAATCTAGCGATAAACGCGCTTAGCGCGATTTATTTTATCGCTTCGCCTGCCTTGCTAATAGGAGGAAGTTGTGTTAGCGACTGTTTTCAGTCGCTTTTAGTTGGGAACGCCTACCTTGCATGTCATTAGCGATAATTATCGCTGGCATGCAAGGCGATGGGAAAACCGGCCGCTATCGCCTGAAAGCTGTCGCTAACGCCTGTTAGCGACAGCTTGCTGATAGGGCGATAAAAATATCGCCGCTTTAGCGGCAAAAAGTGCCGCTAAAGCGGCGATAAATCCCTTGATAATATGCCCCATAATCACTACTGTTTTCATACAGCACTTGGCTTTGGGGTTAGCATGCTTCTGGGCACTCTTAATTCTGGAAAATCAGGGAACTGAATGATTTGTTCAGCATCATTCTGTGAAATGAAGAAGCTTGGCTTCAAACTCAGGCCTCTATTTGAACAGCTAATAATGTAGGCAGTCTGCCACATATGGCCTCAAACTTAAATATACAGGGGCATATTATCAAGAAACGGCGTTAAAATTATCGCCGCTTTAGCGGCAGAAAACTGCCACTAAAGCGGCGATAATGGGCTTGATAATATGCCCTTGAGAATTCCAATAGAAGCCCATGTTCTGGTGTCAACATGGGCTTCTATTGGAATTCTCAAGGGCATATTATCAAGCCCATTATCACCGCTTTAGCGGCAGTTTTCTGCCGCTAAAGCGGCGATAATTTTAACGCCGTTCTTGATAATATGCCCCACAGTGAGAGCCACTCCGCTTTCCAGCTTTACCCCAACTATACAACTCCTTCCAACACCCTTGACATTTTGCAATCCACGGAGGTCATTGTATTACTCCCACGAGCCTGTGCTATTGTGAATTTACTATTTGTGTATATAGAACTCTAACCACTAGTATATGTAGTAGACCTTTGTACTTACTACCATTCCTATGTGATTTTGAGTTTTTCCGTTTGTATCTCTTCCTTGAATGACTTTACAACTTGTACATTTGCAATTTTTTTCTGTTTGTATCTCTTATGTAACTCATGCAATCCAAAGTCCTTATGTAACGCAACTGGTTCTTTTGTAAAGCGCTCTGACACCTTCGGGTAATGTTCGCGCTATATAAAATCGCATTAAATAAATAAATAAAATAAGATAAAATATTGGGAACGTGCCAGCAGTGGGCATTAAATGCTGTCAGAACAGGCCACCATCAGCTGAAGTTTGTGTTTCCAACAATAGAGGCCCCAAATCCCACTTTTGAGGGGTTTAAGGGAAAGGGATGAGTGGGGAAGCTGGGATAAGAGGTAAAGACAGTGGGTTTGCAATATTCAAAAGTACAGAGAAGGTCCAGGGGTCCTGGTCCTGGATGGATTTGCCTGCATATGTTAGTAATCGATGGAGGAGCTTGGCTTGAGGCGCTGGACCTTTCCAGCCTCGTATTTGTAACTGTGCAGTGAGGGTTTGAGCATGTACTCCTCCTTAGATGATATGGATAATTTCAATCATGCAGATGGTTTCCTTTTTTAGGGTTCTGATGTTTTTCAAAAAGAGACCGTTGTCTTGTGTTGTCTTTAAAACGGTTTCTTTATTATTTATATCCTTGTTATTCCAGAAGAAATGTTTTTGGTACTCTGGGAGTGCAACAGCCGACACGTGTTTCGCCCTAGGTGGTCAATGAGACCAGGGCTTTCTCAAGGCCGTAAAACATGTAATGTCACAATATAAGTGAAATGGGATTACAGACCCCACTCATGAGACACCAACGGGGGCACAGTGTGTAATAGTGGTGAGTGCCTTTAAGAAAGTATTGGAAAAAGTGCACGGGCTAAGGAGCATCCTATGTTGGTGAGGTGATAAGGTGCACGCAGGCTTTGTGACTGATAAGGTAGTGCAAGGAGAACAGACAGGACATAGTGAAGTTAAGGATAAAATAGTCAGGTGCTGGCGACAACGGATCTAAAGTAATAGTGGTTATTGCTTATAGAACATGTCAATGCTTGGTGCATGCTTAATCTAGTAGTCATGCAAGGTCATGAGTTGTGTACATTCTATTGTATAGAAGTGGTGCTGACGATCATTAAAACCCACAATTGTTAGTCATGCACTAAATTATTCCTTAATGTGCTTGATAGTTTTATCAAACATAGATCAATACATTTTTACTCATTTCAAATATACCTTATTAGTTATTCAGAAGATCAGAGAGCAGTTGCCTTCTGATACAGTACATCGGTCCTCAATCAGAATACAATAAGAGCTGAAATCTGTGAATAGGTGAGACAAAGTAAGGGGACTGTGGACAAATGGTAGGGAACATTAAACTACTGATGTAACAGCATTTTCAAGAGCAGGAAGAAAGACAATAAATGTAGAGGAAAGAAGAAGCTATTTCCATTCAAATTATAAAGTTTGTCGATATACAATCAAACTAGATCACCTTATAGGTAGAGCGTACTGAATAACAATCCTTTTCTAATTCACAACCTTGCCTATTGTATTTAAAAGCTGAACGTCAGAGGCAGGGTCCCATGGGCGAGAAGGGTGTGTGCTATTATGTGCCTCAAATGAAAGGAAAGGAAATCTTCCTTAGGCACTATCGGCAGAGAACCTGTTAAGTGATTCTTAATAGCTGAATTACAATGCTTGAAAATAGCGAAGAGTTTCATTTTATATGGACAGGAAGTTAAGCGGCTTAAAATGCAATGGGGGATATTCCCAAGAACGCGTGTTAACTATCGCCAAAATTGCTTAACGCAACTTCTCACATCGCAGTCCATCGCGGGAAAATAACACTGTGTTAACGCAGCATTCACAACCCGGCGGCACCATGCGATAGCCCCACGATAACGCGACAAATGCCCGCGTTAAAATCAACGCGACGCCAAAAAAATGCGAAACCCCAACGCGAAAAAAGGTGCGATGACCCCAATGGCGATACAAAAATCAACGAAAACCAGTGACAGGCCTGCGATTCCCACGCGCCATGCGTGAGAATGCACTATAAAAGCAGAGAAAAAAAACCTAAAAAATGTAACTGCGTACCACCATGGACGCACCCGGACCGAGTGCACAGGACAACGCGAACCCCACAAGCCCCACAGACGACCAGCCAGGAACCCCGGGCCGGGGAAGGGCAAGGAGAAGAGGAAGAGGGAGACGGGGTTCAGTCCGCAGGAAAACCAGATCATCGTCACGGAGGAGACAGAACACAACCAACAACTGTACTTCACCTCCACTGTGTCATCGGCAACACAAACGGAAACATGGCAGTACATCGTGAACAACGTGAATGCAGTCGGAGTGTCGAGGAGGACAATGGAAGAGGTCAAGAGGCGCTGGAATGATGTGAAGGGCAAAACCAAGAAGAAACACTATGCCAACTTGAAAGCAGCAACGCAGATTGGAGGTGGGGGACCAGCGGCACACCAGGAGCTGGATGACAGTGAGAAATGGTGGTCACAGTCATCAGTCGGGATACGGTGCCAGGAGTTGGGGATCGGGACACTGCTCAACATGACCTGACACAACATAAACAGGGTTAGTACCGACCAGGGACTGGGGGGACGCGGGAGATGGGCACAATGGCACACATGCACAATTAAGTACAGCACACTGCACACCCACAATGACTCTGGAACATGTCCCTGATCCCCGTGCCACACATCAGCACACATACAGATACTCAGGGAATGTGTGTCGCATTGAATTTATTTGCACATGCTGTGCCTGTGGTCGTTTTGCACTGTCTCATGATTGCCAAGCACTGACACAATGTGACGTCCTCATGTGAAGAAATTGTCAATGATGTTGTTCCTACGGGCTATTCCTGCTGCAGCTGCAGTGGGGTGTGGTCCACCTGCCTCATCTTCCTCATCATCGTCCGGTGCATCTGGCACACGTAACCATGGGGCATTGGTGCGTACACATATGTTGTGCAACACACAACATGCAACGATCATCTTGCACACGATGACTGGGCTGTACAGGAGCCTCCCACCTGTGATGTCCAGGCACCTGAAACGTGACTTCAACACGCCAAATGTGGGTTCCACGATGCCCCTGGTGCGTTTGTGGGCCGCATTGTACTGCCTCTGGGCCTGTGTGTTCGGGGTTCGGAGGGGTGTCATCATCCAAGGGCAGAGTGCATATCCCTGATCACCTGTGACAGTGCAGAGAGACATGAGTCAATAGTTGGTTCTGCATGATGTGTTGGCAGGCTCACTAGTTCATTGGCATGTGATATGTGTGTCATAGTGATTCCGATTTGACATGTACTGCTAGTAGCAAATGAGCGCCATCAATGTGCATTACGTAGCCTCACTGCTGCTCCACCCTCCCCCCGAGCCTATTTCCTCGTGTGCGCTGCGCGCTTGCATCGCCTGCACTCCTACGGCACACCATTGTCATGCCTGTCTGCGCATGTCCACAATCCTGACAACGACACTGTGATGTTGTGCGTTGAAGGTGGTCGGCCATAAATAGATCAAGGCTCAGTTCCAAATGTGTAAGCTACTTGACTGTAGTGTGGGCCAGAGGCAGCGGTCAGCAGGGGCCCCCAGCCACGTGTCCTTGGCTTGCGATGCAAAGAGTCAGTGGCACCAGGGCAGTTGTTGGTGGGGTTCGGTCACCTCCGTAATGAGGATCCTGTTCGTCATCCGGACTGAATCGCGTCTTCCTCTTACTCCTCTCCTAGCGTGCAATGATACGGATGATACGGACTCTGCCATTGTAAAATCAAGACTCAGTTCCAAATGTGTGACCTACTTGACCGCAGTGTAGGCCTGAGGCAGCGGTCAGCGCGGGGCAACGGCTGTTGAGGCAGCTCCTCCTGGTACTCTCACACACGACGTTGGAATGCCATGTGGCGATGATTTGTGGTTGACGGAGGTAGTGGCACCAGAGCTGTGCGTGTGTGCAGCCTGTGACGATGCCGTGTCCTGCCTGGTACTGATTGTATTGGATTTGTGTGAGGCCTGCTGGACCGCAGGGTAGGCAGTACACAGGTGAACCCCGCGGTGCTGGGCCGCAGTGTAGGCCGAAGGCAGTAGTCAGCATGGGCCCACAGACACGTGTCGTTGGAATGCTATGCACAGAGTCGGTGGCACCACATCGTAGGGAGTTCGGTGATATAAACCCTGCAATAAACGTATGTACTCTGCCATTGTATGATCAAGACTCAGTTCCAAATATGTGACCTGCTGGACCGCAGAGTAGGCCGGAGGCAGCGGTGGAGTACGTCAATGAGAAAGGAGTAATGGGGGCCTGTGTCGCGGAGGCCGTGATGGTCTGAGGAGGCTGCCATGGTCGCGGGCCTCGGGCTTGGAGCTTGCACCGGCACGTGGTGGGCCCTCTTTGACACACGCCGGTGTCGGCAGGTGAGCAGTGCGGCCTGGCTGCGCTGGGGCGGGCATGACGCGTTTTGGGACCAGCGGCCTGGGGTGCAGCAGGCGCACAGGATCGCAGGCACCGCCGCTCACGGCGTCGGCCTCGTGGCGGGGTGAGAGGCGCCACCCTGGCAGACACGTTGGCCATTCCGGAAGAGAACCACGCCCAGAGTAATGGGCTTTTTATTCACACCCCTACCCTGGCCTGGTGTACGCTGGGCCAGCCCACTACGCGCACGCTTACAGGGGGGGACGTAACAAGCTACATTTCCGCATTGTTCCCCACTGGCTGTGGTTACATGGTTGCGTCCACTGTCCAGTGCACTCCAGGCACCAGCAGTGTATGTCGACATAGAAGTGTCTGTGGTCTGCATACTGCGGTCTGTCCAGCACATCCACTCCACACTTGGCATTGTGTGCATTCTTATTCATGGGTCACTTGCCTCCTTCGCACATGCCGGGTTCCCACCTCTCCCCACATTCTGCTATTGTGTGGCTGGGGTGCCATGCCGTTGATGGCTTGTGTAGATGGCTAGCCCAGGTTGCCACAGTAAGTAGTGTTGTCGTGTTTGGAATGTGGGGATGTTGGTTGTCATGTTGTATGTGATTTTGTGACGTGTGCATTCCCAGAGTTGTGAGTTGTCTGGATGTGGTGTTGAGGTGTGTGGTGGGTTCCGTTGGTACTTACCGACGAGCAGTGCATTCCCATAGGTGGCATCCTGAAAGCGCTGGTTGATGATGGACTGTCGGAAGATGAAGGAATCATGCACACTGCCTGGGTAGTTGGCGACGACATTGGTGAAGAGTCCCCGGTGGTCCACTATTGCCTGCACATTGATGGAATGCGTGTGTTTCCTGTTGCGGTAATTGTGTGCAGTGGCGGCAGGGGGCAGGAGGAGTACATGTGTGCAGTCGATTGCCCCCAAGACGTGCGGGAAGCCAGCTATGGCGTAGAAGCCTTGCTTGATCTCCAGCTGTTCCTGCGCAGTGTGTGGGAAGTAAAGTTGCTGGTGTACCAAGCTGATGATGGCATCCAGGACAGGTGTGAGGAACTTTGACAGGGCTGGCTGTGAGACTCCTCCGACTCTGGCAGTTGTTGGTTGGAAGGTCCCAGAGGCCAACAGGTGCAGCACGAGTGGCCAGCAGCTTTGTCTGCGGAGGGATGTTGGTTCTCCACTGTGTTGGTACCGTCAGCCTGTGGGCAATGATGGTCAGGATGCGTAGGATGGTTGTCCTTTTGAGCCTGTAGTGGGCAATGACTTCCTCTGGCATTAAGTCTCCCAGGCTGGTGCGATTTCGGAAGGTCCGGTGTCTTTGTCTGCGCTGCCTCTGTGGTAGTCCGGGTGGGTGGGGGTCCTGGGGGGGGTGGGGGTCCTGGCGGTGGTGGCGGTGGGTGTTGTGGCCCTCTTGGCGCTCCGAGCTGCATGATCAGTAGCTCCATGGCATCTGTTGTTCTTCTGGTGTGGCTGTGGGCTGGGCTCCCTTTTATGGTGCAGGTTGTCGTCCGACTTAGCACCAGGTAGGAGCAGGTGTTAAATCCATACTGCTAACGTGCCTTATCGCATGTTTTTGATTCTTATCGCCGTTCTGGCTGGTTGTTGGGAATGTTGCGAAGTGGTGTTTCCGCGGGTTTTTGCATGGGAACGCCTACTCTGCATCTCATTAGCGTTAGTTGCCGGTGTCATCCGTGGCGATGTTTTTTGCGGCTGCTATCGCAGGACTATTGGTGATATCGGCTATTAGCACCAGCTTGTGAATGGTGCGATGAATTTATCACCACTTTGGCTGCGATGAAGTGCCGCTAACTCGGCGATAAGTCCTTGAGAATATGCCCAATGTTTTCAGTTCCTCGAGATAACATGAGACAGAGGTCAATTTGAAGCATGCACGTATAGGTAAAAGGGATTGAAAATGCGAGATCGGCAAAAGAACGACAAGGCTTAAGGGTTCGAGAAAGCAAACAGATGAATGCCCTGGGGAAGAGAGTGATCTATTTCGTAATGCCTTAATAAATTTAAAGAACCACCGTGGCAGACACTCGTGCGGTCACTAGATAGACCTCAGAGTAACAGAACGCTTCAACACCACATCAGGGGTAACAAGCGCTATCTATATATGCAAACCTCTGTCCCTCTTCTATCCCTCTGCTACCCTTCTCAATCCAAATAACCGACTAACATATCATCCACCACTCAAATTACTTTCATATTTCACTATACTAATTCACCACTAATCCTTTAATGGGTTCCGGAGTAGCGTGCTACTCACCAAGAAAGCACTTCAACACCCCAACAGGGGTAACAAGGGCTATATAAATGCAAACCTTTTTCCCTCCTCTATCCCTCCGCTATCCTTCTCAATCCAAATAACTGATTAATATCCCCCACTCAAATACTTTCATATTTCACTATACTAATTCACCACTAATCCTTTATGGGTTCCAGAGTAGCGTGCTACTCGCCAAAAAAAGCACTTCAACACCCCATCAGGGGTAACAAGCTCTATATAAATGCAAACCTTTTTCCCTCTTCTATCCCTCCGCTATCCTTCTGAATCCAAATAACTGACTAACCTATCCACCACTCAAATTACTTTCATATTTCACTACACTAATTCAACACTAATCCTTCTTGGGTTCCGGAGTAGCGTGCTACTGGACGAAAAAGCGCTTTGACGCCTCGTCAGGGGTAGTAAGCGCTATATAAATGCAATTACAATACAATACAATACAACAATCACTCTGCGCATGCAGGCTAGTGCCATACTTAAGCACCTGGTAAGTGCTACTCCATACTGACCAGAATATGATTTTATTGACGGCGTATACGTGACTAAAAATTGAAAACAATGTTGCCTATGGGCATATAGGTATATTGTTTAATAAAGCAACATCGTTAAAAACGAACGTCCACTTACTATAGCAGCAGAATGACTGTCCCAGGTCAATCCCTCATGCCGATCGTCATGGCGAGCTAGCGGCTTTCTCACCAGCCGCCATCTTTAAATAGGCTAGTCTCTTGATTTTGCCTTGATGTTTCAGTCCTTGGTTGTTCGCCATTGCTAAGTGGCCAGTGAAAAATAAGTTCTCAACCCGGTGAGGGTTGGAACATATATTGACCGAAAGAAGAACGAGGCATAATAACTATCAACGACAAAAGGGTCTAGAAAAACCGGGTGTAAGAAAAGGGGTGCAAAAATTGTACAGTGTTGATTGTAAAGATGTTATTTGAAACGGTCGCGAGAGTATCCTGGTTAGTCAGTAATAAGCAAAAAGCCCCATGTCCGAATAGTTCGGATTGGATTGGAATTTGAAACAGTCGAGGGTTAATTATCATGTCTGCCATATGAAGGGATATTCGGTCATATGTCTATTGCCCAATTGCCTATGTCTAATTTCTTTATATAATTTGGAATATTGGAAAAGAAGGCTTTTTTGAAAATGAGGATGTGTCACAGCCATATTGGATGTTGATTTTAAGATGCTACACAACTCAGAAACACTGCGATTAGTGAAGGTGTACAAATGAATTTGAAAAACACGTAGGAGAGCAAGAAGTTGCAAATTGATACTCCGCAAAAGATGAAATGCTCTCTCTTAATTTAAATTTCCCATCAAACACAGGGGCTAAGAGGTCGAAAATGATTATATGTACGCTATAAAGCTTGTCCTTATGTGATGTATCATAATTGCTGAACCCAAAAGAATGGTTCTTAATGTGTTGCTTCTAGATTGTCGATGGGAGGACCAGGGAGAGAGAAGCTAAAAAAGCGCCAGACAGGTAATGACCTTGCTATATAAATAGGACTGATTGTGAGTCCTGATATTTATAACGTAACAGTAGAAATTGTATGACTAGACAACTAAAAGTATGTTGTAGTAAAACACAGTTATTCTGGGCATATAGGGGTATATTCACAAGAACGTGTGCTAAATATCACCAAAAAATGTTAACGCAACTTTACACATCGCAGTCCATCGCGGGAAAATAACCCTGTGTTAATGTGGAATTCACAACAATGATAACGCTGATCCTTATCTTATCACCTCTAAGAATCTTCAGGTCGCCAGGATCTTTTTACCTGCTGAATAGTGTAAAGGGGAAACTCTTTTCAAGTCTACAACAATTTGAGAATCCAGTTACCTTAAAGACGACTGACTCCGAATTCAATTTTGGGGTTTTATTACAGCCAAGAATAACTGCACATGCAAGCACCTCAACACGAGGTTAAAGAAATAGATGGGCACTAATACAAATAGCATCCTACGCAGGAGTCTCATTCGACTCAGGATAAGAAGAATCGTTAGCTCCAAAAGTATTAGACAAGCAATGACAGCTCCAATCTCTACGTTATTCCTCATTTATCTAAACAAGCATAAACCCATTGGCTGTCCCTACTCTACTACTAAAGTGCCATACCTACTTAACGAATTTCCCAGGCAAGAGTAAATGAAAAGGTGTCAGCTGTGAAGACTTCCTAAGAAGTACACTCACATAGCACTTTGAGCTCGATTCTAAGATGCTCCTTCACCGAATCCCTCTCTGTCCTCTTCTCTGTGCTCCCCTACCTCTTCTCTGCTCTCTTCCCTCGGGGCCCTGTCCCTAATACAAAACCCAAATACAATTGAACATGCCCTTGTCACGCCTCTTCGGCCAGGTCTTCCTTTTCGTACTTTTCCATCGAAACTCTTACTTCATCCAGGACGGTTGTGATGACCTTGGGTCCCAGGCACCTTCTCCGCTGAAAGCATCATCGCTGCATTCCAGTGTACTCCCGTCTCAATGCCTCCCACCACCCCAACTCATGAAACAAAGAGCCAGTCTTTTACTAACGAGGCATGTGTCCTTGCACCTGCAACAGAAGATACGTTCAACAGAAACCTTCCACTGTGCTAATTAACTCCACTGTCGGTGCCCAGAGAGCCTTTCCAAGAGAACCTTCTCTGCCTACATAATAAGCTAACATAAGAACAAACAGGCCTTTCCTTGGCGTATGTTCGGTCAGGCCTTTACACAATTTAAACACACAATTCTTATTCACTTCTATAAGCATTGGTTCATTACATTTCATATGCGAAAAGGTGAACTACACGTGCAACTTAATATGGTACACGTTTAAACTACTACATCTCGATTACACATGGCCTACTTCATTAATACGTTGTTGAGCATGTTCAATTAAGCATTACGTTTGCAAATCCTAATAGCACAACTATCCTTCTATTCACTATAATAATGTCAATTACAACTACATTAACTGACCATTCATCGATACATATCTGAATATATGCGGGTGCGAACTAACGATGATTATGATGCACCCCTACAATTTTTACAAGAACATGGCGCTCTATCAACACGCCGGTACCATGCGATAGTCTCCTGAAACCGCGGCCAATGTCCGCGATACAACCACCTCGACGGCGATAAAAACACAAACCTCAACACCAAAAAACATGCGGCGAGCCCATTCGCGAGGAGGAAAGCAGCGATAAGCAGCGCAAGGCCCGCGACACATATACGGCATGCGGGAATAAGTACAACAAAAGCAGGAAAAAGAAAGACAAACCAAACAGAAAACAGCGAAGCACAATGGAGGCTGTCGGAGCCAGCACACAACTCCACAAGCACCATTGGCAACAAAACATTAGACATGGCAGGCCATCGTGGACAAGGTGAATGCAGCCCGAGAGCCGAGGAGGACAATGGCAGAAAACCAGAACAGCTGGAATGATGCGAAACGCACAAACAAGCACAAACACGCCAACAACCACAAGGCAGCAATGCACACCGGAAGTGGGAGTCCAGCGCCACACCAGGAGCTGGATGACATGGAGGAAATGGTGTCCACCACATCAGTCTGGAGATGGTGGCAGGACTCGGGGACCGGAAACTGCTCAAAATCAACAGACACAACAGCAACAGGGAGAGGAACCACCAGGGACTGGGGGGACGCGGGGAGATGGCCACAATGGCACACATGCACAATTAAGCACAGCACAACTGCAGACAAACCATGCCCAAGAGGAACAACATCAACCAAGAGCACAAGTCACACAAGTCGGCAATATCACACCACTGAACAAGCACAGAAGTGAAAACCACACTGCCTGAAAGGGAGAAGGGTGAGCCAAATCAGAGCTGAAGGGACATCTCACACACAATGCAGCACACACACATAGGAAGCAGAGCACCCCAACATCTAACACAATGTGGAACAAACACCAACATCTGCACAACCGAACACAGGAGACAAGTGCACCCGCTTGTGGCCGGTAAATGGCCATACGCATCTGGCAAACCACGAAACAGAGACATGATAATGCACAAGTACCAACCCACAGCCCTGATGGGGTAGCAATGCATGTAAGGTAGTGTCCCAGATAGGCCGTGACACACACATTGGCATACAAATAAACACTCAACACAGTTGGAGACAAGTGAACGTGCGGAAACTTTATCAACAATTGCGTGTCAGTACGGCCAAGGAAAGTGCCACGACATGCAGACCAATGCAGCAGCATGTCAGAATGAGGAACGTTGGAAAGCGCCCATGTCCACCCCGGGGGAGTCCATCACCAACACAAGTCATTGCCAACCCGCGTATGTTGTCCGCGCATGGATCAGGAGTCCAGGCCAATGCAGCCATGTCCACTGTCTCCCAGGGACATGTGACCAGATCCCCAACATGCAACCAGGCGTCGGGACACGTGCAATGGGTCACATGCAGTCCTGGCTGCAGGTACCTTGTCACTCATCCATGAACGCGAGTGCAGCAGCGTAGGCCAACATTTCCAATGCGAGATCGTTGTCCACCACATCTGACATGTCGGCGACGTAACCCATCAGCTGTCCCGGACAGATGTGTTCACTCCAACCCCTGGCCCCAATATGCACGAAAGCCCAATCAGGGAGAGGCTCAATGTGGTCACTGCACACGACGACTCCTGCAATCTCCCAGGTCCAGTTCCCAGCATGCATGCCAAACATCCAGGCATGCCATAAACGGGCATCACGGTGACACTCCTGGTCGTGGTCCAACAGGGGGCGCACAAACACGTCGAAATCCAGGTCAGCTACAGTCATGTTGGAGAGGCAGACATCCATGGTCCACTTGAATATGCACGAGCGACAATGCAACACAGGCTGAACGCAGGTGACGTTCGCAAGGTGGAAGCTCAGCTGGTAACTTATCCGCAGCACTGCCAACGGCAGTGCCCCCAGTACATGCAGCAGACGTGCACGGTACAGGTCCACGTGACTGGACTCGAGCATGTGTCCGGGATGGTCTGCCATTGCCTCAGTGGCTCTGCTTGAAGTGGCACTGTGAGGACCTGCGCCAGTCCTGTGGATGATACGCCACAGCTCGGAGCAATGAGCAGTGTCTGTGTGCAACGGGTGCAGGCCTGGGGTGTGGTGGGAGTACGAGTGAAGGCCATTTCACGGACGCAAACTCCGACCAAGGACTTTTGCGTGTGGGATGTGTACACGTTGGCCTCACGTCTGGCAGTGCGTAGTGTGGGAGTCGCCTGGAAATGCTATCCTATCTTTCAGGGGGTGCTGGGCACATGCAAGTCACATCTAGGAGCTGCAGATATGCCACCGCCCGATAGTGCAGACAAAGGACCATTCATCCCTACAGTCACTTCACCATCTGCATGCATTCAGGAGACGTACAGAGGTCTGCCGTGGGTGTCTTGGGATGTCTGCGACCCTGGGAATCATGGACGATATGCCCAGCACGTGGCACATGTGCGGACTCACTGTGTGTTACGTTGCCTCACAGCTGCTCCACTCTCCCACGAGCCCCCACACTTGTGTGCCCTGCGTGGTTGTATCACATGCACTCCTACGGCACACCATTGTGATGCCTGTCCACGCATGTCCAGTGGCATGCCACCAACACCTTGACACTGGCCATTGAAGGTGTGCGGCCAAGTGAGTGTAGGCCAATGGTCTGGACAGGGCGGACACAAGTGTACAGTCCATGGCTGGCTGTGGTCACGCTGCGAATGAGGCTAGGCAACTGACTCATGCAGCCGCAGGACTGATACACATAACCCTTGGCATGCATGTGCCAAGACCCCGAGCGGTCTTGCGCTCCTACATTTCCCCGTCCGTGCGGGCCCGCCCTCCTGGTGCATGCTACATTGCAACATCGTCTACTGTGGCCCTGGTGGCGACAACACCCCAACACAGAGACACACTTACCGCACATCCTGCCCAAGGCCAGGTCCGAGCCACGCCCTGCTCCCCCTGCCGATTCAGCACACCCCTGCGCTGACCTGACGTACGCCGGACCAGCACACGCCGCTTGTGCATGCAGGGGGGGCCGGGCGAAGCTACATGTCCAAGGTCACTGCCAACGCTGAGGTGACATGGTATCATCCGCTGAGGATAGCACACTGTGATGTTGCAGTGCCCATCATGCTGACACAATGACCACACGGACACACTTGCTCAGATGGTGTGAATGGCTATGGGCACGTGCGCCCGGCCACATTTATTAGCAGGCACACATATCGAGTGACACCTGTGTTGGATGTGTGTGGGGTGTGTGCACACCAGCCGGCAATGGCTGCCTGGTGCAGTCAGAAATCGACAACAGTGTACATCGTAAAGGACACAACCATTCAACCGTAAAGGCCCCATGACTTATGCTGCACAGAGTTAGTGGCCCCGGATGCACAGCGTCCTGCACGGGCCTACCGCCACGGGCCGCTGACTTGCGGGGCACTGGGGCAGGGTCACGAGTGCAGATCAGGTTTCCGTAGATGACAAACGGGCTTGTCGCGGAGTGTCTCGGTGGACAGTGGAAGGTGTGCCCCCAGGGCATGATGCAGAGGGCAGAACCACGCTGAAACAGTCACTATGGTGGAGATGAATGGACCAGACACATGTCGGACACCAAGTCCGGTCCGGCCAGATGGAGATGCAGAAAACCACCAGGCCATGGACTCAGACGCCACCAAGGTCCAACCAGATAGTGCCCATGACTCATTGCGCACAGAGTTAGTGGCACCAGTGCTGTCAGGGGATGCCGCCTGCGATGAGGCGTGTCCAATGGTGTGGACTCCTCCACATCTTACCCAAGACACAGTTCCACATGTGTGACCTACTGGGACGCAGTGTTGGCCTGAGGCAGCGGTCAGCACGGGCCATTCAACGAGTGTCGCCGGCTTAGGTTGGAGGTCCCACCGGCCTGTGTAGTTCAGGTTCAGTGGCACCACGGGACGCGGACTTGCGGTGAACAGGGTTGATGGCACCAGGTCAGTTGTTGATAGTGTTCGATCACCTCCGTGACTCTGATCCAGCTTTCCTCCGGACTGAGCCGCATCTTCCTCTTACTCCTCTCTGTGCGTTCACTGGTGTGGACTCTGCCATTCATGATTGGCGACTAGGTGCTGGATGTGGGACCTACTGGTCCGCAGGGTAGCCCTGAGCCCTCATCCACGTGTCGCCGGCTGGCGTTGAACAGGGTTAGTGGCACCACGTGTAGC
This sequence comes from Calotriton arnoldi, assembly GCA_963921515.1. Lineage (NCBI taxonomy): Eukaryota > Metazoa > Chordata > Amphibia > Caudata > Salamandridae > Calotriton > Calotriton arnoldi. The sequence continues at coordinate 2,352,461 of CAWUFW010000537.1, forward strand.
CGGCTGGCGTTGAACAGGGTTAGTGGCACCACGTGTAGCCGGCTGGCGTTGAACAGGGTTAGTGGCACCACGTGTAGCCGGCTGGCGTTGAACAGGGTTAGTGGCACCACGTGTCGCCGGCTTGCGATATGGAATTATGCCTCACTGATCGAAGGGAGTCTGGTGCTGTGGCCGCTGCCACGGACTTGGGGTCACTGCCATTCAAGACTCAGGACACAGTTCCACATGTTGGACCTACTGGGCCCAGGAGGACGCAGGTGGAGTATGTAAATGTGAAACGAGTAATGTGGCCCAGCGTCGGGGGGCCAGCGATGGTCTGCGGAGGCTGCAGAGGTCGCGGGACTGGTGCTTGTAGCTTGCACCGGCACGTGGTGGGCCCTCATCGACACACGCCGGTGTAGGCAGGTGAGCGGAGCCTCGTTGGTGCACTGTGGCAGGCATGACGGGTCGGGGGACCAGCGGCCCGGGGTGCAGCAGGTGCACAGGGACGCAGGCCCCACTGTGCTCGGCGCAGGACTCGTGGTGGACCGAGAGCCGCCGCACTGGCAAACGCGTTGTCCATTCCGAATGAGAACCACGCCCAGTGCGAAGGGGTTTTTGTTCACACCCCTACGCAGGCCTGGCATACGCTGGTCCAACCCACTCCGCCCACGCATGCAGGGGGGACGTAACATGTGACATTTCCGCGTTCTGCCCCACAGCCTGTGGGGACATGGTAGCATCCACTGGCCACTGCAGTCCATGCACCAGCAGTTGATCTCCACATGGCCATTTCCGTGGTTTGCACTCTGTGGTCTGTCCGGCACCTCCACGCCACACCTGGCATTGGGTGGGTTCACATTCCTTGATCACTTGCCGCTCTCGCACTTGCCTGCTCCATGCCTCTCCACGCATCCGGCTATTGTGTGTCTGCGGTGGCATGCCGTGGCTGGGTTGTGTGCATGGCAAGGCCAGCTTCACAATGGAGTCGTGTTGTCGTGTCTGGTCGGTTGGCATGTTGTGTGTCATGTTGAATGTAGTTGTGCTGCGTGTCCATTGCCGGTGTCGTGAGTTGCATGACTGTGGGATGGAGGTGTGTGGTGTGTTCATTTTGGACTTAACAACGGGCACTGCATTTACATGGGTGCCATCCTGGGAGCGCTGGGTGATGCTGGACTGTCCGGAGATGTGAGAATAATGCACTCGGCCTGGGGAGTTGGCCACGACATTGTTGAGGAGTCCCGGGCGGTCCACTGTTGCCTGCACATTCTTGATATGCGTGTGCATTCTGTTGTGGTAGTTGTGTGCTGTGTTGGCAGGGGGCACGAGGGGTACATGTGTGCAGTTGATTGGCCCTGGCACGTGAGGGAATCCAGCTATGGCGTAGGGGCCTTGCTTGGTCTCCAGCAGCTCCTCCGCAGTGTGGGTGAGGTGGAGGTGCTGGGGTACCAGGCTGTTGTTGGCATCCAGGACAGGTGTGATGACCTTGTATGGGGCTGGCTGTGTGACTCCTCCGACTCTGGCAGTTGTGGGTTGGATGGTACCAGAGGCCGACATGTGCTACGGAGCCGGCAGCTTTGTCTGCGGAGGGATGTTGGTAGTCCGCTGGGTTGGTACCGTCAGCAGGTGGGGGATGTGGGTCAGGATGCGGGGCATGGTTGTCCTTCTGGTCCTGTAGTGGGCAATGTCCTCCTCTGGCGTTGGGTCTGGATGGCAGGTGCGTTTCAGGTGGGTCCACTGTCTTTGTGTACGTTGCCTCTGTGGTGTTCCCGGGGGCGGGCGGGGGGGGTCCTGGGGGGTGGTGGCGGGCCTGGGGTGGGTGGGGGTGGGTGTTGTGTCCCTCATGGGTCTCGGAGCTGCATGATAATTGTCTCCATGGCATCTGTGGGTCTTTGGGTGTGGCTCTTGGCTGGGCTCCCTTTGATGCTGCAGGTAGTCGTCCTGCTTAACACCAGCAAAAGGCAGGTGTTAAATCCCTGGTGCTACCGTGGCTTATCGCCTGTTTTTGGTTCGCATCGCAGATCTGGCAGTTTGTTGTGAAAGTGGTGTTGTGGTTTTTTCGTGTGTTTTGGCACGGGAACGCATACTCTGCATCTCATTAGGGTTAGTTGGTGGTGTCCACCGTGGTGTTAAGTTTTGGGGCAGTTATCGCGGGAATACTGGCGATGTCGGCAGTTTGCACCTGCTTGTGAATGGGATGTTAAATCTATCTCCACTTTTGATGAGTTAAGGTGGAGATAAATCAGAGATAAGTCCTTGTGAATATGCCCCATAGTGTCTTAAAGCCAATGATGCCACTCGTTTTCTTTGTTAAGGCCCTTTTCCACAGTTTCCAAACAGATGATGAGGGCGCCTTCCTCCTTGCACAGTCGATGTTCAAGGTTGCCGCCTCTTTTATGTTGTTTCAATTTTTTGAGGCCACTGAAGGAGAAAGTATGATGGTGCGGATGATGAGTTTCAAAATGTTCAACTAAGGGCTGCCTGGTATCTGTTTTGTGGATATTTCGATAGTGTTCTTGAATGCGGACTTTGAGCGGTCGAATTGTGCTGCCTATGTAGTATTTTTCACAGGGGCAGGAGATTAGATATATTCCATTTGAGCTTTCACAATTGATGAAGTCTCTTATTTTGAAAGAGTGACCATTCACTGTGACGTCCTTGGTTCTGGATCTACCCAGTTTGCAGATCAAACAGTTGGAACAGGTGTAAAAACCATTGGGTTGATGCAGAAAAGTGGAAGGGTCTTGTTTATTTTCAAAGAAGGATGGGCAGAGGGTGTCTCTGAGATTTTTGCTCCTGGAGAAGCGGAGTTGTGGTGTATCTTTAAGGACATCTGATACAGTGGGGTTTTGTGTTAAAAGATTCCAATGTTTTAAGAGTTTTCCGTATGTATTGTTGTCCATTGTTATATTGAGTTAAAAAACGGATGACTGGTTTGTGATCTTTAGAACGATTGTTTTGAAGCAGAGAGTTACGATCTATTCGGGCAAACTGATTCTGTGCTCTCTTTTTTTTAATAAATCTTTTTATTGAACAGACTCGATATAAGGTACAGTTCCACAATAGTCAATAGTGGGGAGTACAATGAAATCAAATATACATACAAATACTGCAGGATAATGCATTGGAAATCACGGGGAGGGGGGATCATCACAGTCAAAAGTACGGGGAGGAGTACATATGTTGCCACGATATTCATTCCAGGGGGCCCATACCTTGGCCCATTTTTGGGGGCAGCCCCGTGTCATATACACTGTCTTTTCCCGTAGCATACACCAATCAAGGTCTTTTTCCCAGTCAGTGATCGTGGGTGCACGCGAGGCCCCCCATAGTTGAGCAATGTTCCTCTTGGCGACCATGTAGCCGAGTGTGGCCCATTGTGTGGTGTGTGTGTTTAGGTCAGTGGGTCCCCAGACGTTGAGTAGGCATCTAGGGGCTTCTGGTGTGATTTCGACTCCTATTGCTTCTCTCATTACTTCATGTATCTTACGCCAGTACTCCTGGATCGGTTCGCAGTGCCATAGTATGTGCATAAACGTGCCCAGCTGGGTGCATCCCCTCCTACAAGACCCATCCGCCAGAAAACCCATGTGCATTAATTGGGGACCCGTTATGTAAATTCTATGTAGTATCTTTAGCTGCACAAGGCGGAGACGCGCCGAAATAGCAAAGGTTTTGGGGGAGGAGACCGCCGCTTGCCAATCTTCGTCTAATTCAATACCTTCCCCGGCCCATTTTTCTCGTAGTGACTGCAGGGGGTCCTCCATGTTATGGATGAGTTTGAGGTAAGTTAGGGAGATAGCTTTTGTAGGTAAATGACCATCTAGTAGCCTGTCCTCCAGTGGGGAGGAATCTGGTGGAGCAGAGTCACGGGGCAGCACTGTTTGCAATGCGTGTCGGACCTGCAGGTAGCGGAAACGCTCGGAATCCGCCAGGGCATATCGACCCTGGAGGGCCTCAAAGGTGTGCACGCCCTCTTTGCCCCAGAGGTCACTGATGTGACAGTTTTTCTGTTATCTCCATGGAGTTTTTAGCATATTCTACTTCTGAGCTACAGTTCACGCGAGCTCGGCGATATTCACCAGATGGGATATTGGCAATTGTATGATGGGGGTGACTGCTGGAGGCACGAAGAATGGAGTTGGCAGCGGTGGTCTATCTGTGAATTTTGGTATGTAAGTTGTTGTTTACAATGTAAATTGTGAGGTCCAGGTATTCGATTACTTTTTTTGAGATAGTGTAGGTAATGTCGATCCCCACAGACAGTGGGTTTGATGTCCCTTTACATGTCCCCTGCTTTTTCCCACCTCCCACCGACCACACCAGATCCTGGTTTACTTTGGAAGACATACAGTACCACTGCTGAGATGTTGAGTGAGCATATAACTGCTACTTGGTAGAGACAGAGAACAGTCCTACAAATGAAGGACTTGAGATTGGTGTGTAGGTGAGGAGAATCTATCTCTGGCATGACAGGATGCTTTGCTTTAATAAAATGTGTCCTCTTTTGGTAGGCTTATCTTTTCATCACTTTCTCCATTTCAAGTCTGTGGAGCTTGAAGACCGACTAAGGCCATTTTTAGGTCTCGCCCGCACAGTACATGTGCTGTGAGACATATTATTTACTAGTCAGTGGACTTACAACTGGCCCACAGCATATCATTGGTTGTTTTTGTTGTCACTCCTTTGCAGTCTTTCGATTCCGTAGCGCTCGTAGGCTTCCCTTCTTTTCGTGAGTTAGCTCCTCCCTGGAGCATGAACAAAGTACATGTATTCTGGCCTGTCTTTGTTCTTCCTCATTTTTTTCAACACACTATTTCTTTTTGTAAGCGTTTCTTATTTATGTTGGTTTCACTCTATCTGCCATCTCTATCGATGCTTTAGGTACTTATCCCCACAACTGTACTGCTCTACCCCACTCTACTCAACGCTACTCCACTCTATACCGCTCTACACCACTGTATATCATTTTACCCTATGCTACTACACTCTACTCAATGCCAGTCTACGCCACGCCACTCCACCCTAAGCCACTCTACACCACTCCATTCTACGCCACTCTATTCTACTACTCCACTCTACACCACTCTACTCTACACTTGACCACTCCACTCTAAACATTCCATTCTATGCCACACTACTCTACTCTATGCTACTCAATTCCACTCTATGCCACTCCACTGTACTCCATTACACTCCACTCTACTCCACACCACTCTGCGCCACTCCACTCTACGCCACACCACTCCACACCACTCTACTCTACGCCACTCTTGTACACCACTCTCCTCTACTCCACACCACTATACTCCATGCATCTCTACTCTACTCCACACCACTATACTTCACACAACTCTACACCACTCCACCTCACTCAATGCCACTCTACTTCACTCCACTCTACTTTATGGCACTCCACTCTATGCCACTTCACTCCACTCCACTATATGCCACTCCACAATACTCCACTTTAATCTACACCACTCTACTCTATGCCACCATACTCTATGACACTCCACTCTACGCCACTCTACTCTATGCCACTCTCTGCAGCTCCACTCTATACCAATCCAAACCAATTCATTCCACGCTACGCCACTCTACTCCATAGCATGCCACTCTACTCCACTCCAGGCTATTCTACTCCACTCTACACCCACTCTACTTCACTCTATACCACTCTACTCTCTGCAATTCTACGCCACTCTAAACCTCCCTACTCTACACCACTCCACTCTATGCCACTCTGCACCACTCAATTCTACGCCTCTCTACTTCTCTCTACTCTATGCCACTCCACTCTAATCCAGTCTACTCTATGCCACTCTACTCTGTGCCACCCTACTCTATGCCACTCCTCTCTACAACACTCCACTCTCCTCTACGCCACTCCATACCACTCTACTCTATGCCACTCTACTCTACTCTACCTAACTCTACTTCATGCCACTCTATGCCACTCTACTCTACACTCCTCCACTCTACGCCAATCAACTCCACACTACTCTACGTCACTCTACTCTATGCCAATCTGCTGTATGCCACTCTACTCCATGCCACGTCACTCTACACCACCCACTCTATTCTATGCCACTACACACCACTCTACTCTATGCCACTGTACTCTATTCCACTCCACTATATGCCACTATACTGTAAGCCGCTCCAACCTATGCCACTCCACTTCATGTCACTCTACTCTACGCTACTCTACTCTAAACCACTCCTCTCTATACAAGTTCGCTCTACCCACCTCTACTCTATGCCTCTCTACTCTATGCCACGCCACGCAACTCCACTCTAAGCAACTCCACTCTACGCCATTCCACTCTATGCTACTCCATTCTACTCTTCTCTATGCCACTCTACACCACTGTACTCTATTCCCCCCACTAAGCATCACTCCACTCTACAGCACTGTACTCTACACCACTCTACTCCACTCCACGACACTCTACCCTACACCACTCCATTTCACTCCGCTCCTCTTCACTCCACTCTACTTGACTCTACTCTACACCACACCACTCTACTCTCTGTCACGTCAGTCCATGCCACTCCACTCTACTCCACTCTACTCCACTCTACTTTATGCCACTCTAATCCACTCGACAGCACTGTATGCAACACCACTCCACTCTACTCTACGCCAGTCAACTCTACTCTACTGCACTCTATGCACTCCACGCTATGCCATTTTACTTTACCCCACTCTACTGCACTCTTCTCTACACCACTCTCTCAGGGGCGGCTCCTCCATGTGGGCAGAGGAGTGTCGCCCCACTGCTTTCTCGTAGTGCGAGAAGCAGAAACATAAATGGTATTATAAATATGCAGAAGGGTTTGGTTGGGGGCGGGCGGGTGGGCGTTCCTGCTCGAGGGCAGGGGTGGAGTAGCTTGCCCACTCTGAGGGCGCTGACTGTCTGGTCGGCCCCAGGGCTACAGTCATACCCACTCTCCCTTTTCTGCATGTAGGCTGCATGCAGCCTACATGCTCTATGCCACTCTATTCTACACCATGCTACTAACTTTTAGCTATGCTGAACAGAATTGGATAACTCAATACCAGGTGGAAACAGAATTTGCCCATCAAGGTACTAGTTCTTCAGCAGTAGCATTACTCAGACCTGCTTTGACTTCAAAATATAACTAACCTGCAATTTGTAGCACACTGAGAAGTTGGCATCACAATGTATTGCAACTGCCAGGCATGGAGATAGCACATGCCATTATCACAACAACTGAATACAGGTGTCACACAGCAGTGATGTCATGCAGCAGTGACATGACTCAAAATGACGGGGTGCCCCAGCAGAATGCGATGAGGGGCCCCTGAGTCTCCTATATCTCACAGATACTCATTCAGCCCTTGGCAAATGGGCCCTCCTGAGGGGTTGGGGCCCCACGAAGGGTTAGAGCCCCTCTGCACCACAGGGACTGCAATAAGTCCCTTTCACGCAGGCGCACAAACGTCTTCTGTGGAATAATTTCCGTCCCCGACTCTTCCATAGAGGCATGATTGGGCACTTTTGCCTATAGCAGGGGATCTTTGCTTGAAATCAACAGGCAAATGGACTGGCCACGAAACATGTCCCTGGGCAGCTGCCATCTTTGACGCTTCTCTTGCGCAAAAGCAGTAGTACCAGCCAACGGAGTTGACTTCAGGGTGTTTGCATGCACTGCAGTCGCTGGTGTGCACTATGTTGGTAGGCACTCATTTATCATTTCTCTTCTGGGCACTGTTGACTTACTGCCTTTCGACTTCAGGCTCTGCCACTGGATTTGCCACTGGTTCTTTGGCAGATTGTGTGTTTGTCATAATTTACAAGGGTCTACTCTGTGTGGCAATCACTGCAGACAGGTGCTTTGTTTGACGAAGGGTTTTGGTATTAACAATATTGTCTTTCTCATATTAATGTTCATAAGAAATGTTTAGTTAAGTGTTTTCTGCTCCTGTCAATTGCCGTTAACTTAATTTAACTGAAACGTTTTCTTTTGTGTTTGTCTTCAAGGCTGGCCTGGTCATCTGCCTCCTCTATGGGCATCATTTAAATGTATTTAAGAATTGCATTTGCTGCCCCTATTTTACAACTTTTAATCGACCTGGGCTCGTATCAGTAACCAGCTGTTTGCTGTTGTCTTAAATTTTTGTGAAGTAACATGCTGCAGCCAAGCGTTTTCGATGGTCAATCACCGGAGTAAGAAATTACGTGATGTCATTTCCTGTCAGTCATCGGTTGCGCCAGGAACACCCCACTTCATCAAGTTGGGGGGAGGCTGGGTGCATGGAAGGAAGGATGGGGGTGGGCGATGAGGGAATAGAGGGATGGATGGATGAATTCATTTTGACGGGTATGGATAGAAAGAAGGGGAAAAAGATGAAGAGAACCGTGGATGGAATAAATAATGGAGAGATGGAAGGATCGCTGGAGAGAACGAAAGATGAATGGGCAGATGAATGGGTGGAAAGATGGAATGAAGGATAGAATGATGGATGGTAGATAGAAAGAAAGATGTTTGGTTCTAGAGAAAAATGTATCAATGGAGAGAAGAAAGGGTGGGTGGAGAGAAGGAAAGATTGATGATGGATGGTAGAAGAAAGGAAGTATAGATGGATGGCTGAGTTTATGAATGGAGAAAAGAATGAAAGTAAAAAGACAGAATGAAAGACGGAAAGCTGGGTGGATGGTTGGATGGATAAATAGATAAATACATGCAAATGGTCTATCTGGAAAAATACAGAAAGCAAAATGAAGAGAACGAAGGCAGGGTGGATGCATGGATTAATTTATGGGGAGGATAAAGGTCGGGCAGCTGAATGAAGAGAAAAAGGAAGGAGATAAAAAAGACAAACAAGAATAGATGATGGATAGAGAGAATGATAGATGGACAGATGAACATAAGGGAAAGACATAAAGAAAGATGTACAAAAGGAAGAAGTAAGAGATAAAAGAAAAAAGGATGGAGTGACTGGAGGTATAGGATGAAAGATGGTTGAGAAGATGCAGATAGAAGGGTTGAGAGAAGGAAAGAAGCATTGTTGCATGGGTAAGTAGATGAAAATATGGAGAAGACATAAAGAATGGAGAAGAGGAGGACGGAAAGGGCCATATACAGACAGGGTGGACAAGATAAAAGAAGAAAAGGAGAATAACAGAAAAAGGTTGAAGAGAAAGTAGGAAGGAGACAAAAGGAATGAAGTAAAGAGGGGAGATAAAGTGGACACAGATGAAATTACATGAAATAAAGGAGGTACGAAAGAAGGAAAGCAAGAAGGAAAGATGGAAAAAGATGGACAGAAAAAGGAAAAGATAGATGGAGTGGAAGTACAAGGAAAAAGGACCACATTTAAGATGGAAAGAAAGACTAAAAGATGGATAAAAGGACAGTCATATGGAAATAAAACTGCATGGAAAAATGAATAGAAACATTAAGAAACAAAAACTGAAGCAAGAAAAGGAGAAAGAAAAGAAGGAAAGAAAATGGTAAGAATGAAGGACATGGTAAAAAAATGAACGAAACATGAGAGAAACATGGAAAGATTGATTGGGCAACCCTCCAACCAATATCCTTTGGGTGGAAATGCCTTCTCTGTTCGCCTGAGTATCCTTTCACAACTACCTCTAAAACCTATTTCTTTTTTGCCCAATTTATCTGAAAATTGTTCGGCATAATCTACAATATGGCACAATTTTTTACAAAACGTTCTTATGTTCTTTGGAAAGAGTGTTTTCCATAAGGAGTAGAGCCACCCGCTCCCTGAAAGAGTGCCGGGCTTGCTTGCCCAGTGCTGTTTGAATTATTGTTCAACGTGAAGGGGATGGTATTTTTGGCTAGTCCCTTCATCAGGGGTCAACAGGCATGTGTGATCACTTCCCCTGCCTGGGATTTTCATGAAATGACACCACTTCGACCTCCACGTGCCCCGCTTATTCAGGAAGCACAAGAATGGAACATTATTCACAGAAATCGTTTCCACCCCGAACACATCACCAGTAACTCAGTTATCGCTATTGTCTGAGGCTAATCCGGACAGCTTCTGATTGGAGAGCCCTAGTCACAGGCCGGGGACAATGATTCCTGGAAGCCGACTCCACGTGCCCAACTGTGAGCGAAGACTGACATTAGGCAGAGCAGCATAACAGGGAAGTCCTTCTCAGCACAGGAAAGACCCAAAGTGATGGGGACAGGATGTCCCCAGTCCTGTCAGTGGTGCATCGTTCACACTGTGTAAGAGTGAGATCCTAAATGATTGGCCTGTGTTGGTAATTATCTACTGGAAGAAGAGCTCATTTCCACACAAGTGCTTGTCATCAAGGTATTCCTGTAAGAGCAGTGACGCCAATTTGGAATCTAGTGCCAGAATTACTATGATGTCACCAAACAAAGGGGCATATTTACAAGTCCCTATCACCACGGGAACGTCACTTTTCACGACGTGGTGGTGGCGATGGATGTATGACTAAACAACTACTTCCTAAACCACGACTGCCTTAACCACGAAGGCTAAACAACGAGCATTGCTAAACCACTACTATTTAAACAACGACTTCCTGAAGCACGAAAATTCTTTACATTTCTCTTTACCAAATTACGCCACTATGTACTTTTAAATAATCATGTTTTTAATTTTAAAATAAAGTTTGTTAAACTTACCTGTCTGCAAATTCTCCGTCTTCTCATCACCGGAAGGCACTGCAGTCCGGAAAACAGAGGAAAACGATCTTGCGCATGCATCAGCAGATTCGTCCAAAATAGAAGACGGACAAATATTTAAATACAAAGATATTGTATCGCGTTTGAAAATCAAAAGATTAACATATTTCAATAAAACTTTTTTTTGCATATGCTTGAAAATAAAAATATAACACATTATTAATAAATAGATTTTTTTAAAGCAGAAATGTGTCTGATTTTATTATTTTTCCCCACCCAAAAAATGTTCATATTTATTTTTTAAATGTATATATATAGTGTTTGACAATTTTATATTTATGCTTATATAAATGTAATTTGGTTTTAATTTTTTTTTTTATACTACTAATTAAATAGCACAGTAATACAAATTTTACCTGGGATTTAAATTACTTTAACACCCATTACCCATAACATTCCTACATCCCATTCCAAGAGTTAAGTAATTTGGTATCAAAAATAGTCCTGCCTACCTTACAAAGACAGAGCATTCCCAAAGACGCTGTTCCCACGACGAAAGCATGATGAGAGCAGACTGCTTGCCCACACTCCATAGAGTCCACCAGCCAGGAGACTACACTGCCGAATCCGAGTGGGTGGGGGCGGAGAGAATTCCTGGTTGCCCACCATCCTGATTGCAGCAATGCGAAGAGGAGTGGGTGCCAGAAAAAAAGGTGACCTGCAAATCATTGTGCCAGTGCCATAGAGTAATGAGAGAGTGATGAGGGGGCGGAGATGAGTGACCTGACGAATCAGTACAGCCAAAGAGCCAAAAGCAATTATTGGATTTGCTTTTGGCTCTTTGGATCCAGTGCCTGATGTTTTGCAATATACGTCTTCTGAAATATGTGCTTTATTTGTATTGTTCAGTGTAAAATGCACTAGGCACATGGCGCCATTGAAATACCAAATAAAGGATAGTTACAATTTAAGAAACAGGGCCCACATCTGCGCATACCCATCAGTTTTGGCTTTCCTCACTGTGCCACATGACTCAAGCTAGATGTCTGGGAGTGCTTGCGTCCCGTGTTAGAGGGCACCTAGCCTGGCTGATCGATATCAATATCTAACGGAGATGAGTGACATGATGAATCAGCTTCATTGTGAACATTGCTCTGCTTGCCCTGAAGTCGTGGTTTAGGTCTTCGTGGTTGTTGAAAGTCGTGGTTTAGGACTTCGCTGTTCGAGATTCGTCGTGGTTCTGACTTCGTTGTTAAGGTAAGTCGTTGTTCCAATTTCGTTGTTTAGGATGTTTCCCGGTGGCGATATGTGCTTCGCCTTATTTACAAGGCGGCATTAAGCCTCTTAACGTGCCTTAACGCTGCCTTGTAAATAAGGCACCCTTTCACGCTATACTTAGCGTGAAAGGAGAGGGCAATGGGTGTTGCGGTGGGTGTTCCGCTGCAACTCCCAGGGAAAACCTGGTCTTAACATGGCGCAACGAGGAGAAATGTTTAATTTCTCCTCGTTTTTGCTGTTTCCATGTGTGCTGCGTTGTGCAGCACACATAGAAACAGCAAAACGCCATTGATTGTTTATGTGCTGGAAGGTGTCCCATCCTGCACATAAACAATCATTAAAAAAAAATGAAATTTTTCAACTTCTATGTGTGCTGCATTAAGCAGCACACATAGAAGTTACAAAACGCCATTTAAAGATTGTATGTGTGCAGGAAGGGACAGCTTCCTGAGCATAAACAATCTACCCCTGCAACACAGACACCCTTGCACTATGGTGCAAGGGTGCCTGCGTTGGCACTAGGCAGCTAAATTTAGCGCCAGTGAAAGGAGGCACGCAGGGCTGCACCATATTGTTGTAAACATGGTGCAGCCCTGCGTTTCAGGGGTGGCAGAGCATGGCATTAAGCCAAGAAAGCTAACGTTGCGCTCCGTCACTTCTATTGTAAATATGCCCCAAAGATGCTGTGACGGGTTGCATGAGAAGGCAAGAGCCATATCTACCAATATAAGGCGCTGTCCTGCTCTCTTCATTGTGATTGCACCGAATCAGGCCATAGAAAGGAAGATAGTATGGAATTAATCTTCTTAAAAAACTTTTTAGGAATAGGGACTGGAATGTTAGAGATGGTATATAAAATTATAGGTGATAATATCATCTTTATAGTGTCTAGACGGCCCCACCAAGATATATAAAGGGGATGCCATTTAGCTACTAAATCTGAAACCTTTTGTATGCATTTGGTCATACAAAGTGCCACCGTGTCTGCTATTGAGGAAGTCACGTGTAAACCTAAATATTTAATGTGGTGAGGGCTCCAAGTAAAGTTGGAAGCACAAAAATCCGACTTGAAAGTATACTTAGTTAAGGGCAAAATTTCACACTTATCGTTATTCAGTTTATATCCAGAGATGCTAGAATAAGCCTGCACCTCCTCCAAAAAGTAGGTATTGAGTCTTCCGGTTTGGACATGAAAAGCAGAATGTCATCAGCATATGCTGCAAGTTTAATATGGGAATTAGATGATTGGAATCCATGTAGGTCAGGATTTTGACGTAATTTGGAGAGAAAGGGTTCTAAGGCCAAGTTAAAAAGGAAAGGGGAGAGTGGGCATCCCTGACGCACTCCTCTCTTTAAGTCAAAAAATGGTGAGATCAAACCGTTGGCACATACTGCCGCACGAGGATTGGAGTATAGTAGAGCGATTAGGGAGGTAAATTTAGGGCCAAAGCCAAACCACTTGAGAGTATAGAATAAAAAGGTCCATTCAACTCTGTCAAACGCCTTCTCGGCATCAAGTGCAATTGCTGCCACGGGGTACTTTAAATGGGAGGATTTAGACAAGGCATTAAAAGAAGTCTCGTATTGTCGGTAATAAATCTCCCCTTAACGAATCCAGATTGTTCTTTCCCCAATAAGTCAGGTAGGTATGAGTCTAATCGTATGGCTAATGCTTTGGAAAAAATGTTGTAGTCTATGTTAACCAGGGATATAGGCCTGTAATTCTTGCAATATTTAAAATCCTTGCCCTCTTTGGGGATGAGGCAAATATGAGCTTCTGAAAAAGAACCTGAAGAGCTACCTGATGTGCTAAAGGAATCTAATAAAGAATGTAACTTGGGCATTATGAGCTTGGAGAAGTGTTGGTAAAATTCTACGGTGAAACCATCTGGTCCTGGTGCTTTGTCCTTTTTAAGATGTTGGAGATCCCGTTCCCATGCCTCCTCTGTTTTAGATTTCTGCCTATTAATGTCCCCGCCCCTTAAATACTTATATAAAGTGGAAGCTCTGGGTCTAGTTTTTAGTAAAGTGCAAAGTATAGAGGAAGGTTCTGATGGAGTGGAAAAAGTGGGTGTGGTGGATAATTGATTGTATCTATCCATCACAGCAGTTTTAAGTAATCTATATTTGTGAAATCTCGAGGCAGGTAAGTCGAATAATTGACTAAGCGAGGGGAAGGATAAAAAGTTTGATTGTGCAAATAACTGATGAATCCAGATCAAACCCCTCTGTCGCCAAGTCTTCCAGTAGAAAGGTTTACTTCGAATAGTTAGGCCTTTGTTGTGCCAAATTGTGGAATTAAGAAATAGCTCCATAGTATTGTGCGTGGAAGCAGATGTGGGTTCTAAAAGCTTCGAGGTCAATTTGATTATGGGAGTGGACATAGCCTGTGGTTTGCGTGAAAACGAGAGGTATTCCTGAAAAGAGAAAGGGGATATGAAGTAAAGGTCAGTTATTGTCCATAAGGGGCACTCATCCACAGATTCAAGTAACCAAAAGGATGCTTGACGTAGGAGAAAAGCTGTCTGGTATGTCTGAAAGTCTGGAAAGTTAACCCCACCTTCTGTACTAGGACGAGTTAATTTAGCTAAAGACATTCTGGACCTCTTGTTGCTCCATAGAAAGGAAGATAGTATGGAATTAATCTTCTTAAAAAACTTTTTAGGAATAGGGACTGGAATGTTAGAGATGGTATATAAAATTATAGGTGATAACATCATCTTTATAGTGTCTAGACGGCCCCACCAAGATATATAAAGGGGATGCCATTTAGCTACTAAATCTGAAACCTTTTGTATGCATTTGGTCATACAAAGTGCCACTGTGTCTGCTATTGAGGAAGTCACGTGTAAACCTAAATATTTAATGTGGTGAGGGCTCCAAGTAAAGTTGGAAGCACAAAAATCCGACTTCAAAGTATACTTAGTTAAGGGCAAAATTTCACACTTATCGTTATTCAGTTTATATCCAGAGATGCTAGAATAAGCCTGCACCTCCTCCAAAAAGTAGGTATTGAGTCTTCCGGTTTGGACATGAAAAGCAGAATGTCATCAGCATATGCTGCAAGTTTAATATGGGAATTAGATGATTGGAATCCATGTAGGTCAGGATTTTGACGTAATTTGGAGAGAAAGGGTTCTAAGGCCAAGTTAAAAGGAAAGGGGAGAGTGGGCATCCCTGACGCACTCCTCTCTTTAAGTCAAAAATGGTGAGATCAAACCGTTGGCACATACTGCCGCGCGAGGATTGGAGTATAGTAGAGCGATTAGGGAGGTAAATTTAGGGCCAAAGCCAAACCACTTGAGAGTATAGAATAAAAAGGTCCATTCAACTCTGTCAAACGCCTTCTCGGCATCAAGTGCAATTGCTGCCAGGGGGTACTTTAAATGGGAGGATTTAGACAAGGCATTAAAAAGAAGTCTCGTATTGTCGGTAATAAATCTCCCTTAACGAATCCAGATTGTTCTTTCCCCAATAAGTCAGGTAGGTATGAGTCTAATCGTATGGCTAATGCTTTGGAAAAAATGTTGTAGTCTATGTTAACCAGGGATATAGGCCTGTAATTCTTGCAATATTTAAAATCCTTGCCCTCTTTGGGGATGAGGCAAATATGAGCTTCTGAAAAAGAACCTGAAGAGCTACCTGATGTGCTAAAGGAATCTAATAAAGAATGTAACTTGGGCATTATGAGCTTGGAGAAGTGTTGGTAAAATTCTACGGTGAAACCATCTGGTCCTGGTGCTTTGTCCTTTTTAAGATGTTGGAGATCCCGTTCCCATGCCTCCTCTGTTTTAGATTTCTGCCTATTAATGTCCCCGCCCCGTAAATACTTATATAAAGTGGAAGCTCTGGGTCTAGTTTTTAGTAAAGTGCAAAGTATAGAGGAAGGTTCTGATGGAGTGGAAATAGTGGGTGTGGTGGATAATTGATTGTATCTATCCATCACAGCAGTTTTAAGTAATCTATATTTGTGAATGCTCGAGGCAGGTAAGTCGAATAATTGACTAAGCGAGGGAAGGATAAAAGTTTGATTGTGCAAATAACTGATGAATCCAGATCAAACCCCTCTGTCGCCAAGTCTTCCAGTAGAAAGGTTTACTTCGAATAGTTAGGCCTTTGTTGTGCCAAATTGTGGAATTAAGAAATAGCTCCATAGTATTGTGCGTGGAAGCAGATGTGGGTTCTAAAAGCTTCGAGGTCAATTTGATTATGGGAGTGGACATAGCCTGTGGTTTGCGTGAAAACGAGAGGTATTCCTGAAAAGAGAAAGGGGATATGAAGTAAAGGTCAGTTATTGTCCATAAGGGGCACTCATCCACAGATTCAAGTAACCAAAAGGATGCTTGACGTAGGAGAAAAGCTGTCTGGTATGTCTGAAAGTCTGGAAAGTTAACCCCACCTTCTGTACTAGGACGAGTTAATTTAGCTAAAGACATTCTGGACCTCTTGTTGCTCCATAGAAAGGAAGATAGTATGGAATTAATCTTCTTAAAAAACTTTTTAGGAATAGGGACTGGAATGTTAGAGATGGTATATAAAATTATAGGTGATAACATCATCTTTATAGTGTCTAGACGGCCCCACCAAGGCCAAGTTAAAAAGGAAAGGGGAGAGTGGGCATCCCTGACGCACTCCTCTCTTTAAGTCAAAAAATGGTGAGATCAAACCGTTGGCACATACTGCCGCGCGGGATTGGAGTATAGTAGAGCGATTAGGGAGGTAAATTTAGGGCCAAAGCCAAACCACTTGAGAGTATAGAATAAAAAGGTCCATTCAACTCTGTCAAACGCCTTCTCGGCATCAAGTGCAATTGCTGCCAGGGGTACTTTAAATGGGAGGATTTAGACAAGGCATTAAAAGAAGTCTCGTATTGTCGGTAATAAATCTCCCTTAACGAATCCAGATTGTTCTTTCCCCAATAAGTCAGGTAGGTATGAGTCTAATCGTATGGCTAATGCTTTGGAAAAAATGTTGTAGTCTATGTTAACCAGGGATATAGGCCTGTAATTCTTGCAATATTTAAAATCCTTGCCCTCTTTGGGGATGAGGCAAATATGAGCTTCTGAAAAAGAACCTGAAGAGCTACCTGATGTGCTAAAGGAATCTAATAAAGAATGTAACTTGGGCATTATGAGCTTGGAGAAGTGTTGGTAAAATTCTACGGTGAAACCATCTGGTCCTGGTGCTTTGTCCTTTTTAAGATGTTGGAGAGCCTTTAACAATTCTTGGTATGTTAAATCTGACTCCAGGGAGGAAAGATTTGGGAAAGCGTTTTGAGGTTTTTGAATACCAGAGAAAAAGTGCAGAAGAGAATTTTCAGAGGGTTGTGTTTCAGAGTCGTACAGAGACTTGTAAAAGAGAGAGAATTCATTCAAAATTTCATTATCTTTAAATTTTAGGTTTAATCCGTTGTCATAAAAGGATTCTATATTCAGCTTGTTTTGTTTAACTTTTAAATAATTAGCCAATAGTTTCCCAGCCTTATTTTTGCCTCCGTAGAATTTTGCACTGGATTTTAACAAATATAATGAGGCGTCCTCCGTTGACTTCTTATTAAATTGCATTTTGGCGTTTATGAGAGCTGTGAGGCAATCTTTTGAATGTGAAGTGTAGAAGGAGTGTTCCAATCTTTTAATATCCTGTAGGAGATCCTTAGTTAATTTGCGGAAGAGTTTTCGTTTCTTTGCAACAAAGCCAATTATGAAGCCCCTCGCTGAGGCTTTAAAAGCATCCCATATGGTTGAACATGATATGGAATCTGTTTGATTCATCTCGTAGAACTCATAAAAAAAGGAAGTAAACGAGGCAGTAAACTTTGGGTCTAGAAGGAGGGTATTGTTGAAGCGCCATCTTTTGGAACCTGTAACTTTAGGTAAAATATCTAGGTCGATCGAGACATGAGCGTGATCTGATAATAGGATGGGACCAATCTCTGCATTTGTAAGGTTTTGTGAGATGTTGTGAGAGACAAATATGTAATCGATCCTTGATTGGGTTTGATGGGAAGGGGAATAAAAGAGTACTCTCTAGTAGTTGGGTTACAGAGACGCCACGCGTCCAAAAGTTTGTGTTGATTAATAGCATGCATAAAGGATCTATGGGACTTGTTGGGAATGAAAGAAACTTTGGAATTCCTATCTATAAACGGATCAAAGGTCTGATTGCAATCACCCGCCAAAATGAAATTAACTTCCATGTGTTGGGTAATTTGCTTAGCCAGTGTGGGCCAAAAGGAAGGTTCTCCGCATGTAGGGGCATAGACATTGAGAAGAGATACAGGAACACCCTTCAAAGATAACTTAACATTTAGCCATCTACCATCAGCATCCGAGTCCTGGGATATAACTGTAAACGAGAGGGATCTACGGCACAATATCATCACTCCATTACGTTTGCCATCCCCGGGGGAAAAGAAGACCTCCCCACCCAGCCCCTTTTCAATTTTAATGATTCAACATTCGATAAGTGGGTTTCTTGCAAGAATACAATATCGGCTTCTAATTTGGCTAAGTAAGAGAGAACTCTCTGCCTCTTGATGGGGAGTTTAATCCCCTAACGTTCCAGGTGATCAATTTTAATGACATAAGTAAATAAAAACAATTTGTACTGAAATTATGAGCCATAAGTCCAATTCATTATAGTAGCAATGTGAAATAAGAGATATGCAAAACAGGAAAGGAGTATTTTCTGCAGCTTCAAAGTTGAGAAAAATAGGTAAATCATGTAACAAGGGCGTAAAATGTGAGCTGAAGATAGGAATAAGAGAAGAGAAAGATCTAAGAAACAGGCGAAAGGAAGATGCAAAAATAGAAATAAGCAGAGTTATGATGATCAAGAATACGATAGATATCAAGAAGTGTGAAGAATTAGTTATACATGTGACACCAGCACGTGAAAGGATACAAGCAATGAAAGAAAAAAGACAAAAAACAAAAGACATACCCAGCACCAAACTTGAGGGAATGTGGGGGAAGGACATACCTACAGAGGAAGGGTCATGGATATACGGGAGGATGGATGGGACCACATGGGTTAGGCAACACAACCGGGATCAACAAAACGGAGGACCAAGGAAAAACCACGGTAGACGAGTAGAAAAACCTGTGGAGACAATAACAATCAAAGATTAGGAGATGTTTCAAAACATAACTGTAAACCATTTATCTCATAAAACAGAACCAGGAAAACCAGCTTTTAACACTAAGTAACGTGAATAGTTCTGTAACGTCCTAGCCGTCGTATCAAATATATCGCCAACTGCTAAAAGGCGCATCTAAAATGGCGGAGTATAGCTGTTAAGCAAACAGAGACTGAAGAACTTGTGGGAGGAAGAAGAGGAGAAACAGTCCATCAAGTGTTGAATGAAGAGGAGGGTCCAGAGGAATCCATCTCGTGTGTCTTACAGGAGTTAATGAAGTCTTGTAAACGCATTGGATCTTCATACACCGTTGTTCTGTTATTATACGTGACTTTGAAGAGACAAGGATGGAAGAGACCGTATCTGGCCCCCAAGGAACGTAAATCCGCTCTCAAATTCAGGAAAGCTTTGCGTCTGTCGGCAGTAGCTTTAGCATAGTCTTGTGCGAAGAATAGAGACGAGCCTGACCATGTTATTTTTGGAGAGGCTCTAACCGCCGCAAGCACCTTCAATAAATCTGTATATTCTAAGAAATATAAGATGACTCCTCTTGGTCTCTGTGATGAGCTGGTTTGAGATGGCATCCGACCTAGCCTGTGAGCTCTTTGGATGTTGAGTTGCGTCCCCTCTGGCATGTGAAGTAGTTTAGGGAGAAAGGATCTAAAAAGTGAGAGAATCCGAACCTTCAAGTCCCTCTCCCAAACCGTAAATGCGTAAGTTGTTCCGTCTGTTGCGGTTTTCAAGCTCTTCAATTTGTTTCTGGAGTGTGGATACCTGAGAGTGCAGCTGAGAAACACCTTCACATGTGTTTTTTAGGGAGGAAACAGTGTTTTCAACTTCTGTAACTCTCGTTTCCAATCGGGACCAATTGTCTGTTAGAAGTTGCAGCTTGGTGTTAGTCTCTTCCATAAAGGGTCGGAGGGCTCTGATTTCCTCCAACAGCATCTCCATCGATACTGGTGAGGTTGACTTGGGTGGAGAAGGAGGGTCCTTCTTGAGACGCTTGGTGAGAGATTTCCCAACCGGGCCAGAGGGGGGATCCATAGTTGTTCTTAGTTGTCGAGGTGAGGATGATGAAGACTCCTCAAATCTAGAAAATTCAGTAAAGATTCTAGAATTTTTTATAAAAATGTTTTTCTTAGAGTTGGACGAGCTGGGTACTTTTATTCTGCCCATAAACCTCTGAATAAGTCTCTCCGTCGCCGGTCAGCAGTGTGGGAGTGTAAGAAGCGCTTCTCCTGAGGATTTTTGTATAACCTGAGGTCAACACTGACAAGAATCTCCGAACTCCCTCATCTACTTATTACTATCGTACTTCAACAATACATCACTTTGTCTTGTAGAAAGGCTAGACACCCATCAGAGGCTGAGTTATGCTGAATGCATCCAAAAACAGTCTGTGGATGTAATAATGAGCTCATCTCGTTTACTTCCCTACAGCAACATGTGACGCAAAACCATTGCTCTCTATAAAGGATGACTCAAATGACTGAAGAGTCTTAAAAGTCTTAAAATGGCTGCCCTGCATTCCTGTCACAAACCTCCATATAATTTTAAACACGTTGTGTCTTCCTAAGTCAATTTGATCAAATAATGAGTTTCCCAGCGACTTTCAGGCGCAGGATATGTTAACAACTTCAGCTTAGGAGTTATTAGAGGTTTAGGAAGCAAAATCGGGAAAGTCCGCGATCGCGGCAAAAATTCAAAATGGCGGCCGCGAAATTGCGTTTCTGACAGAGAGCAGATTTTCGGTTTTAAAATTACTTGCTGTTAGGGTTTGATGGAGGCGAGGGCTTCAGGTTGCTCTCCCAACCTTCATTCACGATCTGTCATCCACTCCGAGTCGTCACTCGGTCTTAGAAGTGGGTTTTTCCAAGACTCCTCCGGGAGCTTCACCCGTGCGCTGCCATTACCGCTGGGCGCCAAGCCACGCCCCCCCTGCTCACCCTCTTGGTAGCTTGGCACAGAGCAGTCAGGCTTATCTCACAGGCAATGTATAAAGTATTTGTTCACATACACACCGTAATACAGTGAAAACACTACAAAAGAAGTTCATACCACTTTAGAAATGCAGCCAATATCTATCTGAATAAAACAAGACCAAAATGACAAAAATCCAAAATACACAGGTCAAGATATCACTTTTAAAAGATTAAAGCAAGTTTAGTCCATAGAAATCAATGGATGCGCTTGATCAGGACAAGGTACCATAGATGCGTTAAAAAATCAAAGGCGTTTCAAGGCGCAGGGGAGGTGAAGTGTTGAAAAAGAAGATGATGTGCCGGTTCCTTACTATCACTGGGGAGGTGGTGCGTCGGTTCCTTATTGCTAGGCAGGGGAGGTGATGCGTCAGTTCCTCACTGTTGCACGAGAGGTGATGCGTCGGATGCGGACACAATGCGTAGGTTCCTTACTGCTGTGCGTTGTCGATGAAGAAATTGGTGCCCAGGGACACTGCGTTAAAAGTCAAATCGCGCTGCGAGGGTTCCACAGCGATGAAGCAGGCACTGCATCGAAGTCAGAGTGGAGCTTCACGGACTTCGGTGATGTGGTGCTCGAAACTCACGCAGCGGAGGTTCCAGGGCTCGAGTCGGGGTACCACGCGGGTGGACGGCGTCCCCCCACTTATTTTACCGGGAGCTCGATAACTGGAGCAAATGGAGCCACACATTCACACTTTGGCCTCTCTGGGACGAGATCGGAGCTCATTCAGAACGCTGCTCACGCGCTGGCTTCTCTGATGCAATCGCATCTAAGGGGTGAGCGAGGGAGGCAATGAGTCTGATGGTGCAAGCCACCTTTCGTGGACGTCACTTCCTGTCGTGACGTCAGCGTCCCCCACTTCTTTTTAGGACTTGTGCCCTGGGAGGTTCTACTGATGCACTGCGACGGAAGGCTGGGGCCTGCATTGTAAGCCACTGTCGATGCATCAAGCGGGGACCATGCACCGGTGCAGGCAGTGGCAATGCATCGAGTTTTGCAGCAATGCGCGGGTTCGGAATAATGCTGGGAGTAGATGCGTGGATTTTCTCCTTTAAATCAACAGAATTCACTTCCAAGAAGAGCCCAGGTACTGACAGGTGAAGTCTTTAATGTCTCTGAGACTTCTTAACAGGAGGCAAGCTCAGCTCAAGCCCTCGGAGATCCGTGGAAGCAGGATGTATAAAGCAAGGTCCAGTCCAAGACAGAAGCAGCAAGCAGCAGGCCAACACAGCAAAGCAAACAGCAAAATGGCAGTCCCTCCTGACAGCTATCCAGCTCTTCTTCCTGGCAGAATGTCCCCAACTCAGAAGCGTTCAGAGTATATGGTGTCACAGGTCCAGTACTTGTACCCATTTCCGCCTTTGAAGCAGGCAAATTTCAAAGGAAAGTCTTTGTAGTGCACAAGGTCCTGCCTTTCCCTGCCCTGGCTCCAGACACACTCTAGGGGGTGGAGACTTCTTTGTGTGAGGACAGGCACAACCCTATTCAGGTGTCAGTGTCAACTCCTCCCACCAGTGGCGTAACGAAAGTTTAAGGGGCCCCCCCTGCAATGTACACGGAGGGGCCCCCACTCCAGATTTTATCCGAAGCGCTCAGAACTCAGTACTGTGCTGAGGGGGCCCCCTGCAGCTCGGGCCCCTGCACCGCGGGGGATGCGGGGGCCTGTGTTACGCCCCTGCCTCCCACCACTTTAGTTCAGGAAGGCCCATCAGCCTGGTGATGGGCCATCAGGATATGCAGGGCACACCTCAGCTCCCTTTGTGTGACAGTCTAGAACAGAGTTCTCCAAAGTCGGTCCTGGAGGGCCGGATCCATGCCAGATTTTTAAGAAAACTACATTCATCTACATGGGGATATATTAAAAATCTGGCATGGATCCGGCCCTCCAGGACCGACTTTGGAGAACCCTGATCTAGAGTGAATGCACAAACATGCTAACTGTCATCCTGACCGAGATGTGTATTCCACACAGAGGCAGCGGCACAGAATGGTAAAGTAAGAAAATGCTAACTTTCTAAAAGTGGCATTTTCAGACCTGCAATTCAAAAACCAACTTTACCAAAAGATGTATTTTTGAATTGTCCAGAGACACTAAACTCCAATTTTCTATGAGCTCCCAGTTGGCAGATACCTTTGTAAGATGTTACAAGGTAGCTCCAATCCTAACCTGCGAAAGATAGGCCTTTCTGTAGGGAAAAACAAAATTAGCAGTATTTCACTACCAGGACATGTAAAACGCAACGGTACATGTCCTACCTTTTAAATACACTGCACCCTGCCGAGGGGGCTACCTTGGGCCTACCTTAGGGGTGCCTTACATGTACTAAAAGGGAAGGTTTGGGCTTGACAAGTGGGTGCAGTTGCCAGGTCGATATTGCAGTTTAAAATTGCACACATAGACATTGCAGTGGCTGGTCTGAGCCATGTTTGCAAGGCTACTTATGTGGGTGACACAATCAGTGCTGCAGGCCCACTAGTACCATTTGATTTACAGGCCCAGGGCACACATGGTGCACAGTACTAGGGACTTATTAGTAAATCAAATAAGCCAGTCATGGAGAAACCAATATACCATCACATTTTAGACAAGAAGCACTTGCACTTTAGTACTGGTTAGCACTGATAAAGTGCTCAGAGTCCTAAAGCCATCAAAAACGAATTTCAGCACACAGTCAAAAACAAGATGTCGGAAGCAAAAAGACAGGGGAAATCATGTCAAAGGATGCCAGGTCTAATACCGTGGAAAAGAAGTTTTGAGCTGGAAAGGTGCATTTTTACAATGCAATAAATGCTGTGCACCTCTTTGTTCCACAGGGGTGTTACTGGACTGGATCAGCACTAACACCCTTAGGTTATGATGTGGAGCCCAATTGTGGGCAGAGGAATGCCATACAGTTGTGTTCCCTCGCCATGCAAGCCCAGCTATAAGTATCTGATATGCTGGGCTTTGATTTTGGCCCCGGCCTCATTCTTGTCTAGAGTGTGCACAAACACCTAGGCCTGTCCTTTGACATGAGAGATATCCTAGACCTGTGAGAGGTCCAGGACCTGAAGGGACTCACAAAGTTGACTCTCATTTGTTAGACACTGGACTGCTGCTGTGTCATGGGTTTAGTATGTACCATGGTTATGGCAGTGTACCATGTTTTGTGAATCTGTAGCTGTGAACAGACATTTTTACCTGTGTCACAAGAATAGTGTCCTACTGGCTGCCTCATGTAAAGTTCAGCTGCTACACGGCGCAAGATGGCTACACAATAATGAGGCTCTGTTGGCTGGGTTATGAATCCCACACTTATCATCAGAAGGTACAGTGATCTGCTGTTGCAGTGTGCCTACCCATGCATGCCAGTGCATGAGGAACTGAATGAATTGCAAAGATTGAAATTTTATCACGGATGTTAGACCTGACATCCTCCAAACTTTTTGCCTTCACCCCTCCTATTTTCTGAAAAATATTTTTTTTACATTTGGACTCTATGCACTTTATCGCTGCTAACCAGTGCTACATTGCTTGTGCTCACTCCCGAAAACATGGAAAAATTGGCCAACACCTGATCGGCAGATTTAATTTACTTGTAAATCCCTAGTAAAGTGTTCCACATGTGCCCTGGGCCTGTAAATTAAATGCTACTAGTGGACCTGCAGCACTCATTGTCCCACCCACTAAAGAAACACTTTAAAACATTTCTCAAGCCTGCCATTGCGGCATGTAGTGCAGTTTTAAACTGCCAGTTTGACCTGGCAAAAAATAAATTTGTGTCATCAATATGCCCTGAATAATTGGCATAGCTTGAGTCGCAGCCGTTAGTAAGTATCTACGAAGTGTAGTATCACCATCTGAATTTGGCGTTTCTACCATGGCGTTGTTATATGCGAACCACACTTCGTAGATACTCACTAACGGTTTCGACTCAAGCTATGCCAATTATTCAGGGCCTATTGATGACACAAATTTCTTGAAAGTTTACATCACTCATCTTGGATTAATTATTTTAAGGTTCACTTGATCTATTCTCTAAGGGGTCCGCATTCTACATAAGAATCTTTCTGTCCTGAAGATGGTCTATTAGATGAATCACTTAACAAGACTGAAACATCAACAAGTTTAACCCATTTTCATGAAATAATATTGTTGTACAATAATTTTTTACTGAGTGTTAAAGAATCATTTTTTTGTTGTACCAGGTCTTTGAAATTGATTATTTACATTAGTGACTAGCAGATATATTTTTATATACATTGAAAACTGTCAATCTCTGTCACTTTTGTGTATGTGAATACTGTTTTTTACCCTTCAATTTATTTTATCTGATTATAATCTTTACAAAATAAGAATACACGTGTTGTTCATTTATTCTTTGATTAATTCACTCTCTGATTATACAAATTGATTTATAAAATTCATATGTTTGAAGCAACTTATTGGGGCACTCATAAATGATACTTTTGGAAAGTTGGCATTTTCTTGTCCTAACCATTTGGTGGCTGCTGCCTGTGTCCTGTATCACATGACTGTGAATGGCTTTGCTGTTAGGGTTTTTGTGTTTCTTCCCAAAAAGTGAGACAAAAGGGGACTAGGCATTGGCTGTTGTGCCATCCTGCTAGGGTGACTGGGGCAGAGCTGTGCCCTGCCCCACTTACACTTCATAAGGCTTGCCTCCAGCTCACACAAGGGAACCTGGCACTAGTATTTTGCCATCCCAGACTTCTTGGAGCCTTTGCAGGGGCAAGGAGGAATTTCCTAGAACCAGATGTGGGGGTAGTCTAGAAAATCCCCCATTTCAAAGACCGGCACATGGTATAAATATTGAACCCTCAGAACACTTCTTCTGTGGGAACACCCACGCAACGTCCATGAAACACCTACCCAGGGCAAAATAACACAATGCAGCGATTTGGGCTGCGTTGCGTTACTCCAGATTTTTGGAGCCACTCAAAGCCATGCAAAGGGGCTTTGCGTGACTTCAAAAATCTGACAAGATTTGCGTTGCTCTTGCACCACATTACGTGGTGCAAGAGCAACGCAAACCAGGTCATAAATATGGCACATAGGGTACACATAGAGACACAATGAGAAACTACATAGGTACATATTTGTTGATGCTCAATTTATTCTTCTCTTCCTTGTGGAGTATGCCCACAAATCACTGGGACCGCATCCACCTCAAGGGGCACCGGCTCCCCCAACCATAGCACAGCTCTTCAACTTTAGGTACCCCAACATTATTCTCTGGCTGGCTAGGGAGCAGCAACAGTTTCAACATGATGAGAATCACATCTCTGCCCAAGCAGGAATTTCTGCCAGTAAAGGGCACACTACAAAAAGCAGGAATACCTTACAGCATGTTATACCCACCGAAGCTTCGGATACTCATGGATGGCAAACTGCACTTCTTTATGAACCTGGCCCAGAACCTGCTGCGACAGGTGCTGCTAGGGCCACTGCATGGCGCAACAACTACACCCCTATGAACAAGAAGAACTAGGCTACATTTTTCTGCCCTTAAACAAAGTGTCGTTAGGAAAAGAAGAAGGACAATCTGTAGATGGATCCTCACCACCTCTAGTTACAACTTTCTAAAAAAAACTGCACTGCTGTACAGCTAAAATATTCTGCATGTCAGAACTGCAGCTCAAAGACCAACCTGAAACCTGGTGCTTTAATTGTGAGTGGCACTTTGCTTTTTCTGGATACCTGACACACAGACTCTCCATGAAAGTTGGGCATACACTGTACCCTCATTCTGCCAGAGTAGGGAATTTCCCTGACATTAGACCCTATTTCTGCTTAGGGTGAGTACCTGAGACCCCCAGCGGAAGAGTTAGAACAGTAAGAAGGATGTGACTGATAGCGCGCAAAGTCCCCAGACCCCCAGACCCTGCGCATATGCAATTTTGGTGGTTGGATAAAACATTGGGGACATGAGGGCAATGTTAGTATCTTTGGCATGTTAGGGAGGCTAGAGTGGGAGTGGGTGGGAAGAGAAAAGTGCATAAGATATGTATTGAAATGCTATGCATGATGAGACTCTGGCTACTCATGGATTACACCACCAACACAGACAATCGACGCATGTAATACAGACCCTCACAGGCACACACAACCTGCAGACAAGTAGATACTCAGTGGCCTCTCAAGGTGCAGCCATTTAAACTCAGGAAATAGACATAGGCCTATTACAGAAAACACACTTAACATGCTCGACTGAAGCTAGATTACAAGCCAGATGGATCCAAACCAAATACACAGCGTCCTATTCCTCATATGCCCGAAGCGCAGCCATACTGGTGAGACGCGGTGCCCCACATTCATCCACTACACAAAACACTAAACCCGCAGACGCGATATATTATACTTAGGCTATCCTGTTTTAGGTTTAAACCTATAATAACTGATAAAACCACGCCGAAAGGAAAATAGCACTCACGAGTGTAAACATATAAACACTGAAAAAACACCTTCGCAACCACAAACTAAATGCCATTCAAAGAAAGGAAAAGGTGAGTGAAAGAGTAATTTTTATTTCTTCCTGAAGGGGCCAATACAATGTAACTTTGTTATACAAGCAGTAGCAAGAAAGACTAACATTATTCTGCTTGAGATTTGTTGTTTAGGGATGTCGTTATAATATTGTTTCTTCTCCCTTTAGCTTTTTTCAGTTTTGTGGTCTTTGGTCTAAAGAGGCAGGGTTTAGAAGCATGTTTTAGGTCTTATTTATTTTATAAACTGTAGAGAATCAGGCAATATCAAAATCATATTTGAGATTTTGGCTACGTTTGATTCTTTCACTGATAGGTGAAGTGGCTGGTTTCATACGAATCTTTCCCAATATGTACCATCACATTTACCCACAAACAGAGAATGGGTGAAACTCTTTGATACATCAGCCCCCTTTTATAGCGAGTCAGTATTGATAGTATGTGAATTGCTAAACACCCCAGGCTTTAAACATTCAATGCAAGGTGAAGTGACAGATATATGTTAAAAGCGCGCTGTCACCAAGCATCTGGGATAGTGGTGAAAACATGACACCAGATGTTTGTAAAACATGGAACACGTTGTCACTTGGAATGCTGCTGCAAAAAGTTCTTACCAAATTCAACAAAGATTGGAGTGATATTGTTTGTATTTGCAGTAATTCAGCTACATATATGAAAAAGTTGTGTAATGACCTGTCAAAATCGATACCTGAGCTGAAGTGCTTCCCTGTAAGAGATCCTTGCCACTTGCTAGATGGTATGCTGAAAGCATCTTTACAATCTTCAGAGTTAATTCAGAATGCTATTGACATTATAGTTCATTCTGGTGCACTGTTTTTGTTATGCGCGGGAACTAAAATGCAAATATTTCTCATTTTGTGCTTTGTGTGGCATCAAAGAAAGAGTCATCCCAACTGTGTCATTTAGCTGGTGATTCTCAGTCCTAGAGGCTGCGAATGATATATTATCCATGTGATGACCGTTTACATAATTTTTGCTTAGTGATGATGCCAAAGGCAAGAAATGTGAGGATCTTTGGTCGCATATTGATAGTGATGTGAAAAAAATGTACACTCTACTGCATTCTTAGATTTTTACAGGCAAACATGACTGCTGTAGTGGACATAATAAAAAAACTGGAGTCTAAAAACATCCTTGTCTACCAATTGTTCAGCGTAATTGGTGTAGATGTGAAACATCTCCTTGAGAGTAGGCTGGGCGACACTTTTACAGACTTTGGCACTGCAACATGTTCCATGTTAGAATTCTTGCCACTAGGTAAGCAAAGAAATGTTGAGGAGCAATTCAGGAAATGTTATTTTACAGTGCATGAGAAATGGCTTGCAATGATGCATTGAAATGTCCCTTCACCAACCATGGCATTTGAAGTCAATGAAGCCTCACTGAGGTACTCTGCAAAGTTCTAGATCCCTTCCGTAAAAGGGGAATTTTCTCCGGACTTTGAAAAGTACTGCTTCATTTTTGACTGCTTCAATAACTGAGGGCATATGCGCCCAGTTCAACGCATATGTTGCAGAAGCTGTCTCAGAGAATCACAATCTACAGGTGCACCAGTATTGGCATGGAAAGCTATGTCAGTGGCCAGAGTTAGCAAATTGTGTACTGGCTGTTTTGGCGTTGCCCGTCTCAAGTGCCACTGTTGAGAGGGCCTTTTCACAGATAAACGCTTACATGGGAAGGAAAGAGTGAGCACACATGACCAAAGACTCTCTAAAGAAGTATTGTATGGTGTAATACAATAAGTTTGATTTGTAAAAATTTATTTGGACCTCATATACCCTGTACGCACACTGTCTATACACATTCACTATCAGTGCAGAAAGCAAGCAATAATAAAAGCAAAACATTCCATAAACACCAGAAAAACACTGTTTCTGTTGATTATAATGGCGCGGAAATTTGTAACCACTGATAACCACTGTTTTTTAAGGTACTGAAAAAACTGAAAAAACCCCACCAGAATTTACCAAAAATAGAAACTGAAAATAGGAAACGCCTAATTATACTGCATATTCTCCTGTACACACAACCCACTACAAAAATCTGCACATACGACCCCAACACAAACTCACCGGCCTGCAGCAAGCTGTTGCTTAACACACTAAAATATGCTTCAGGGACTCTCCTCTGGGGATGGAACTTTAATGTCATAGTAGATCCAGACATGGACAGGTCAAGTGTAAGCAGGTGACCACACCCAATGGCATCAAAACAAATACAGGGCATTATGATAGATAATCTGGTGGATGTGTGGTGCATCAGAAATCCAATATTGAAAGAGGGCACTAGCCTGTCCTGGGGATCTTGGGGAGCACTCGCTTTTATCAGATGCTGTTAGCACATTGGTGACATGGGCTGGACATCACCCCAGGACCTTATCAGACCACTAGCCAGTGATCCTCAAATTGAATGTCCCTGGGCACACACACAGAATGTTGTCCTGGAGGCTGCTGCAGTGAGCGCGGAAGACAGAGGCCCAGATTTACCAAGGGCTTGCGTCGCATCACGCAAGGCGATGCACACCCTTATGTCAGATTTGCCCTCCAACACCACCACCAATATTTACCACCCTTGAGAATGTCCTCACCACATCCACTCCCAAAAACTAGTATCCTGTATATATAGCAGTATGCACAAAGAGGTCCCTATCTGTCAGCCAGCTACTGATACCTGATGCACATGTGGGTATACTGCTGTGCACTAATGGGAGAATTATCCCCAGATAGTAAGTTTAGATTAATACATTTTAAGTTTATCCACAGGCTGTATCACACACCACATGAACTATGTAATATATGACTCAGACCAACAGTGAGCTGTGAACGATGTGGGGAGCCCCCAGCGGGCTTTCGGTACCTGGCCTGGCAGTGGCCAGAGGTGTGCACTTATTGGAAAGTGGTTGAGAAGATAATATCGGATATCAGAGCAGCACCTCTCGAACTAACCACAATTCGAGCACTCCTGGGATAGGTGAATGACCTCCATCTGATGGACTGAAAACTCACATTGCTGTTTCTGGTACTGGCCATGGGAAGACTTGCTATGAGATGGCGAAAGGGACCTCGGATTGGCTACGAGATATAGCATATTGTAATGAACAATTAGAAGCATACTGAGAACTTACCCCCCCAAAAAAACCCAAACAGGACTAAAGTCATATGGGCACCATTGTGCTATTGTTTGCTGCAAAAATAGCTCCTCACTGACTAAAGTGCTTATACAGCAGAATCTAATGAGAGTTTGAGCAGAGAGACCCCAGAGGATGCGGCACCACTGGGGACTATAAGCCAGTGAAAATGGCATAAAGGTTATGTATATGAATGCTTGTTCATGCCAAGACAAGCCCAGCCAAACCATGTTGACAGTGATAGGTGTGAACCCCGAGCTCATTATGCTAGAACAGTATGGACTTTGGGTTGGGAAGCTGTTTGTATGTTGTTATTTGACACTCAATAAAATAAAATAAAAAACAAAGTTCTGCTGCTACCTGATAACCCAGGCGCTCTAGAAGACAGCCCTGGAAAGAACACATGAAAGGAGAGATGACCCAAACTGGTTGTGAAAGTGCAGACAGAGAATATGGATCCTTTGTCTTCTTTATCAGTATAAAAGTGGGAACTGATGACCCACTTGTTGTTCCAGTTCCAAGTTCTCTTTCACCAAGCAAGGGGGTGCTCTGGAGAGTACTCAGAAGCTTGCTGTGCAACACCAGCTGGTGTCTGCCTGAGAGCCAGCTTCCCAGAGGTGAGGGACCATCTCCTTGAATCTTGCTTAGCTGTAAGTATGTGTCCATCTGAACTGAAGTGCCTAGAACTCAGCCTGTCTGCTGTTAGAGAGAAGGGGCCTGACAACTCTGCAGGAGGCATGAAAGTGTAGTGGTTCCAGATGCATTGGTACCTCAGTGCTGTTAGGGTCTGCTAGCAGAAGGAAGATGGAGGGGAGCGATTTATGAGCTCCATGAGTGGTGGGCGCCAGTCTCCTCTGCATTGCACTTCCAGATAAGAATCGATGACTCACCACAGGGCTTTGTCAAGAAGTCTCACTGCAGCTGATCTCACCGTTGTATCAAGAAGCCCAACTGCAGCTGACTTTGCCGCTGGATCGAGAAATCCAGCTGCGGCTGAACTCGCCGCTGTGTCAAGAAATGTGTCCACAGCTGCCCTCAATGTTGTGCCAAGAAGTTCAACTACAGTTGACTTCCCCACTGTGCCAAGAAGTACAGCTGTGCTCAACCGTGCTGGTGTCGCCAAGAGTGCTCCCATGGCGGTCCTCACCATTGAGATCGAAAAGCGCACCAGCAGCTGCCCATTGTGCTGCTGTGGCCTCCTTTCCGATGGCGGCCAACCTGCTCTGTTGACCAAACTACCCAGAAGTGGGTCAGAAACTGAAACAGACCAGCCCCATCCTGTGCGGCTCCTGCATTTCCAAGTACCAGTGTTCAGCATAGAGGATCTCAGGCAGCAGCTTTCGGTGTCGTCTCCGACCACAGCGAATATGAGTGTAAAGGAGGCAAATCAAAGCAGTAAAGTTATCCAGTGGAGAAATCCTACAACAAGATAGTGGTATTAAATGTTTCCAAGAAAAAAGTTCTCCTACAAGTGATGCCCGACCTACCCAGATCTGAAATGGCAATGCAGAAAGGACTTAAGACATTATTACGAGTTTGATGGGCGGACCGCCAAACTACCTCCCTATTCCAAGCTCCAAGCCACTCTGGCTCTCTCTGCAGCCGGCTCGGCATTTGCTTTTCAGAACTAAACCCACAAGAAGGGAAATTTATCAGCCTGTACATTTTTGGGTAATTGATAGGCACACAATACCAAATTTCAGATTAATTATTTTTCAGTGCTACTTCTGCCACTTTTTTCCCTCCAGTTTTAACAAATGAAAGATAAAACTTGGCACTCCTATCTTTCTAACTTCCTGATGTTCGGTGACACTTTTGAAATGAAATGCAAAAGAGATATAGGTGCTTTGTTATTTTATACGAGCACTCATGCCATTGCACCCTGATACAGTAAGAAATTATTATGTTTTAAAGCTCCATGTACCAAACATCATTTTCCACCTGAAACTAAAAATAGCAATGAGGGAGAAAGATTTGGGTGCCAACAGTTAACTTTAAGCTGTCAAAGATGGAAAAAAGTGACAAAAGTTATACTGAATAAAACTAAAAAGACCTAATGATTCTGGGATTTGGTTCATAGCCTCATTCAGGGGGATATTCACAAGAACGTGCGCTAAACACCTCCAAAAAATGTTAACGCAACTTTACACATCGCAGTCTATTGCGGGAAAATAACCCCGTGTTAACGTGGAATTCACAACACGGCGGTACCATGCGATAGTCTCCCGAAAACGCGGACAATGTCCGCGATACAACAACCGCGACGGTGATAAAAACCCAAACCCCAACGCAAAAAAACATGCGATGTGCCAACCCGCAATGAGGAAATCAGCGATAAGCAGCGCCAGGCCTGCCATACACACACGGCAGGCGGGAAAATCACTACAAAAGTAGAAAAAACACACAAACACAAAATGACCAACACCGAAGCACCATGGAGGCAGCCGGAGCAGGCGCAGAGGACGAGCGGAATCCCACAGGCACCCCGGACGACCAGCCTGGGACCTCAGGGACAGGGAAGGGCAAGGACAAGAAGAAGAGGAAGACGAAGTTCAGTCCGCAGGAGAATAGGATCCTGGTCACGGAGGTGATAGAACACCATCAACAACTGTTCGTCACCTCCAATGTGTCATTGGGCACTAAAAATGGAATATGGCGGTCCATCATGGACAAGGTGAATGCCGTCGGAGAGCACAAGAGGTCAATGGACGAGGTCAAGAGGCGATGGATTGACATCAAGCGCAAAACCAAGGAGAAACTCGCATGCAACCAAAGGCAGCAATGCAGACTGGAGGTGGGAGCCCAGCGCCACAGCTGGAGCTGGATGCCTTGGAGGAGCTGGTGTCGACAGTCATCAGTGTGGAGACTGTGGCAGGAGTTGGGGCACCGGACACTGCTCGACATGACACAACACAACAGCAACAGCAACAGGGTGAGTAACCACCGGGTACTGGGGGGACGGGGGTGATGGCCACAATGGCACACATGCACAATCAAGCAGAGCACAGTGCACACCCACAATGACTCTGGATCATGGCCCTGACCTACAGACTGTCACAATGTACATTGCCATGCTGTCTGAACATGAACATGAACATGAACATGTACCATGCGGCTACATACATGTGGACTCATTGTAACACAGCATCTCCCCTTCACATTGCAGAGGCACCATCAACACCTCCTGCAGAGCAGTCCCAGCCACTCTTCACTGATGACGAGGAGGACACCACCAGCATCGACACCCAAGCCCTCCAAGACATCATTGAACTCATCCGCCAATCACCTCCAGGACCAGGGCAGCCCAGCTGCATCGAGGAGACCCCACCCACTCCACAAACCACCCAGCAGGAGGCACCCACAACCCCGGCTGTCTCCCAAGACCCCCCCGAACAACACATGGCCTTCCAACGCTGTGTGTTGGAGGTCCAGAGGGAGATGGCTGAGCAGGTGCGGGTGGGGTTCGACCTCATGGCTACCAAACTTGACGCCATCCATGGGTGTCTGAGTCCCATCAGGGACCACCTCCAGTCCCTAACGGACACCCACAGGCCGCTCCATGGTCTCCAACTAGCCCTGGCTGACATTGCTGGAGTCATGACTCAGAGACAAGAACACCTGTCCGCTCAGAGTGGCTCCAGCGATCTCAGCCGTGAGCTGGCACACATGCGGAGGCTCATGGAGGACATGGTGTGGATGGAGGCGGAAAGGATGGCAGCCGCCGCTGCACATCAGCGAAATATAGCTGGGATCTACCATGCCCTGCAGATCCTCATCATGGCATTGCTGCCACAAGGCGTGGCGCAGATGAATGCTGCTGCTCCTACACCATCCACATCTCCCGCCCCGTGGTGTGTCAGTGCCTCACGGTGCGGCAGGCATTTCCACTCCGGCACCTGATGTGTCACTGCCACACAGTGCGGCCGACAATCCACCTCCGGCCCCTGATGTGTCAGTGGCACACAGTGCCGCAGCTGGAACTGCACCACCCACAGGTGGGGCAGAGCACACATCCGAGGAAGAGGACGTGGATGGGCTTGAGATCAGGAGGAGGCACTAGCATTCATGTCCGCCACCTGGCCTGTTGCTGCTTGGTGCCGCACATGGCCCCATGATCTTCCACTGACCCCCGATACACTCTGCTGCACTCACCTTTGCCCTCGACATGGACTGCCATAATCTGTTTGGTGACCAATGACACGGCGACCAGACTGCGGACTGTACCCTTCCTCTTCCGCTGTACTTGTCATTCCCCGATGGACCCTGGCTGGCCCTCCACGGGCCCATCTTGTGAAGTGGGGTTGGCATGGCCCTGTACTGCTCCAGCTGCAAAACTCCACTGGATGTGCATTAAACATCCAGAAACACACTGCTGTGTCATGTCTTTCATCATTCATGTATGAATGTGTGGATGAATGTAGGGTCAGTGATTCCCCCTAACGTCAATGATGCTCATCTAGTGGGATTCCAGTCACAGTGTGCTCATTGCCGATTGCGTTCCAGGTGCCGTAGACACTACAACAGGGACACACGCATTAGTCACTTCCTTGTCCGGACATGGACTGAACCACGCCCAGCGCCCCCGAGTCATTGTTGCAAGCCCTGCACTGGTCCGGCGTACGCCAGGCCAGACCACTCCGCTTACGCTCCGAGGGGGGGGCCACATAGCTACAAGTCGCAGTTTTACACGCTAGTGGTCTGCAGGTCACTGGTATAGTTGTCAGCATGTCACGACCCCTCCCTGAGGGCAGGTTTGCACACACACCACACCCATCCGGCACAGGCGTCACGGGCCATGTGACCCCGCCAATATAAGGGGCCGACAACGTCACATTCCCCACTGCCGGTGGTGACTGGATGACGGACGTTCCACGATTCTCAATAATAAAGGGCCCATACGTTGTTGCGCACAGGGTTAGTGGCACCCGAAGCCTTGCGGCCGTCACGGGCCTACCACCACGTGGCGCTGACTGGGGTTGCACAGGGTTAGTGGCACCCGAAGCCTTGCGGCCGTCACGGGCCTACCACCACGTGGCGCTGACTGGGGTTGCACAGGGTTAGTGGCACCCGAAGCCGTGCGGCCGTCACGGGCCTACCACCACGTGGCGCTGACTGGGGTTGCACAGGGTTAGTGCACCGAAATTGCTGAGCGGGTGTGCAGCCTGCGATGATGACGTGTGCACTGATGTGGTCTCTGCCATTGATGCCTCAGGACTCAGCGTCATGAGTGGGACCTGCTGGGCCGCAGTGCGGGTCCGCTTGATGTGGAGCATGCCATGGTGGCGGAACCTGGGCCTGGAGCTTGCATGGGCACGTGGTGTGCTCACTGGTGGACACACCGTTGGCGGCAGGTGAGCAGTGGGGCCTGGGTGTGCAAGTGCGGACAGCCAGCGCTGGCCGGCAGGAGGGGGTAGGGTGCGGCTGCATGTGTGAGCAGGGACGGACAGGGGTTGTTGCCGTGTGCCATGATTGACTCTGGCCTTGATTACAGATTGAAGACCTGGTGGCTTGCAGTGTATACCGAGCAGGCCAACCTGGTTGGTGTCATGCTTCATCATTGGGGTCCCAACCAGGTGGCCGAATGCCCCCTGGTTGTGCTGCGACGCCTGATTACAGCGGAGCTGGTGTAGTGCAAAAGTGTGATGTGAATTAAAAATATCTCTGAGAATCCTTGCCTGATTTGTATTTATTTTATGGCGGCTCAGGATATCATTATCCCTTCCTTTCCTTCTCTCTCTCTCTCCCTTTCTTTCTTTCTCTCTCTCTCTCTCTCTTTCTCTCTCCCTTTCTTTCTTTCTCTCTCTGCCTTTCTTTCATTCTCTGTTTCTCGCTCCTTTGATGTGCGCATGACACACGTTCTGATTTTGTGCTTTCTTTTCCAGGCTGTGACATCAAGATTGTCCCGGACGGACCCGACAGGAGTCTTCCGCATTGGTGTTTTGTGTTGTATTTCAATAAAGTTTTTGGTTGTTACTTCAATGATGAGTGACTGTTTCTCGTTCTTCTGACCACACATGTGTGTTTCTTGTTGTCATTGTGCGACATCATGCGCTTTTTGTGGCTCTTGTGTCATGCACGGTATGTGTTTGTCCGGGGGGGGGGGCCTGGGAGGGGTGGCGGTGGGTGTTGTGGCACTCATGGGTCTCCGTGCTGCATGGTCATTCTCTCCATGGCATCTGTGGGTCTTCAGATTTGGCTCTGGGCTGCGCTCCCTTTCATGCTGCAGGTAGTCGTCCTGCTTAACACCAGCAGAAGGCAGGTGTTAAATCCCTGATGCTACCGCGGCTTATCCCCTGTTTTTGGTTCGCATCGCAGATCTGGCAATTCGTTGTGAATGTGGTGTAGTGGTGTTTTCGTGTGTTTTTGCACGGGAACGCCTACTCTGCATCTCATTAGGGTTAGTTGGTGGTGTCACCCGTGGAGGTAAATTTTGCGGCAGTTATCGCGGAAATACGGGCGATGTCTGCAGTTTGCACACGCTTGTGAATGGGGCGTTAAATCTATCTCCACTTTTGATGCGTTAAGGTGGCGATAACTCGGAGATAAGTCCTTGTGAATATGCCCCTCGGTGTCTAAAACATGTTGGGTGCAGCCTCAACTTCTAAAATACCAGCATTGTGCATTTCTTTTAGCATTGTGAGCAAAAGATGATGCTATTGAGTAACTCACTAGTGCTCATTGTCAGGACTGGACTGGCCATTTTGCCACTGGCCATTTTCCCAATGGGATGTTGGCAGGGCCACTGGAATTATGTGATTATGCGGCTGTGCCTTTTTTCTTATAAGTATGGATTTGTTGCATTTGACACATAGTCCATCATCTGCTGCATAATCTGCATATTTTAACAAAAAAACTATTTTGTTTCTAGCTTAAACGGATCAAAAGTTACTAAAAACACAGTGATGTGTGTTCGCCTGCAGTCATCTTTCTGTTCCTTTTACTAATTTTGCTTGTTAAACTGGTACTAACAAGGGAAAATCTTTGCCAGGACAGTATTTCCATGTGTAGAAATCACAAAAGAATGAAGTTATAGTATCAAAAAATGTGGCGCATTTTGCCGCATAATTTGCTTTTTCTTGACGCATAATTTAGTCAACCCTGCCGCATAATTTGTTGCTCCCCTGCTGCTTAATTCCTGGCTGTGGGCTAGGAGGTTGCTTCTAGAGATCGATGGGCTGCCATGACCCACCCATGAAAGCCCCCACGGCACCACTGCAGCGGTGTAGGACTAGTCTGAACATTTCTGACAGAGTTTATTATGCTTACCAGCCCGTCCCTGTTCGTTGCATAGACTTCAGGTCCATTAAACACCAACTCAGCCCACTCAGGTGTGAACCGCACTGTGCACTCGCCTGTGCAGCAGGGTCATAAACACAACGAGCTAAATGGCCACCATGTTTTCCTACACTGACAACAAATCACGTTCATGTATTCTTAAACCCACTGTTTAAACAAAGCCTTGGCATCTGTTCTTAAAAATGTCCTGTTTTCTTCCCACACATTAACTTTATTAAGCTAAACATCTGCAGCTGCAGTTTATTAAGTAGCTTCAATGTCTCTTGTGGGATTTACATTGTCCTTGAGGTCTGTGCTGCAGATGCTGCATTGTAATTTACATCTCCTTCTCTCCCCCTCCCTCCTCCTGGTCATCTATCCTCCAACATAAACATCTGCCAAGTGTTTGTCTGAGTTTCCTATTATCACCGTCACCCTACTTCCTGTTTCTCCTCCTCTCTCTCATGCGTGTGTTTCTCTGCACCATTGTCAAGAATGCCACCCCCATGTCTGAGGTACTCTCCCTGGCCCTGAAGCACCCGGAGGCGTTCTTTCCTGTGATAATAAACACTTCCGCTTGATGTTGCACGTGTTTATTTATTCGTAATTTTATTTTGCACAGAGGGCCTCAGAGCGCTTGACACCAACTGTGAAGTAATACGAATTTAGCACAAAATTTGTACCGGGCTGGTTTGGGGTTTGGTAGTAGAGGAGCAAAGCCCAAAACTGGTGATGATTCACAGTTCATTGGAGAACCTCAGGGTTGACGCTGGTTGGAACCCTTGACCTGACCGCGCATCTTCACTGGGCCACCAGGTAACAGTAGTAGCCCTGCCCTAGATATGGTAAGGTGACCATCACTGCATTTCCCTGCCCAGGACCAGCATGAAGGGCATGGCAGACTAGGGAAGGAAAAGGATGGCAATGTCCCTAATGGAAAACAATAAAGCTCCCGGCTTGTCAGGGACTTTTTTCCATCGCCTTTCCTCAAGAGAACCCCTCCTTGCGAGGTTGTTGCTGAAAAACAAAAAAGAATGCAGAGTGGGCTGAATAAAGATGGCGGCCTGCTTGGCATTTACCAGTCATGAAAGTGCATCAACCAAATTCGGGCAGGGTATAGTTCCAGATTCTCAGGCACTCCCCCTCGAATGATCGTGGCACAATGATGGACTTCTTCGTACCTTGTGCATCCAAAAGAGTAGTACCCAAGCTCCTCAGTTAATGGCGCCCTCCAGGAAAGCTCAGTTCCTGCCCCAGTTTCATGTGAGAGCCAGAGGGTAGTATCCCATACACCAAGCAGGCCATTGTATAGATGTACTTGGGCTCAAGGAGTAGCCATTGCAGTGCGGCAAGGACCAGGGTGATATGGTCAAAATGGCGACTGTTAGAAGCTTGATGTGTTGCAGTGCAGTGGGTAGTGGATAGAGAGTCAAGAGACACATCCGGAATACAAGTGAGTAAGGCGTTACTGTAGAATCATCTCAACAGTACAATCTAAGACACTGATCTAAAAATCTTATTCAGATATGTTCAATTTTATTAGTTTCAGCAGCCTCTTGTTGAGAAAGAGCGGTGGGATCTGGTGCAACCAAAAACACAGGGCTTGCATTAAAAAATGGGGCAGAGTGTAGCCATGTTTGAAAGGAGGCATTTGGAAAGAGCAGAGATGAGCCCAATTGAGTTATCTGAGGATATAACTCTGGATGGTATTGTGTCATCCATGCATAAATTATCTCTAGGCTCAGGCAAAGACATATGATGTCAGCAGGAAGGAAGACTTCCAGGTATATTTGGGTGTCATCGGCATACTGGTTGAATACCGGTGGCGCTGTAAGCCTAAGCTATTCCATAAGTCACCAATGAGTTGAAGGTATACAAACTGAAGAGTGGAAAGGCAGAGGTCTCATCAGTGCCCTCTCTTTTGGTTTGTTCTGTCTCATGTTGGCCCTGGCTCCTTGGTGAGGCACCAGTGGGAGAGATCTGGACTGTATCTGTTAGTTCCTGACGCTACAGGACATGGGTGAAATGAAATGAAATGAAAAGGGTTTTTATAAAGCGCATGGCTACCCGGAGGCATCCCAGCGCTGTGACAGTAACTAGAGTTGAAGTGAGCCTCTACGGATAGAGCCAGGTCTTCAGATGTTTTCGGAATGTGAGGTGCTTGGGTTCTTTACGGAGGTCCAATGGAAGGGCGTTCCAGAGTTTGGCGGCGTTGTAAGAGAAGAGCCGTCCCCCGCTTCTGGCCTTCTTGATCTTTGGCATTGCTGCTTGGTGGAGCTCATCTGAGCGTAGTCTTCTGTTGGCCTTGTAAGGATGGATCAGATTTTTGATAATGGGTGGTCCGCTTCCTCCCAGGGACTTATGGGCGACACACATGGCTTTAAAATGGATTCTTTCTTGAACCGGGAGCCAGTGGAGAGCGCGCAGAGCAGGCTTTGCTGAGCAGCGGTTGTGGGTCCCCATAAGCAGCCTTGCAGCAGAGTTCTGCACGATCTGTAGTTTTGTGATAGCTGAACTAGGGGCACCCAAGTAGAGGGCATTGCTATAATCTATCCGAGACAGAATTAGAGCTTGGACCAGCAGTTTTTTGGCTCGACTGGGTAGGAGGGGAAGCACTTTACGTATCATTCTTAGCAGCCCATAACAAGATGCTGCCGTCTTCCTGGCTTGGGTTTTGAATGAAAGGTCTTGGTCTAACCAGATACCTAGACTTTTGATCTCTGTTTTTGGGGACGGTGCTGGCCCCATACAGGCTGGCCACATGGTGTTTGATTTGAAGCTTAGATCGTTGCCTAAAAGCAGCAGTTCGGTTTTATCACCATTGAGTTTTAGATGGGATAAACTCATCCATTTGGCCACTTCTTCAAGGCAAGAATGGAGAACAGTGGTCGTCTGGTCGATCTGGTTCAATGCGTCGACGAGCTGTGTGTCGTCAGCATATGTTACCATATGAATCCCAAAGGGGGAGGTGATATCTGCCAACGGAGACATATAAACATTAAAAAGTGTGGGGCTCAGGGATGAGCCCTGGGGGACTCCACACCGAAGGGGAATGGGTTTTGAGCAAGTGTCACCTTCAAAAACCTGGACAAGTCTATCTTCTAAAAAAGATTGGAGCCATAGTAAAGCGGTGCCGGTCAAACCGATACTCCTGAGACGGTGAATCAGAATTTGATGGTTCACCGTGTCAAAGGCTGCGCTCAGGTCGAGGAGAATTAAGGCAGCGGAGCATCCCGCATCCAGGATCTTTCTCGATTCTTCCACAACCGCTAATAAGGCGGCCTCTGTACCCTGACGGGGGCGGAAGCCTGTTTGTGAGGGATGAAGCAGGTTGTGGAACTCGAGAAATGCGGAGAGTGTGTGATTGACATGTTTCTCCGCAATTTTGCTAATTCCTGGGAGCAGCGAGATTGGACGGTAATTGCCCAGATCCGCAGGATCCAAATGCGTTTATTTTAGCAATGCTTTTATCATTGCCTTTTTCCCCTCGGGGGGGACTATACCTGACGCGAGGGAAGCATTAATCAGGCCAATGATTGTGGGGGCAATTGTAGGTACTACCAATTTTAAAATATTAGGTGGTGCCGGGTCCAATAGTGAGCCTGATTTAACTGAGGAAAGAATAGCTAAAAAAGATTCATGGGTCAACAAAGCGTAGGCCTCCAGCTGATGTTCATTATGACACTGGCCCAGATCCCTAGTGCCGGTTATCATATCACTGTCCCTTTGGGGGAGTCGCTTGAGAATATTCTGAACTTTAGTAGAGAAATATTCCACAAGTTCGTTGCAGCGGTGTCCCGAAGGGTCCAGCGCAGTCTGAGGAGTGGGAACTTTAAGTAGCTTTTTAGCTATGAGGAAGGTTTCTCTCGAGGAGTTCGCCGCGGATGTAATCTTTTCCTCATAATAGGCAGCCTGGGCTCTCTTTATTTCTGCCTTGTATATTCCGATGGCTGTCCTATATTCTTGTTTTTTGCTAGGTGAAAAATCTTTTCTCCATATCCTTTCTAGTTTTTTGCATTGTTGTTTTTGGCTGCGCAGTGTGGGGGAAAACCAGGCAGCCTTGTTAGGTCCCACTTTCTTATGGATAGTTTCTTAGGGAGCACCATATTAAGTGATCCCTCAATCCAGTTCATAATGCTTTTATTAGCTGCCACAGGATTGGGGTCCAAGTTCGGTTTGGTGTTTTCAAGTTCCTGAGTCCACCGCTCCAAGGGGAGTTTAGGCCAGGGACGGATATGCATGCATGTCGATTGGGTATGTGATACGGTAGAAAGAGGCTGCCAAAGAAAAGGAATTAGAAAGTGGGCTGACCACGGAATGGGGAGGGGGTCTTTCCCTTTTAATTCCTCCAAGTTCGAAAAAATAGGGGCGAGGAAGTGACCTTTGATATGGGTGGGTTCAGTGACTTTCTGAACCAGTTGACAAGCCCTGAGGTCGTAAGCTAGCTCGATCGCCATAGATGCTGTGGGATCATCAAAATGCAAAATAAAATCTCCAAGGAGAGTGAAATTAGCAGAGGTGCTAGCAAGATTGATAGTTGTTTCCAACAGAGAATTGCAAAATTGTCCCGTCGTCCCTGGCGGACGATAAATCAGAATGCCAGAAAGTGACAGTGAGGGGGTAAGTTCTATAGAGAAATGGATGTTCTCACAGTCTAATATTGGGCTGCCTAGTAAACGGCAGGTCATGTAGTCTTTATAAATAATGGCGGTACCACCGCCAGGGCCTGTGGTTCTGTCCTTCCTCTGGATTGAGTATCCCGGGGGGACTGGCTCTGAGTTTGTGGTGAGCCAGGTCTCTGTGAGAAACAGAACTTCGGGGTCTGAATCTTCTAGCAGCGTTAGGATCTCAGTCTTATGTTTGGGCAGGGATCGACAGTTTAGTAGGAAAAATTTGTAAAGTTTCCCCTCAGGGGCTATGGGGGGGGGGCGGGTAGTGGGCGGAGATTAAAATGGCAGTGTGAACAACTGTCATGGTGCTCCTCAAGACGAATGGAGTGGGCACATTTGGGCCCCGTGATTCTGTTTAGCTGTTTGAGCTGCGCTGGAGTAGCGAAGGCCATCTGGGTGTAAAGGGGCAGGGGTTCTGGCCCCTGGGCCCAGTCGTGCGCGGACGGGCGCGGACGGGCGCAGACGGGCTTGCTTTTGGCGCGCCAGCAGCGTGCCCCCTGCGCGCGTCCGCTACGCGGTCGCGTCATGTGGCGCTTTTGAGGGCGTCAGCAGTGCGTCGGGTCCAGCTACTAGACCGCTGACCCGGCGCCCGTCACTGCATGAGCCTCTTCCTGGTCTTCAACCAATTCCCCCGTCTACCCTCCACCCGAGCTATAACACAGCTCCCCCGAGGACAGGTAGTCAATTTCAATAGACAACAATGGTTAAAAAGTAGCAAGGGTAGCAAGAGCTAGCGATGTAGCACCAAATGTGCGAAGACTTAGGTTGTCTCAATATATTTTTATCAATAAATGAGGTCGATTTTTGCATACCGCTATTAATTCACTCATAAATTGCACAGCGCTCACC
Source organism: Calotriton arnoldi (assembly GCA_963921515.1). Classification (NCBI taxonomy): domain Eukaryota; kingdom Metazoa; phylum Chordata; class Amphibia; order Caudata; family Salamandridae; genus Calotriton; species Calotriton arnoldi. The sequence continues at coordinate 2,395,920 of CAWUFW010000537.1, forward strand.
CTTGGTGTGAAACTCTACAATTTCATGTCGCAACTAAAAGGTAGAATCAGTCCAGGGAAACTTAACAGAATCATCTATGGAGGGGAATGAGAGATCATCCCTTTGGGGTGACACAAATACACTCAAAATAGCGTCAGCAAATGAACACTTTTGTGGGGTGCTGAACACCATCCCTGGAGGGGTGCACAGTGGAGAGCATGTTGTTCCTATGGGAGAAGGCGATACAGTAAGCAAAGCTCATGGGGGCGGTAAGAGCACATGGAGACCTTCATACTTCCATAAGTTTGATGGATTTATATTTAGCCCATTCGATGAGGAGGTCTATATAAGGATAGCACGTGCAGGTATAATGCACATGTTTCATGGCGCATGTCTGAACTAGTGTGCAGTGAAATGCATATATGGTGTCTGAAGAACAATGGATCTCCAGACTTTCACACATTAACCTTCGCCAAGAAGCTAAATATCACTGCTGTCCATATCTGCCCAAATTCCTTACATCTAGATGGATTAGCTCCCAAATTATATCCCAAATTAATTTGCAAATCCCTATATTCACACACACACACACACATTCTTTAATTACAGCTTCAGTATTAAAAACACACACACTTCAATTACAGCTTCAGTAATGAGCACACACTCACACATACACACACTCTTCAATTACAGTCTCTGTATTTCATTCAAATGGCTGCATGATCCATCAATATATATAGCAAGAAAAAGAACAATTTCCTTGTGGTTGAAGTATATTTTAATTAGGTTTGCCATGACGAAGATAGTTAGAGGAAAAGAATACCAAGGGCCTTATTTATGAGGCCCTTACGCAGCCGTTGCGTCACTTTTTGTGGCGCTGCAGCAGCGTAAAAAATGCACCGCACTGCGCCATATTTACAAAGTGAAGCATCTAGGCAGATGCTGCACTTTGTAAACCCCTGTGCTACATTATACCTGCGACAGGTATAATGTATGCAGGGTGGGCGTTCCGGCGCAGAAAAGGCTCGTAGAAGTGTTGCAGTAAAATCAATGAGATTTCACTGCAACACTTCCACGGTCTCGCTGCTTCAAATCCTTACACCTGCTTGAAGCAGGCGTAAGGAGTGACGTAGGCCTTTTCACATGAGGCTTGCGCATGTGAAATGACACATTTCTGGAGTTGCGTCTGTTTCCAGACACACGCCAGCGGTGCACAGACATAATATCGAGTTTTTATTTTCGGAGTACAAAAATATCGAGTTGGAAATATCGAAGGGACTGAATATTGACATCAAGAATATCGGTGACCAGAATATCGACATAAAGGTAAGAAATATCGAAGTCAGTAATATCGTTGTTAATAATATCGATGTTTATATTAGTGTTATGTATTTTAATATGTATTTTAAATGTATGTGTTCTATATTTTTTGTTAAGTATTGTATTTTTTTTAAATATATGTATTACATTTTTAGAAGTTATAAAAAAAATTTAAGTAAATTTTGCGTTTTAGTTCCGTAGCGGGTTGTGGGTTTATAGGGGAATAGGGTGGGAAGTAATTTAATTATAATAAAGTAATTATTAATTCTTATTTATTGGTATGGATAATTTATTTATTGTTAATTAATTCTTAATTGGTAATTAATTTTTATTAATTGATAATTATATTAATTGTGTTAATTTTTTTTAGGAGCGGGTTGTGGGTTTATAGGGGATTAGGGTGGGAAGTCATTTAATTTTAATGAACTAATTATTATTTTTTATTTATTGGTATCGATAATTAATTTATTGTTAATTAATTATTAATTGGTAATAAACATTTTTAATTGATTAATTGATAATTATATTAATTGTGTTATTTTTTTTAGGAGCAGGTTGTGGGTTTATAGGGGAATAGGGTGGGAAATAATTTAATTTTAATAAAGTAATTATTAATTTTTAATTATTGCTATTGACAATTAATTTATTATTAATTAATTATTAATTGGTAATTAATTTTTATTAATTGATTAATTGATAATTATATTAATTGTGTTATTTTTTTGTTATTATTTATAAATAATTTATTATTAATTAATTATTAGTTGGTTATTTAATTAAAAAAATTATTTAATTGATAAGTATGTTAATTTTAACCCTCTGCTATCCAACACTTTCCCTACAGTTACACTCTCTGAAGTGTGAATAGTAAATTTTACCCCTACGCTATCCAACACTTTCTCTACTGTTGCACTCTCTGGAGTGGGAATAGTAATTTTTACCCCTACGCTATCCAACACTTTCTCTACTGTTGCACTCACTGGAGTGGGAATAGTAATTTTTACCCCTACGCTGTCCAACACTTTCCCTACTGTTGCACTCACTGGAGTGGGAATAGTAATTTTTACCCCTTCGCTATCCAACACTTTCCCTACTGTTGCACTCTCTGGAGTGGGAATAGTAATTTTTACCCCTACGCTATCCAACACTTTCCCTACTGTTGCACTCTCTGGAGTGGGAATAGTAATTTTTACCCCTACGCTATCCAACACTTTCTCTACTGTTGCACTCACTGGAGTGGGAATAGTAATTTTTACCCCTACGCTATCCAACACTTTCCCTACTGTTGCACTGTGTGGAGTAGGAATAGTAATTTATCCCCTCCGCTATCCAATATTTTCTCTACTGTTTTAGTTAATGTAGTGTATAATGTATTTTAAAAAGATTAAAAATATTCAAATAAAGTATAGGGCTGTTTTACCGCAGTGATGAGACACTTTCCATAAATGAGGCCCCAAGGGCCTTATTTATGAGGCCCTTACACCACCATTGTGTTACTTTTTGTGACGCTGCGGCGGCGTAAAAATGTACCACACTGCGCCATATTTACAGAGTGAAGCATCTAGGCAGATGCGTCACTTTGTAAACCCCTGCGCTACATTATACCTACAACAAGTATAATATATACAGGGTGGGCAGTACGGCGCAGAACAGGCTTGTCAAAGTGTTGCAGTGAAATCTATGAGATTTCACTGCAACACTTCTACGGCCTCACTGCGTCAAATCCTTAGGCCTGCTTGAAGCAGACATAAGGGGTGACACAGGCCTTTTCACATGGGGCTTGCCCCATGTGAAATGACACATTGCTGGAGTTGCGTCTGTTTCCAGACTCACTCCAGCAATGCGTCATTTTTACGCAGACAGATACGTCAGGATTCCTGATGTATCTGTCAATTCCTGCAACATGGAGCGCCGTACAATAAATACGGTGCATCCATGGTGCCGCAAGGAGAGCAGACTGAAAAGTGTTGCATCGCTGTTTTACCGCAGCGATGCAACACTTTTCATAAATGAGGCCCCAAGTTTTTAACTCACTCTTGCTGTTCAAGATGGTGTATATACTTGGGGATTCAAATATTTTCCAATAATTTTTGCAAACCGGACTTACCAGGTTTCTTATCATGTCCTTTTGACCTATTTGCAAGGGTACACTACGAGAATATTGACGTTGGAATGTATAATATTGTACCCAGGAAAAAGTCACGAACCGCAAAATATTGCAAAATTAAATACCTGACTCCACATATATGTTCCTTCATGATACATATATACCTTCAAGATACATAGATGTTGAGTTAGGAATAAAAAATCTATACTTACCCATATTTACCATGATTTTTTGGTGTCCGATATTCTGGCTAGAATATTTTTGTAGCACATTATTTTGACAATATATTCTGGCGTACAACCATTGACAATCCCTAGTGCACTCGGCCCTCTTACCACCTCTGGCTTAGTTATGTTTAACTTATATTTGGACAGAGCACCAAAAATGGCTACCTGGGAACACATTGGGAAAAGTTTCCACCAAGTTAGATGTCTACAATGTTAAATCATCCAAACACAGGGTTAACTCAAGTAACACATTTTGGGAATAGAAAGTGGCGGAATTCCAAAGTGCACCTTCAGTGCGTCTTCAAGTGTCCTCATAAACATTTTATATACATTTTAATGGGAGATGGATGTAACAACATTCCATTCACAGCAATCACTGCAGTTGACCCATTTGGAATTCTATTACTCGGCCCACAGAAGTGCCAATAAAGCTTGTACATAATACTTATAAGTTGTCCCTGGAAACACAATCAAATGCATTCTCTACGTCAAACGGGGTATGAGGACACTGTCAAGAAGTCAGGACCACTTCTCCCATTGCATTCTGGTACATGCAGGGCCTTATTTATGAGGTCTTGCGTCACTTTTACGCTGCCGGTGCGTCACTTTTTGTGACGCACCGGCGGCCACATTATGCCTGCGCCAGGTATAATGTATGCAGGGTGGGCGTTCCCCCGCAAAAAGCCTCATAGAAGCGGCGCATTGAAATCTATGAGATTTCACTGCGCCACTTCTAGGACGCCACTGCGTCAATATCTTACGCCTGCCTCACAGCAGGCGTTAGACTGACGCAGGCCCTTTCACATGGGGCTTGCCCCTTGTGAAAGGACACATTGCTGGAGTTGCATCTGTTTTCAGACACACCACAGCAATGCGTCACTTTTGCGCCTACAGATACGTCAGAAATACTGACATATCTGTAACTCCTTGCAACATGATGCGTCATATAGTAAATATGACGCATCCATCATATCGCAAGGAGGGCGCACTGAAAAGTGACGCATCGCTGTTGTCACGCAGCGATGCATCACTTCTCATAAATAAGGCCCGCAGTTCGTAAAGTTTTTGAATTATTCAGAAGTAAAAAAGTGCTTGCCACCAGCCTTGGACCTGCTGGTGTTTGCATTTCTGAGCAAGTGTTTCTGGGTTCTTGCCCGTCTTCAGCAGAAACTTTGTGGATGATTGAGAAACTACTTGTATTATATCAAGTGAAGTACCACTCCAAAGCATGCAGATGCATCCCGTAGCGCCTCATCATTCACTGCATCATTGGTATCAGTTATTTGCATGAGTGTGTTGATTAAATCAGCTAGGAGCTCCCTTAGCATACAGCCTCTCTGAGGTGGAACAGAAACAGACAGTATTACTGTACCTAGACTGATAGGCAGCATCTTACTATAGAGATTCAGGCCCAGATTTATTAAGATTTTGCGTCGGGCTGCGGCATTTTTTTGGCACAGCCCGAAGCAAATGCTGTTTTGGGATTTACAAAGTCATGCAAAGCCCGATTTGCAGGGTTTTGTAAAAAAAAATAGTAACGCAGAACATAAAGCTGCCTTGCAATCCCTTGCGTTGGGTAGACGTTACGCGGGCATTCCTTTGCATCCACCCATGTATTTTGATGCACACCTATGTGTACAAAAACATGTAAAGATGGGTTTGCTCCAAAATTGTGCCCCTATCCGAGGTTGGTGTAACAAGGTGAAATATTTTTATTTCGCTTCGTCTTTGCTAGTGTGCTGCATTCATTCGAGGAAATAGCCTTCTAGGTTATTTTTTGAGCAGGAAGGCCTGCCATCCTGCACGAAAACTATCCTGACCACAACACAGGTAGCATTGCGACATGACACAGGGGTGCCTGCGTTGGTACTAGGCAGCCACAAGAGTGCCAACACAAACAGAGAGCAGAACTGCACCATATCTTTCTGAACAAAGCACTGTTCTGCACTTGGCAGGGATGGGAGGTGCAAGTGGAGAAGGAGTGCTATGTGCACTCCTTAAGTGCGCATATGTGTTTGGCCGGCCATCTCAGGCCGACCAAAACACACATGCGCACTTAGGTTTCTCCAGCCCGGCTGCATTGAACTGCTGGGCTGGAGAAATCCCCACAGGCTCCCTGGTTGGAACGGAGCATCTTTCCAGCCCGCTCAGACCAATCCCCGCGCTGCTCTCACATGAGATTGCAGGGAGTCTGTGACGTGGCCCCAGTGCTTGCTGGGACAAGGAACGACTAGGCGCGACGCGGGAGGCGGGCGGCAGCTCCAGGTAAGTGTTTTACATTTTTGTTTATTATTAAACCCCCCGCGCTCTCCCCCCCCGTGCTCTCCCGTGCCCCCTCCACCCGCCTCACCACCTCTTTATTGTGCTGGCTGCCACTCAGTGGCAGTAGCCCCCACTGGCAACCACCGGCTCAAATTAAGTACTGCTCATGGCATCCTTGCCATGCTACTAGGATGCAGTCATTTCATGAACTTCTTAAAGAGTTGCAGCAGATGGGTCAGCAGCCATTGCTTCAGTTTTCTTAGATATCTTTCCTCAGCCTGAGCAGGCATTGCAAGCATCAGCCTCTTTTTGAGTGAATGCAGTTTTATTTTTTGGAACTTTCTTGACTTCATTGCTGTAGTCAGAAGGCAACTTACAAAAATATTGCTAAAGTACAACCTTATCTTCTAAACCCTCTTTATGTATCTCGTACCTAAGATTTTAGTTCGAGGGTGTCTTCTGCCACTATCCCGCCCTGGGATCCCCGCTCTTGTGTTTTTGTAAGGAAGGGAACTCTTATTCATGTCTCAACATTTCTTGGACATCTGCAACCTTTTAACAATGACTTTGGCCAACTCACGTCTCCTTGCTTAATTTGTAAATAAATAATAAAGTGCAGACATGGGCCGGCACAAAAAATATAGGATTTAGTAGAAAGCCAGTCGGTCTTTGCCCCAAACTCCAACACCAAAGAAAACCAGGTGCAAGCAACGGAACAGGTAAAGCAGTATATCTGCCTTTTCGCCAAAACCCTTACATTTGTTACCCCGGTGATGGCCACAAAAGGGTCTGGATGCAGTGGGGTCAAATTGGTTTTTTAAAAATATTTTTATTGGGTTTTTAAATGCACAGCATCAAAATTCATTACACAGTTCGCTACTTAGGGGGTCGACCCACTTAGTTAATACAGTACTTAACATAAATTCCATATTGTAGCAGTAACATAATAACATACAAAACTCATTCTATAAACTAGGACAGCTTGAAACAAAAAGTAATTGATTATACATACACATAAAAAGCCATTAGTTGCTCATTTCTTCTTTCCAATTATAAATAGGGGCCCATATTGTCCTACCAAGCTTCCTGCCTCTTTTACCTCTCCTCTCGTATATTCCTTTCTCAAGGTTATAGATAGACAGTAGTTTGGCTAGCCATTGCTGAAAAGTAGGGGCTGCCCGATCCAACCATGCAGAGGAGATACATATACGTAGAACAGCCATGGCAATAAACCAAAAATAACTCGCTGAATCTCGCAAACCAGAATTTCTCACCCCTAGTAACATTAAAGCAGGGGACAGGGAGCCTCTTAGTCTCAGAGTTTGGTTGATACATTTTTCAACATCTTTAATCAGGGTTTCCAGTTGCGGACAGGTCGCGAACATATGTATTGCATCCGCTTCTAAACTACCACAACGAGAACATCTGATCCCCTCTTGACCCCCCCCATTGCGCGATTTTAGCGGGTGTGATATATAGAGAGAAGACAGTCTTGTAGTGCTGCGCCTGAAGTCCTGCTGAGCACAGAATGGTGTTACCTAGCTCGAGGGAGTCAAGAAAATCATCCCTATCTATATCAAACTTCTCAGCCCACTTTTCCCCATGCTTATCTAGATCGTCTGGTTTAAGCTGGGTCAATTCCGCATATATCCACTTGATAGTACAATTCTCCCCTGATCGAATATTATCAATGATTCTGATTCTTCCAAAATGATATAATCCCCCTTTTTTCCCTTTTAGGAAGCTAGCTAATTGCAAATACTTAAAAAAAACTCCTCTTACTTAAACCGTGCTCGCTTTGTACTTCGCTAAATGATCTTATCCCACCTTGCCCCAGCAAATCATCTATCATCCGTATTCCACACTCATCCCATACCTTCATAGTCGCGTCTGCAAAAATCCCCGGGAAGGAGGGGTTCTTATATAGCTGAGTATAGAAGTGAATTCTCCCAAGGCCCAGACTCTTCTTAAATGCAGTCCAGATTGTAAATGCGGCATTTAACGTTTTAAACCTTGTCTTTTTAAAGTAGCTAGGTTCGCTAAATTTCATGAAGCAATTCTTGGCTTATTTTCCTATCAGATATTGATATGGATCCGGGGGCTCTGTTTTAGTCCAGCAATCTACCTTACTTCCAACCACCAAGTTAATCATATATTGCAAAGCCACAGCCCAATAATACATTCTGAAATCAGGGACCGCCCAGCCCCCTCTATCATGCGGCAAGGACATAAATCTCAGGGCCCTTCTGGTATTGCTGTGCGCCCAAATAAACCTGTTCACCATATGCTCCAGGACCCTAAACCAGTGTTTCTCGAATTCTAGCGGTATTGCTCTAAACAAATACAGTATTCTAGGCAAAAATACCATCTTAACTACGTTGCAGCGTCCCACAATCGACATATGCAAATTATTTATTCGATCAAAGTCTTTCTTAGCCTTGGTAATAATTGGGTCGATGTTTTCCCCCACTAATTTCCCCAGATCAGGCATTATATTAATGCCTAAATATATTGCTGAATCAACCACCCACGGATCATCAAGTTGAACCCCCTTATTTAAGACTATTTGGGTCTTAGCCCTATTTAAAGCGTATCTGGCTACTGAGCCGAAAGCTTCTGCTTCACGCTCTATACTAACTAAAGCTGCAGCTGGATCTGGAGTAACCACGGCGACATCATCTGCATATGCCATTATCTTTGCATCCAACTCATGAAATCTAATTGTTCTAATACTGTTGTTAATCTCTAATTTCCTGATCAGGGGGTCAATATATAAGGCAAACAAAAGGGGCGAGCATGGACACCCTTGCCGTGTACCATGATTAATTCTCATCTGTAGCGTATATCCCCCATTGACTCTCAGCCGAGCCATCGGAGCTTTATACAAGGCCTGCACTGCCTTAATGAAGCCGGTGCCCAAGCCATACTTATTCAGTGCCTCCCAGAGGTAGTCCCAGGAGACCCTATCGAATGCTTTTTCGGCATCTAATAAAATCAGTGCCATAGGGTATCCTGAGATCTCGGCTGCGTCAAACAATGTAATGACCTTGCGGATGTGTTCCGTTGTCCCCCGGCCAGGTATGAAGCCATGCTGATTCGAATGAACTAAGTTCCCTATTATTTTATTTAGCCGGGTTGCCAATGCCTTGGAATAGATTTTGGCATCACTATTCATAAGTGTTATCGGCCGGTAAGAGCCTGGTTCTTCCGGGGGTTTCCCCTTTTTCAAAAATACAATAATATCTGCCCCTACCCATGAGTCAGGAATTGAGCTCCCCTGCTGAGCCTGACACATCGTTTCCAGTAGATCCGGCCCTATTACTTCAGCGAAGGTTTTATAAAACTCTACCGGAATCTGATCGGGTCCTGCCGCTTTCCCCGAGGAAAGACTTCGCAGTGCCTCAAATGTCTCTTCTAGGGTTAGTGATCTCCCCAACGCATCTCTATCGTTAACATCTGCGCCTTGCAAACCTGCCGTACTTAGATAATTCTGGCTGAGAGCCTGATTGGGAGCCAGTTCTTTATTCTTATCCTCGGAGTAAAGTTTTTCATAGTAGAGGCGAAACACCTCCCGAATCTCCTGCGGGTCTTCTACTACTCTCCCATTAGCATCTGAAACCCCTCTAATCTCAGCCGCTAGGCTCTTTTGCCTCAGTCGCACTGCCAGGGTATGCCCAATTCTTTCATTATACTCATAGCAATGCTCCCTTCTAGTTAGAAACCTTTCTGCCGCTTTAGCCGTAGCTAAATCTCCCAATTCAGCTTTAGTCAAAGCTAAGTTGGACAGTATCCCGTCCAGAGAGTCATTCCTACTAACCCCCACAGCCAGATCCTCCTCTAGCTCCTTCAATCTGTCATTCAACGCTTTCTCCCTCTGGGTTTCCCTCTTACGTCTAAATAGTCTATAACTCATTGTTTCACCCCTAACTCCAGCCTTAAAGGTGTCCCATACTACCCCAGGGCTAGCGCTCCCCCTATTAATCTCCCAGAATGTCTTAATCCATTCGCTTATATGCCTAATATATTCAGGATCCTTTAATAAACCTCTCTCAAATGTCCACGGCCGCTCTTGCTTAGGTTTCCCCCCCAGGTTAACAGGAAGCAATAGCGGGTTATGATCCGAGAGTAGTCGGGGGTATTTCTCAATTTTACACCTAGGTATTAAAGAGTATGTGACAAAAAAATAATCCAGTCTCACCAATACCCGATGAGGCGCCGAAAAGTATGTACTACCCGGGTCTTTAGGATGCTGGCATACCCATACATCCTTAAGTGCGTTATTCTGCACCAGATTAGTAAGTGCCTTATATACCCTCTTCTTTCTGCCCCCATAACCTCCCCCATTTTCCCCCAAAGACCACCCATGCCATTAATATTGTAATCTCCGCACATAATCACCGGGGCGGGCCAGGAGGCTAACTCCACATCCAAAAATTCTAGTAATTCGGGATCATCTCCTGTTGAACCATAGACAGAGCATATTGTGAAGGCATCCCCATTTATCCAACCTTCAGCCAAAGACCACCGACCCCACTTATCCGCCGCTTTCCTTCGGAACACAACACCTTGCCCCCGGGACATAATAGCCATTCTCTTGTTTTGGTGCCCTGGTTGGTTTTAATAACTAGCTCAAAACCTAGCTGTTCCAAAACCTTACCGCGGCTGCCTTCTATATGGGTTTCCTGAAGGCAAAGCACATCGATGTGCAGTGCTTTCAAGATTATAGCGGCTCTCTGTCTCTTGGTTAGGTCATTTAATCCACATATATTCAGAGATGCAACACGCAAATTCATCAAGTGTTATTTTTGTTTACTATATTCATTTTGCCGTCCCAATTCAACTTTTGATTTCTTTTAAGCTTTCCTTGAACTTTCCTTTGTGCAATATTGTTTGTTGGGTCTGCCCCCATTTTTTGTTTCATACCTGTGCATTGCTCTTACCCCCACCTTCCCAGCACCCCCTCCCCCTCCCTCTTCCCCATCCCCCTGGGCCCCCCCCACCATCCCACACAGGCAAATAGGTCAGGCGGACCTATGTGTGGAAGCCGCATCTAACACCTCGAGTAGTCCCTGACTCCCCCCCGCGACCCGTCTTTCGTGATAATTCCCACTAAATTCTACTTAGTGTATTGTGATAACCACTAGCAGTGAGAGACATGCTATAGAGCTAAATAAAGAGAACAGCAAGGAAGCCGCGGTAAAGGAATATCCATCAGTGCAAAATCGATATGCATTTTAAGGAATTTCCATCAGCCTTAGCCTATCCCCATCAAACCTTCCCTTTAGCTTCCTTTAACTCCCCCAAATATTCTTGCGCGTTGACTTCGGAAAAAAACATTCTAGCCCTCCCATTCCTTATAACCTTGAGCCGCGAGGGGAACAGCAAATATGCTTCACAACCGGTCTCTTGAAAGGGCGCTATTAATTGTCGGAGTCGCCACCTCCTCTCAACAGTAGTATGGCAAAAGTCTGGCCTAGTAAAGAAAGTATGTCCATCGTAAGTCCTCTTGGAATCCGGCCTTGCCTTGTCTATGAGCGCCTGTCTGAGAAGAAAGTTGCCCACGTAAATCAGAATGGCTCTTGGTCGCCCGTCTTGCCCGGCACCCCTGTTCTTCTTCTGGGTAAAGGGAAGCGATGCGCTCTCTGGATTTCAGCCTCCCAGTTCCACTGTGCCAAGTCCGGGAACGCACCCTTTAACAGAGCAACTACAAAAGACATAATGTTCTCCCCTTCGCCCTTTTCGGCAATACCCAGCAACCTCACATTATTGCGGCGCTGCAGATTTTCGAAGTCCTCCATCTTCCACATCATGTCTTCAGACATCTTCTCGTGCGCCACCTTAAAGCATTGAAGCCTCCCCACATCCTCCTCAAGAGCTTCTGTCCTTTGCTCGACATGAACTTCTCTTTCCACCATCTCTGAGTGTAGCTTGTTCATTCTCCGTAGACACCCTTGCATTTTTTTTGTTGCCACCTGGGCCCGACGGCTCTCTGTTCTAGCTTCCCCTTGCATCTGCTTCAAGGTGGCATATACAAGCTCTAATGAAGGTGTAGGTGTAGGCGTATCCCCAATAGTACCGGTAGAGCCCCCAGTGCACCCCCCAGCCTCATCTTGGTAGGTCTGGCTTGTAGCCGAATAATCCCAGACCAGTTTGCGTGCTGTCTCTGTGTCATTCGAGGGGGTACCTCTTTTAGATCTACGTTTGGGCAGACGGGCCTTAGGGCGGAGATCCCCTTGAAATGTGAGTGAGTCACCCGAATCTGAATCTGTGCCATCCACGGAGTTCCCTCCACTGCTGAGTGATAAATCCGTATCGTCGTTCAATGAGAAAAACGTATCCCCTTCAGGGGAACCTAATAACGTTTTCAATTGCGCAGGGTTTGGCCCCAAACCAGCGGTACTCGCTTTCGCCGCACACATATCTGACTCCTTTATACACATAGTCTGTGCATTCGTTATCTCTTGGCCTTGCTTGCGAGTTATATCCATTTCTCCCAACAATTCGCTAAATTGGGCAGTCATTTGCATATCGCCTTCTCCTTTTACTATTTCATTCACCATGCTCACCTCAGGGCGATCGATGGTCTCCTGCTCTCCCGTTTCTTCTTGCTCGCCGAGTGTCCGTTCGGCTGCCTCCGCCGATGCCTGATGCTCAGTCTGACCCTGGCCGGATTGCCTCAGTGTTGCTGCTGCGGGCGGGGCCAATCCAGCGTCTCCATCCCCGCACACACTGACTTCTTTCCCGCCGCCCGCAGCTTTCTCCAGAGCCCTCTCCATAGCCACTGCAGTCCCGCTTCCCGCGACCGCGACGTTTCCACCAGAGTTGCTTGGCGCAGGGAACTCTCCGTACCCGCCGACGCCGGCCCCGCGATCCTTGGCTTACCGCGTCCCTCACCGGCACCACTCAATCCCTTACTGGCAGGGTCTCCATCTTTCCTCCCCGGATTCAGCGCCCGCCGAGGCAGCCCAGCATACCTTCCCGCACCAAGGAGGCTAGGGTTCTCCTTCTGCAGTTCTTTCAGCGCGGCATCCTTGACAGCCCTCTGGCTTTTCGGCCCCATTGTAGCGCTGTGTTTCCGTCTTCCTAGACGGATGCCGTGCTCTTGCAATGTCACCCTGGGCACTATCACCACGAGTGCTAGCTGACCGCTAAACCTGTGCGGGGAGCCACGGCAGATCATCCGCACCAACCTCGCCGCATACTCCACCAAGTATGCCTGTATTAGCATATCAGTCTTTAGCTTTAAATCACCACTTTATCCGCATTTTTTCACCATTCCTGCTGACCAACTTTGTTAGGTCTCCAGGAGAGAGGGTCAGGAGCCACTCTCACTGATGTCAGTCGGCAGCCATCTTGCCCCAGGGCTCAACCGCAGTGGGGTCAAATTGTAGTGCAGTACAGATTTGCCTTTGGGCATCAAAGTTCTTCTCTTGCTGCTGTTTGTAATGCTTTTTGCAGTGACTAATTTGTAACATAGTAAGTGCAGGTGCCCAAACTGTTTCTCAGTAACCTACGGCTGGCTCTGTTGAAAGAAGCAGTTGCCGATTAACAAGGCTGTCAAGTCATGATCCCACCTTATATGTCTTTCATCCAACACCAGACACTCCCTGCTCCCTTATCTCACTCTTGCAGGTTCATTGTCATCCCTGCTATCTCCCTTTGTCACTTTTTTCCATAATTCTCTTTCCCCTTCTTTCCCCCTTTCCTGTCTTTCTCTCTTCACTGGGTTCAATTCTAATGATGGAAAAATAAGTTCCAGTTGCCAAAAAAGAGTACCTTCAACCACCGGCTCAAATTAAGCACAGCACGTTTTATGATGCTTTGTGACGCTTTACATTGCTTAGTATTGTGAGAACATCAGCGCAAACCCTTTGTAAATGTGGGCCTTGGCGCTTCATTTGTGCAGGTGTTTGCCAGTACTCGGCATTTAATTCTTAAAAGTGTCACTTTTTTATTATAATTACCACATGGTGGCACTGCTTGCCCATTATCAGCAGTACGCATTAGTTTATAAATTTAATACACACTAAAGAATAATTATAGTAGTGCATCCAGGACATGGGTACAGGAATTTGGCAGCACGGGCAAGGGCAGTGGGTGGTGGAGATTGCAGAAGCTTCCTAAGGGATACCCTGGGCCCGGCCCTTATATTTTTACAAATTAAGCAGTGGTGGGACTTGTGTAAATATAAACATGCTAGCAGAGTCTTATCTTGGTGAAAATATGTATACATCCATACCATTCATAGCACTGAGAATCGTGCACCAGGAGCTGCTGCTCGCACCTAAAATTAACCGAGCAGATGGTTTTGTACCTAGAGGCCCATCTATCTCTCTAAACATAAAGCCCAATCTTTCATCCTACATCAGTAACAGAAGGTGCCCCTTCCTGCACAAAAACAATCCTGCTTGCAATGCAGGCACACTTGCACCATGGTGCAAGAGTGCCTGCGTTGGCGCTAGGTGCACTTTGTGCGCCAGCGCTGAGCAAAGGCAGGAATTCGCTGTATAATGTTAAATACTGTCACGCAGCACAGCAAAGCAAGGTGACTTGCTGCGCTGTGTCATTTCTTCATAAATATGGCCCTTAGGATGTATCACTGTAGGTTTACCAAACTCCACAATATATATACATTTTCAAGGCACGTAGATGTGGAGTTAAGAATAGTAAGTCTATGCTTTCACTATATCTTCATTTTGGATAGAACATGTCGGGATTGGCCCTGACTTTAGTTTGGCAGAGCACACAAGGTTTGTGTTCAACATGGCAGAGGCACACGCCTTGGTTCCAGATCTCTGTTTTGAATCAACTTCCGATTATGAGATACTCCGTTTGGACAAAGGATTTCCATGTTAGACAAGGCTTGTCAGTGGATGAATCAGCCTGGAAATCTAGTGGCCAAGAATCCTGTCCTTAGCTGTGTCAGGCTTGGCCGGAACTGCTTTCTATAACTGCCCCAAAAGAGGAGTTTATTATCTTTCGTTTAAGGCAGTAAGAGGCATGGGGTCGATTCACAAAGGTATAAATTTATAGTATGTTATGTTAGATTTATTTCTAGAGCGCTTGAATACCCGGAGGTGACTAGGCGCTAACTCTACTGAAACAGATTGAGAGAGAACCTCACTGAAAGCCAAATAGCCATGTTTTTAAAGATTTTCTAAAAAAAAGTGCAAATTGTTCACAGATTTAATATGCAAGGGTAGAGTATTCCGTGTTTTGGATGTACAGGTCAAAAAACGTCTTCCTCCCTACGAGGAGCGTTTAAACATAGGGACTATCGCCTTTTTGTCCACAGAGGACCGTAATGTCCTTGATGGTAAGTACCATTTGAAACTGTTTATCAAGTGGTCTGGTCTGATATCATGTTAAACACTGCAAGACGGTTGTATGACAGAGGCACGCATGGCTAAACCATGCGTGCCTCTACAATGCTGCTGAAAAGCGAATGCTTTAGAACAATGCATTCCTTTACCACGCATGCCTTTACCACATGTTTTTGTGGTAAAGGTATGACTGGTAAAGGGATGTGTGGTAAAGATCACACCCCAGCCCCACGCCCTGAGTCCTTAAAACTACCTGAACCCCCACAAGCCACAAAACTACCCTGACCACCCCTGAGCCCTAAACACTACCCCGACCCCCCTGACCCCTAAAAACTACCCTGACCCCCCTGAGCCCTAAACACTACCCCAACACCCCCCTTAGCCCTAAAAACTATCCGTCCCCCCGAGCCCTAAAAACTATCCTGATGCCCCAAACCCTTAAAACTACCCCTACCCCCCTCCTGAGCCCTAAACTACCCGACCCCCCCTTGAGTCCTAAACAGTACCCGACCCCGCCCTAAAAACTACCCTGAGCCTTAAAAACTACCCCAACCCTTGAAAACAACCCCCCACCCCCCAACACTTGGTCCCTGCCCCTCTTACCTGACCGCGTCCTCTCCCAGTCCTTCCTCTTCCTGTGCCAACCTATCCCAGCAACTAGACCGCTCACTGCCTTAACCACGCATATGCGTGGTTAAGGTATATGCGTGGTTAAGGCAAGCGTGGTTCTACTTGCGGGAAAACAGCACGCGTGGCTCAGCCAATGTTGTAAAGGCCGTTTCCCGCGTCTGACTTAGAGAGGACCCATGAGGGACCCCACAAGACAGTGAGAATAGTTCAGAAACAAATTCATTTAGTGCCACTGATTGTTCTCATCCGAGAAGGAGAGATCTTAGGAGGGCCAGTGCAGCTTCTCTAAATACGATGTTGTGGAGTCAACCTATCAGCAGCTTGTGGATGACTGTATCGAATGCTGCAAATAGGACTTCTATGGGCAGCACCTTTGCCCCCAGTGTTGCAGGTCTCTATGTCTATGAGTTCGAAAAAAACTTCATCCTCCACACGAACAATCCCTTCGGGAACTACATAACCTTCTGGAAAAGATACATAGACGACGTCTGTTAGAAATGGGATTCTTGGTAGGCTAGGGCGCGGGCCAAAGCCAGGCAAAAACCACCACTCTAGTCAGGATAAGGGAGTTACACTTCTAAAATAACCCCTGCTCACCCCCTGGGTAGCTTGGCACGAGCAGCCAGGCCTATCTTAGAGGCAGTGTGTAAAGCATTTGCACATAACCAACAGTAATATAGTGTACGCATAACAAAAGGACACCACACCAGTTTAGAAAAATATCCAATATTTTTATATAATTAAAACAAGACCAAAACGATAAAAAAATCCACAATACTATACTTAAAAGTTCACAGTTCAAAAATACGCTGATTAAAAGGGGTTCCTTGTGTGGATAGCCCCGTCCAGGCTACCACGGCGTCGTGAACACACAAATCCAAAACAGTTCTGGCTGGCCGCGGAGTCGCAGGCCCGCTACGGTGTCGGGAAGACCCGCAAACAGTACCTTTCAGAGATGCAGGGCGATGGGGCCCTTGAAGTCACTCGCGTTACAGGTCGATCTCCTCTCGGTTGGGATCAGGAGCGCTGGCGTCGGCAGGCGC
The DNA here is from genome assembly GCA_963921515.1 of Calotriton arnoldi. Classification (NCBI taxonomy): domain Eukaryota; kingdom Metazoa; phylum Chordata; class Amphibia; order Caudata; family Salamandridae; genus Calotriton; species Calotriton arnoldi. Next base: position 2,412,811 of record CAWUFW010000537.1, read on the forward strand.
CACGTGCTGCGGTGCGAAGTGCAGCGGTGCGGCGTGCGGTGCCCCCCAGGTCGCGGTGCGAGCAGTGGCTCGGTGGCGGCATCAGATGACGTTGTCGGTGAGACCAGGGTCGCGGTGCGAGATGAGGGCGGTGCTCGTCACGGTGCTAGCAGGTCACGGTGCAAGCAGCGGCGGCATCGTTGCTGAAGCGCTGTAGTCGGCTGACGAACTGGAGTCGATGGCGCCGGCGTCGATAGGCCAAGGCTGTGGTGCGGAATGAGGGCGGTGCGTCGTGTGACTTACGAGCGGTGCCCTCGAACCACGGTGCCAGCAGCGGCGTCGATTTCGGCAGGAAGTGGCGGCGTCAGGCAGGCCAAGGCGTCCTCGTAAAGCAAGGCGGTGCGGAGTGCGGTGCCCAAGGGTCGTGGTGCGAGCAGCGGCTCGGTGGCGGCATCAACAGGCGTCGTCGGTGAGACCAGGGTTGCGGTGCGGCATTGCGGCGGTGCTCTCTGTGGTGCCAAAGCTTCGGCGTGAAGCGAGGCGGTGCGGAGTGCGGTGCCCACAGGTCGCGGTGCAAGCAGCGGCTCCTTGGCGGCATCAACAGGCGTCGTCGGTGAGACCAGGGTTGCGGTGCGGCGTTGCGGCGGTGCCCTCTGCGTTGCCTTCAGGACACGGAGTCGGCAGTGGCGTCATAGACGTCGTCGAGTTGGTGTTCTTCGGGTTGCAACACAAAACACACAGTCCCCAGTGCTGCGGGTCGAAGAACTTGAAGTCTTTGCTGTTCCTGAGACTTCGTGTACAGGGGGCAAGCTCTACCTCAAGCCCTTGGAGAGACTCACAAATTTAGGTTGCAGAAAGTCCAGTCCAGGCCTTTCAGTACCCAAGACAAAAGCAGCCACTGCAGGTCAGCCCAGCAAAGCACCCAGCAAAGCAGTCGTTCCTTTTCGCAGCTTCTCTGGCTCTTCTTCTTGGCAGTCTTCTTGTCCAGATGAGTTCTAAAGTTCAGGGGTCTGGGACCCAGCAGTTATGTCCAAAAATCCTTTGATCTCTTAGGCAGAGAGGGCCGGTGCCCGGTCAGGACCAGTTCTGCCTTCTCTGGTGTGAATTCCTGGCAGGAGGTGGAGACGGCATTTGTCAGAGGCAGAGCAGGCCCTTTGAGGTGCAAGGAAATTTCCTCCCCTTCCCCCATCGTAGCCCAGGTCTCTTTAGCCCTTTCCTGACCTACCTAGACCATCTGGCGCCCCTCCTGCTCCCCCAGCCTTCTGTCATCCAAAACCCAGACAGGCAATCCACATTCCAGCAGAGGCACACGGGATGACTGAGCAAGAAAATACCTACTTTCCAAAAGTGGTATTTTCAAACACAGAATGTAAAAATCACCTTCACTAAAAGAGGCATCTTTAGATTCTGAGTTCAGGCATACGAAACTTCATTTTCTTACCGAATTCCCTGGGCCAGTTATGTTCATAAGATGTTATGAACAAACCTCCCATTCTGTCCTATGGGGAACTGGTAGCCTTGCAATAGTGAAAAACGAAATTGGCTGTAATTCACTATTAGGACATGCCACACACACCGGGGCAGGTCCTACCTTTCACATACATTGCACCCTGCCCACAGGGGTACCTTGTGCCTACCTGAGGGGTGCCTGACATGTAAGAAAAGGGAAGGTTAGGGACCGGCCAGTGTGTGCACTGGCCAAGTTGACATGGCAGTTACAAACTGCGCGCAGACTCTGCAATGGCAGGTCTGAGTTACCGTTTTCAGGGCTACTCACGGGGTGGCACAACCAGTGCTGCAGGCCCCCGGGTAGCATTTGATTCACCGGCCCTGGCACACGCAGTGCACTTTACTAGGGGCTAACAGGTAAATCAAATATCCAATCATGGAAACACCAATCCATAACACAATTTACCATAGGAGCACCTGCGCTTTACCACTGGTCAGTAGTGCGAAAAGCGCGCAGAACCGTTACACCAGCAAAACAGAGTCAAAACCGGGAGGTCAGAAAGCAGAAACTCAGGGGAAACACGCCAAAAGATGTCAAGTGTAACAACGTCCTTATGATTTGGCAAGGCCCGAGTGACACTCTCTATGCTTTCCTTCAGTGGATTAACAACTGTGATAAAAACCTCAAGTACACTCATTGTGTTGACAAAAAGGAGATCACGTTCCTGGATATCACTATCACCAAGGAACATGGCAGACTTGACACAAACACCTTTCATAAACCAACTGCCAAAAACACCCTTTTAAAGTTTGACAGTTTCCACCCTAGGGCCCTTACAGAAAACCTACCCTATGGGCAGTTTCTCCGCCTCAGGAGGAACTGCAGCAAACTTGGTGACTATCAAGCCCAAGCAGCAGACCTTTCTAACAGACTCAAGCCCGGGGCTATCCTGATAGAATAATTAAGACCTCCCAAAAACGGGCCCGTAACCAACAAAGAGATGCACTCCTGGAGGACACCCCGAGAACCACGAAAGAAATCCCTCTGACGTGTGTAACAACTTACAGCACGGTCTCTAATCAAGTAACCAAGTCAATCAACAAACATTGGAAAATCCTGCAGACAGGAAACATGAAATGGGAAAGACCACTTTTTTCTTTTAAAAAAGCAAGAAGCCTAAAAGACACCCTAGTATCCACCCGTCCTAAAAAAGTCAGAGAGCAGCCCACCAGGACAGTTCTAAATGCCTGGGGCCTACCTAACGTGACTGGACACTACCCCTGTGGCAATTGTAGTGTCTGCCACCTCACGGTCACCAAAAAAACTCTGGACCTGGAACCAAACAAGACCTGGTTTCTACGATCACACACTAATTGTAATTCGGCCAACGTGGTGTACATGATAACGTGCTCATGCGAATTACGGTACATAGGGATGACAAGCAGGAAAGTCAAACTACGAATATGCGAACATCGCAGCAACATCAGGTGTAATTGCAACACGACAAAAATGACAGATCATTTCTTGAGAACAGGACACACAACCGATGACCTCAAGTGGGTAATCATTGAACAAGTAGAAGCAGCAGGGAACACACAAAAACTACTTCTGGACAAAGAACAGAGATGGGTGTACAGACTTTCAACTCACAAAGATGGACTTAATGACAACATCCCCTGGAATACACTTAACCAGAGATGACATACACACCATTCTGATCTGACACCCCTCTATGAATGTGTTTCCCATTCATATCGCTGAATGGCCATACCCTCATCGAGATAAATATTTTAAGCATTGGTAGACATCCCTCATGTCTGACTAACATCTGGAACCAGACGTTTCACCCCTTTATTTAGGAAGACTGCACTTAAAGAACACTGCACTTTATATCAGTGCAGCTGCAACTTAGCGTTTGGCCCTACAGGAATTTAATGCACTGCTCATTTCAGGCAGACTCGACCACTTTGCACCCAACAGTCTCATTGACCAGTGGTATTTGACTTATCACATACATTTCTAATTAACCCGCAATTTATTTACATTATGGCACAACATAAAATCAGGTCCTGCCGATCCGGCATCATAAAGTAACCTGTAACTAACCCAATCCCTGTCATCTACACTGAATACTCATCACTCGATATCAGAGGGAAACAGAGGGTTAAACTTCCAATAGACGATATGGACGCCATGACGTAAAGCACGACCCTACGCGATTACGTGTGGGGCAGTGCTGACACACCGACCGGAGTCCTTTTAACACAGCCCGCACGAGAGACGGAGTATCTACGGGATCTCGTGCCGGGACCAGAATAGGTTCAGGACACGGGCGGCTTTCCTTGACGAAGTAAGTAGGGCACTTGCCCCCGAATCCGTGCACAAGCAAGCACGCTTCCTGTGACTCTGCTAACTTTGCAATATCTTAACTACTCCTTCCCAGAGTTTGACAACAGGTACCGCCCCCCGCTGGGATCCATGAAGTGTCGCACAATCGCGACCTATGTAAGATAGCAATCCTAATATTCTCACCTGGTTCATTTGCCTTATACCAATCGACCCTTTGGAGCAGAGAGATAGCCATTATAACCCGCATGATCACATTGTCTCCACAATTTATGAGTAGCGAGAGCCCGCACATTTTCGGTTACTTTACCTCATGATGTTGTATGGTGTGCTTTTATCAAGAAGAGGTATGATATTTTCCCGCCATGACACGATGTCACTTGAATACCTAGTGCGACCGAATGCATGCACAGATTTACTTTATACTATACAGGCACAAGATGTGTCCAGTAACTGCATTAAAGCCACGGGTGTAATGATACATCAACGATCCGGGCATGAGGATCGTGATTTTTTGCACTTGTCGGGCTAAATGCGCACATTACTGCTTTGGGATGAGCGACTCATTTGCTGTACTTTGACTAATTGTATGCAATTTATCTTTCAGAAACTGTTGCATTTTACAGAACCGTAAGTTTTTTGGTTCACTATCACCAATAAGTGCACCTTAGCGAGTGCACTTGTTCCTCACCGGTCCTGAAGAAAGACTAGCTATTAAGCATCTTCGGCTGAAACATGTAGACCAACTCACGGACGTTTGCGATCAATTGAATCACACAAAACATCCTCTTTCCTTGCTTTTAAACTTTGCCCTACGACCCCATTAATACATTTCTAGGTGTTCCTAGTAAGGAGGGGGATCCTAGAGGCAATTTTAAGTCCTACCACCTTCTCACTTTCTTGCACTGTCCAAACAAAAAAAACTCGCTCCGCTGTAACTCAGGCGTCGAAGCACACCTGGGAGGCACTTGGCGTCCCAGGTGAGAACCCAATGATGAAGCATGCCACCAACTAGGTTGGTGGGTGAGGGTTCTTTCAAAAAGAAAATCTTTTCCCTTCAATGCAGTAATTTTGATTTTGGAATTGCTCCTTCTTTGTTTATATTAGTGGTCAATTTAGCCACCGTTAAAAAAGGTCTTTTACACAATTTTTTGCAGCTTCAATTTTTTGCATGGAGTAGCAAGATTTTTGTTTACTAGCATAGTTTTGTACACAGCCATACATTTCTTATATTTTTCTTTGTGGAGCGGCTTGTATTACTTCCTACATTTACGGTCCTGCCTTCTGCAACACTGTTTTTGAGTCCTAAGTTTGTCCGTGAACCGTGTGGCCAATGGATTATTTCTCTTGGGCTGAGACACCTTGGTGGGAGTAAGAGTGGTTACAGCTAACGTAAGCCAATTGGAGTAGTTTTCAATTGCTTTGTCTAAATCCTCTATCTTCTGAGGCTGTGAGTGAGTTAAAATCTGATTTAATTGGTGAGATTGTATTTTATGCCATGCACGTGATGTTAGCGGGTTAGAATAGACCTTGTCTGCGAGCCTACGTTGTAAAATATTTATATCAAACGCCACAGCAGTGTGGTCTGATCACGTCAGAGATATAGTGCTTATGCCATTTTAAAAAGTGTTATTAATAAAAATCCCATCTAGGTTGTGGCCTGTCCTGCAAGGTGAGTTGGGCCTGCACTACTTGTGTCAGGCCTTAGCTGGCCATCAATTCCAGTAATATCTCAGTGTCTTTATCTGTTTGGCCTTCTAGGTGATAGTTAAAATCTCCTAGCACAGTAAGATCATTAGAGTATGCAGGATTCCAGTAGGGAGCTCAACGTTTAGGTGAAGTTACTTCTAGGGCCGGAAGGGTGATACAATAGTAATCCATTAAAGGATTGATTTTCAGAAACTTCTATGCTAAAAGAAAGTGCTTCACAGTGAGCGGAGGACACTGGTTGGAAAGTGGCCAGCATGGTATTGCGGAATATAATGGCCAGCCCACTGCCCCGTTTACGGAGTCTATCCGCTCTATAGATGGAGTATGCAGATAGATAGCTACAGCTATGCCTGGACAAGATGTAAGATCTGCTCACGTCTCAGTTACAAACATAATATCTGTTTTATATGTCTCTAGGAAGTCTGAAAATTCGATTTTATGTTTCACCAGTGGCCTGGCATTAATTAAGGCACATCGCATTTTCTTATCTATGGTGGTCTTATTAACATGAGGATAGAGAGCGTTCACCAGCTTTATATTTTCAGGGATTTCCTGTTTACTTTTAGGGAACTGCATGCCTGACAGGATATTTTAGAGTCTGCAGTGGTAGAGCTTAGATCTAAAATGGTACAATTGGTGTCCTTACCTGCCGAGTTGAGGGCTACCAGTTGTCCTCTCGAGTAGCAAAGTCTTAGTGATGGATGGGACCCAAAAATGGCAGGGGGACTACCTCTGGGTGCGGTCTGGGCATGGTCGGGCGCACACGGGCTTGCCTTAGGCACGCCTTTGGTTAAATTTAAACTATGCGATGCATAAATGATATTTGCATAAGTGTGTACTTTCTGGCCTTGTGGTTAATTCACATACATATGACTAACGCGTAATGCACGTGTTGAGATGTGTGCATCTAAGGCCACCATTAGGCGGAATAGCATGAGGTATTTACCACTAGTGGTAAATACATTACTCACGGTGAGGTATTTACCATGTATAGTAAATTCCGAGTTTTAAACTTGTAAATGAGGCTTAACATGTGGAATCAGTATTTAACACACCAAGTTCAACATGTTTTGCCTTTCTTACGGGCCTTTTCCCCATGATAAATTTCAGCAGGTTTGACATATCAGAGGACAACAAACATACCAATAAAGGAACACCATTCAGGTTTACCCTAAGGTATTTTTGTTATCTGAATCCCTGATTTATCCAGGCATTATATTTAATTAAGAACTCCCTCATAACTCGAGGTTGAGTCCGCCCTGGTAGTATCCTCTTAACAGGGTGGGTTGAGGAAGCCAATAATGAAGCATGTCCCAGACTGTGGGTGAGGCTTCCTCCTCCAGGAAAACTGGATTCAGTTCTTGATTCTAGGGTTGGAAAAGACAGGACATAGTACCTGTCCTGTATATATGTTTTCTACGCTGTACTCTTTGTGCTTACCACTGCTTATGTTTGGAGGATATACAGCGTGGATCTTCTCCTCCTCATCTCTCTTTGTGGAAGAATTTTACCAAAATACCTTTATTTTCTTAGCAATATTCCTCAATCACTAAACGCAGCCTCATTCGCACGGCTGAGGTCGTGTCTGATGCGACTTGCGTAGGCGGGGCAAACAGCCCTTTTAAAATGGGGAATACTGACATTGCCTTACAGTCATGGACGACTGGCGGTGCCTGACCTTGAGCTATACCACCTGAGTGCTCAGGTCCAATATATGCACTACTGGCAGTACCAAATGCCACATGAGCTCCATTTAGCCATGGAGATGGACAATTTGGCACTGTTGCTCCTCAATACACTGAACTGATAGTAGGCAAGCACCCAACAAAAGACACAGACTCAGCCAGGTACACTATGTGGGCCTGGCACAGACTCAAACAATGTATGAAGCTAGCGGACTGATTGGATGAACTGTAACTTCTGATCCCTGATGCACAGTGGGTATACTGCTGTGCACAAATGGGGGAATTATCCTCAAATAAGCTTAGTTCAATACATTTAGGGGCAGATTTACAAGCCGCTTGCGTGACTTTTGCGCCACCGTTGCGTCACTTTTGTGACGCAACGGCGGCGCAAAAAATGCGACCTATTTACAACGTGACGCGTCTAGGGAGATGCGTCACATTGTAAAGCCCTGCGTCACTTTATACCTGCGTCAGGTATAATGTATGCAGGGTGGGCGTTCCCATGCAGGAAGGCCTCGTAAAAGTGACGCAGTGAAATCTACAAGATTTCACTGCGTCACTTTTAGGACGCCACTGCGTCAAAACCTTACGCCTGCTTGAAGCAGGCGCAAGGAGTGACGCAGTGTAGTAAGTATAGGCCTCAACATGCATTGGTGGAGTTGCGTCGCGCTTGCGTCACGACTCCAGCAATGTGTGACTTTTGCACCAACAGATGCGTCAGAATTTCTGACGCGTCTGTCAATCCTTGCGCCATGGTGCGCCGTATTTACAATACGGCGCATCCATGGTGGCGCAAGGGTGGCGCAGGGAAAGTGACGCATCTATAGAGATGCGTCACTTTCTTGTAAATCTGCCCCTTTAAGTTTATTCACAGGCTGTATCACACATGGCAGAAATACATAGGATAGGGCTCAGACCAATGGTGAGCTGTGAACAATGCGGGGAGCCCACAGTGCGCTCTCTGCACTTGGCCTGGCAGTGTACAGAGATGTAAACTTATTGGTAAAAGGTGGAGAAGATAATATCGGATATCATAGCAGTGCCACTCGAACTAATCCCTATTCGAGCAGTGCTGGGATTGGTCAATGACCTCCACCTGATGGACTGAAAACTCAAATCGTTTCTAATGGTGCTGGCCAAGCAAAGACTTGCGAAAGACTGGCGAAAGGGACCTATGCCAAAAACCACGAATTGGCTATGAGATATAGCATAGTGCTATAAAGGTTATTTATGTGAATGCTTGTTCATGCCAAGACAAAGTCCAGCCAAAACATGTTGAAATGATAGGAGAGAACCTGGAGCTCATTACATAAGAATGGTATGCACTTTTGTGTGAGGAACTGTTTGTTTGTTATTGTTTGACACTCAAAATAATGTTGTTTTTTTTAAATTAAGTTTTGTTGCTACACAGTAACCCAGGTGCTAGCACAAACATCCGTTACACCACTGCCCATGCATGTATGTCTGTGAGCGCATGGCACATACATCACATCTGTGAGTGAACCAGATAATGGTGGGCTGTTTTGGAAGCCCCTGGACTGTTCAGGTGCACAAGATGGCAGCACAGTTGTTTCTCAGACAGTGGAAGTGTTGCTGGGAGGAAACCTAGACACTGAATCAGAAAAAGGAGAGACAGGCTTCCTTTTTTAGAAATTCAATTAGGTCCCTTTTCTGAAAGAGCTGCTGATGAGTCTTCTTGAGTTCCAAGTTCTATTTTCCCAAGGAAGGGAGTGAACTGAAGAGTACTCAGAGGACTGCTGTGCTGTCCAGTGCTGGTTTCTGCCTGACAGACAGTTTCCCAGAAGTGAGGATACATCACCTGGACTACTACCTTGCTAGAAACACTTGTTTGTCTGACCTGAAGTGCCCAAAACTCAGTCAGAACTCAGCCTGCCTGCTGACAGAGGGAAGGGGCCAGCTAACTCTGCAGAAGGTGTGACTGTCGAGTGGGCGCCAGAACAGGGAGACCTCAGTGCATTGGGGTCTGCCAGGAGTAGCAAGATGAAGGAGAGTGATCTATGAGCTCCATGAATGGTGGGTACCAGTCTTCCCTCTGACTCACCTCGGGCTTTGTCAAGAAGTTTCACTGTGGCTCAGCTCACCGTTGTGTCAAGACGTTCGACTTAAACTGACCCTGCCGTTAAATCATGAAATCCAGCTGCAGCTGCACTCACTGCTTTGTCAAGAAATGCGTCCAGAGCTGACCTCACTGTTGTGCCAAGAAGTTCAACTAAGCTGACTTAGTCACTGTGCCAAGGAGTGCAGCTGTGCTTCATCGTGCCGCTGTCGCCAGGAGTGCTCCCATGGCAGTCCTCACCACCGAGACCAAGATGCGGACCAGCGGCTGCCCATTCTGCCGCTGCAACCACCTTTCAGACAGTGGCCCACATGCACCGAATGAATACATGACCCAGAAGCAGGTTGGAAACAGAGACATACCAGCCCTTTCTGTGGGCCCCCTGTAATACCAAGCGCGTGTGTTCAAACCAGAGGATCTTAGGCTGCAGCTTTCACTGTCGTCTCTCACCACAGCCTTTCTGAACTGAACCAGGCTGCTCCTGCAACCAGAACATCTCCTCCCAGAAGTGGGAGAGTATGAAGACATGTGTTGCCAGATGGCCACGATTGGGACATAAAGATTGATGATTGGCGAGGCTCCAAAGGTGACTTACTGAATTGAGCACTGCAGTATTAAACAGTGGTTTATTAAACACTGTATCAGTACACTGTATTAGAACATTGGAATGTGGAGCACTCCATTGAAGACAATGGAGTGCTCCGTGCTTCTACGGGCCGGTAAAGGCCCGCAAAGCAACATTCCAATGTTGTTTTCAAAAAGGCCTCTCGGAGCCCGAGGGGATTTAAACCCCCTCGAACTCCGAGAGGCCTTTGTTTTATTTGTTAGAACATTCTGCCCTCTAGTGGCAGAATGTTCTAATAGCCTTATAGCCCTTCGTAGCTGGGCTATACCGGCTATTAAAGTTCCGCTCCCTTGTTAAAGTCCCTCGCCTTCGGCTCGGGCCTTTAACACTGGAGCAGGCCTTTAATAGCCGGTAGAGCCCGCTACGGCGGGCTATAAGGCTATATTAAACACTGCTGCATTAGATCTGTATCTGAGCCTTGGTTCATTCTGCAACTGGAGTAACCTGCCTAGTCTGACCAAAGGATGGACACCTGGGCAGAGAGAAGAGATGGTCAGTTCTCTACGGTGCAATAGCCCTAGCACCAACCACTTCAGTGTGCCTGTTATGATTTTCAGTGTACTATTCAATTTTAAGTGTACACAATAAAGTACTTTGGGGCAGAGTTACAAGCTCCTTGTGACACTTTTGCACTGCCGTTGCGTCACTTTTTGTGATGCAGCTGCGGCGTAAACAATGTGCCACGTTGCGGCCCATTTACATTGTGACGCATCTAGGGAGATGCGTCACCTTGTAAAGCCCTGCATCACATTATACCTGCGTCAGGTATAATGCATGCAGGGTGGGCGTTCCCATGCAGGAAAGCCTTGTAGAAGTGACGCAGTGAAATCTACAAGATTTCACTGCACCACTTCTAGGACGCCACTGCATCAAAAACCTACGCCTGCTGGGAGCAAGCATAAGGAGGGGCGCAGTGTATTGGGAATAGGCCTCCCCATGCATTGCTGGAGTTGCATCGTGCTTGCTATACGACTTGCTACACGACTCCAGCAATGCGTGACTTTTGCGTCAACAGATGCGTCAGAATTTCTGAAGCATCTGTCAATCCTTGCGCCAAGGTGCACCGTATTGTAAATACGGCGCATCCATGGTGGCGCAAGGGTTTCGCAAGGAGGCGCAGGGAAATTGACCCACCTCTACAGATGCGTCAGTTTCTTGTAAATCTGCCCCTTTGTATTTCTAAAGTGGGTTTGACCTTCAGGTACTCTACTGATGGGTTATTGTTGAGTTCTGTGTTTGTGCACGCCCACACAATCTACCAGAGAAGCCTGTGACTGCTCGCTATGGCTGCCACTGAGAGTGAAGTGCTGAAGGGGTTGGACTTGGCCCAGTTTGCAGAGCCATAGTGGAGCAGACCCTGGGACTTCTGGGGCAAATTAACCCGGCCTCTATGGCTCCTGCTTGCCCTGTGCCGGCCCTATGCTTGGCTCCATAGCCATGCTTGCCCCGGGGCCCCTCCTGAACAGGGTCTGACACAGTACCTTTGCATGCATGCCTTGTGATTTGTACCACCACTGTCATGCTTTCGCACCTAATTTCATCTGAGGTTATATTACTTAGAAAATCTCAAGTCTTCATTGGCAGAGTTCCCCAACTGATTGAAGTGCTACTTTGGTCCTTCATTATCCGACTACCCTGTAGGATGTTTACACATCAGCGAGTACCTGAGTGGTGCTGGAAAACGGGCGGCCGAAGGTGTGTGGCGGGTGGAGAGAGAAGTCTCATCCCCAGAGATACAGAGAAACACTTGGGGCATATTATCAAGAACGGCGTTACAAATTATCGCCGGTTTAGCGGCAGAAAACTGCCGCCAAAGCGGCGATAATGGGCTTGATAATATGCCTTTGAGAATTCCAATAGAAGTCCATGTTCTGGTGTGAACATGGGCTTCTATTGGAATTCTCCAGGGCATATTATCAAGCCCATTATCGCCGCTTTAGCGGCAGTTTTCTGCCGCTAAACCGGCAATAATTTTAACGCCGTTCTTGATAATATGCCCCACTTGTTTCTTATTGAGTTCCAGTGACTGCATACAGACTTCCTGTATAAAAGAGACCAATCCAAGTAGTAAAGTAATAAGTAATCCAGTGGAGAGATCCTTCACCAAGATAGTGGTATTAAATGTTTTCAAGAAAGCGTTCACCTACAAGTGATGTCAGACTCCCCCCCCCCCCCCCAAGAAAAGACTTAAGCCGGTGGGTGGAATGCCAAACGGCTGAGGGGGTAGACGCCACACCCCCATATTCCAAGCTCCAAGCCACGCTGCCTCCCATTGCATCCAGCTCTGCATTTCCTTTTCAGCAACAAACCCCCAAGAAGAGAAAATTCTATCCGGCACATTTTTGGGCCATTGGAAGGCACACAGTACCAAATCTCTGAATTCATTATTTTCTGATGTCACTTTTGCCACTTTGCTCCAGCTACAACAGATGAAAGATTACGCTTGGCATCTGCTTTCTTTGTAACTCCCTGTTGTTCGGTGACACATTTGAAATTAAATGGAAAAGAGATATATATACTTTGTTATTTTATATGAGCGCTCATGCCATTGCACCCTGATAAGGTAACAAATTATTATGTTTTAAAGCTCCATGTATCAAACATCATTTTCCACCTGAAACGTGACAGAAAATAGCAAGGAGGGAGAAAGATTTGGGTGCCAATAGTTACATTTCAGCTGTTAAAGATGGAAAAAAGTGACAAAAGTTATACTGAAAAAACAAAAAAGACCTAATGCTTCTGGGATTTGGTTCATGTGTCATTCAATGTCCAAAACATGTTGGGTGGAACCTCAACTTCTAAAATACCAGCATTGTGCATTTCTTTTAGCATTGTGAGCAAAAGATGATGCTATTGAGTAACTCACTAGTGCTCATTGTCAGGACTGGACTAGACATTTTGTCACTTGGCATTTTCCCAATGGGTTGTGGGCAAGGAGGCTGCTTCCAGAGATCCAACCATGAAAGCTCCCATGGCACCACTGCAGCGGTGTTGGACTGCTCTGAACATTTCTGGCAGAGTTTATTATGCTTTCCAGCCCGTCCCTGCTCGTTTCATAGACTTAAGATCCATTAAACACCAACTCAGCCCACTCAGGTGTGAACCACACTGAACTAGCCTGTGCAGCAGGGTCATAAACACAACGAGCTAAATGGCCACCATGTTTTCCTACACTGACAACAAATCACTTTCATGTATTCTTAAACCCATTGTTTAAACAAAGCCTTGGCGTCTTTTAAAAAAAAAATCCTGTTTTCTTCCCACACATTAACTTTATTAAGCTAAACATCTGCAGCTGCAGTTTATTAAGTAGCTTCAATGTCTCTTGTGGGATTTACATTGTCCTTGAGGTCTGTGCTGCAGATGCTGCATCGCAATTTACATCTCCTTCTCTCCCACTCCCTCCTCCCGGTCATCTGTCTTCCAACATAAACATCTGCCAAGTGGTTGTCTGAGTTTCCTATCATCACCGTCATCCTACTTCCTGTTTCTCCTCCTCTCCCTCATGCGTGTGTTTCTCTGCACCATTGTCAAGAATCCCGCACCCATGTCTGAGGTAGGCCTGGGCAGAGTTCACAGGTGGAACTCCGCTAAGTGACCAAAAAACTCCACCATGCTACGCGGAGTTCATTAAGCGGCCGTTCGCGCTGATTTTTAGTGCCGGGTGTTCGTCCCGCGCGAATGGCACCATGTACAGTGCAAGAGGGCGCTGCTTCTTTCTGCCACTCGAGTAGATATTCTACTTGAACGGCAGCTTCCTCAATGCGAACAGAAGGTTTCTCAACTCGAGCAGTCGTGGCCATCTGCGAGCGTCCGCATTGAGAAATCTTGCCAGGAGTTGGTCTGGAGTAAGGTTTTCCTCGCTGTGCTTTCCAACTTACTGTTGCCGAGAGCGAGTGAGGAAAAAACACTGCTCCGAGTTTTTTTTAACTCGGTGTGCTCCGCGGAGCATGGAATGCGGAAAACTCTGCAAACGGAGCGTAGTTCACCGCCCAGGCCTAGTCTGAGGTACCCTGCATGGCCTGAAGCACCCAAAAGAGTTCTTCCTTGTGATAATAAACACTTCTGGTTGGTGTTGCACGTGTTTATTTTTTCATCTATTTGTCATTTTGTTTTGCACAGAGGGCCTCAGAGCGCTTGACACGAACAGTGAAGTAATATGAATTTAGTACAAAATTTGTACCAGACTTGTTTGGAGTTTGGTAGTACAGGAGCAAAGCCATAAACTGGCGGTGATTCCATCACTCCGATCTCACAGTCCATGGGTGAACTGCAGGATTTCCGCTGGAAGAAACCCTTGACCTGGTGGCCCATCTCCACTGGGCCACCAGGTCACAGTAACAGTAGCCCCGCTCTATATATGGTAAGGTGAGCATGGCAGACAAGGGAAGGATGACAATGTCCCTAATGGGAAAGTATAAAACTCCCTGCATGTCAGGGACATTTTTTCTGTTGCTTTTCCTCAACAGAACTCCGCCTTGGGGGATTGTTGCTGAAAAACAAAAGAGAATACAGAGTAAGCTGAATAAAGATGGCGGCCTGCTTGGCATTCACCAGTCATGAAAGTGCATCAACCAAATTCGGACTGGGTATAGGTCCAGATTCACAGCCACCCCCATCGAATGATCGTGGCACAGTGATGTGCTTCTTCCTACCTTGAGTATCCAAAAGAGTAGTACCCAAGCTCCTCAGTTAATGGCGCCCTCCGGGGAAGCTCCGTTCCTGCCCCAGTTTCATGTGAGAGCCAGAGGGCAGTATCCCATACACCAAGCAGGCCATTTTATAGATGTGCTTGGATTAGCCATTGCAGTGCGGCAAGGACCAGCGTGATATGGTCAAAATGGCGACTGTCAGATTCTCGATTCTCGATGTCGTTACTCCTCACTCACATGAATGCATCAGTGTCTGTGCACAACAGGTCTGGACTATGTCCATAACTCGCTTTTAGTGATTCCTAATTGTACAGCACTGGCGTTTATAATTATGCTTACATTTTTCATGACTCCGAACTGATCTGCACGGTGCATATTCCATGTTGTCTATACCGCAACATCACCAGGAGTGGTGGTAGTCCAACCTCTCTGACACTGTGTCGGAATAGTGTACATGAATGTTTACCTTTTAAAACTGTGGACGTTTATTTATGTTGGTGATGCACTGTGGACACATTAAGCTAAGAATCCATGTAGACCACAAGCAATAAGTAGATACATTTATGCAGGTTATGAAGAGACCTTGTGATACTGAGCAATTTCGTACTTCTCAACACTACAAGATGGCGGCCACAGTGTGGATGCTAGTCCACTGTTTATGTTGCACTATAACATGTAGTCCTACTTCTGTTTCGCAATCTGTGCATGCCAAGCCATGTCTTCCCTGGACCGGAAACAAGCATCCTGGGACCGGTTTCGGGCTCACAGCCCTCATCAGCCAGGCTATCTTGAATCCAGTGGCAAAGTGAGCAAGGGACCCACGTCTGGGCATACCCTGCCAAGCCAGAAACCGGTCCCAGGATGCTTGTTTCCGGTCCAGGGAAGACATGGCTTGGCAGTTCGGGCTGGACTGTTCCCATGAGGCACAGGGTCAGACTGATTTGCATATGGCCATGTCTGAACTGGGGTGGCGGAGTGAGCTAAAGAATGATGATGGATTAAACCCAGATCAGTTGACTGGGGGTGAGTGCTTGCAATGTTCAACACTCCATCCATCATCCCCTTTGGTTTTGCTGTGTTCGCCCTAAGTTGGCAGGGTATGCCCAGACGTGGGTCCCTTGCTCACTTTGCCACTGTATTCAAGATAGCCTGGCTGATGACAGCTGTAAGCCAGAAACTGGTCCCAGGATGCTTGTTTCCAGTCCAGGGAAGACATGGCTTGGCAGTTCGGGCTGGACTGTTTCCATGAGGCACAGGGTCAGACTGATTTGCATATGGCCATGTCTGAACTGGGGTGGAGGAGTGAGCTAAAGAATGATGATGGATTAAACCCAGATCAGTTGACTGGGGGTGAGTGCTTGCAATGTTCAACACTCCGTCCATCATCCCCTTTGGTTTTGCTATGTTCGCTCTAAGTTGGCAGGGTATGCCCAGATGTGGGTCCTTTGCTCACTTTGCCACTGGATTCAAGATAGCCTGGCTGATGACGGCTGTAAGCCAGAAACCCGTCCCAGGATGCTTGTTTCCGGTCCAGGGAAGACATGGCTTGGCAGTTCGGGCTGGACTGTTCCCATGAGGCACAGGGTCAGACTGATTTGCATATGGCCATGTCTGAACTGGGGTGGCGGAGTGAGCTAAAGAATGATGATGGCTTAAACCCAGATCAGTTCACTGGGGGTGAGTGCTTGCAATGTTCAACACTCCATCCATCATCCCCTTTGGTTTTGCTATGTTCGCCCTAAGTTGGCAGGGTATGCCCAGACGTGGGTCCGTTGCTCACTTTGCCACTGGATTCAAGATAGCCTGGCTGATGACGGCTGTAAGCCAGAAACCGGTCCCAG
This sequence comes from Calotriton arnoldi, assembly GCA_963921515.1. NCBI lineage: Eukaryota > Metazoa > Chordata > Amphibia > Caudata > Salamandridae > Calotriton > Calotriton arnoldi. The sequence continues at coordinate 2,429,176 of CAWUFW010000537.1, forward strand.
GATGCTTGTTTCGGGTCCAGGGAAGACATGGCTTGGCAGTTTGGGCTGGACTGTTCCCATGAGGCACAGGGTCAGACTGATTTGCATATGGCGATGTCTGAACTGGGGTGGCGGAGTGAGCTAAAGAATGATGATGGATTAAACCCAGATCAGTTGACTGGGGGTGAGTGCTTGCAATGTTCAACACTCCGTCCATCATCCCCTTTGGTTTTGCTCTGTTCGCCCTAAGTTGGCAGGGTGTGCCCAGACGTGGGTCCCTTGCTCACGTTGCCACTGGATTCAAGATAGCCTGGCTGATGACGGCTGGAAGCCGGAAACCGGTCCCAGGATGCTTGTTTCCGGTCCAGGGAAGACATGGCTTGGCAGTTTGGGCTGGACTGTTCCCATGAGGCAGAGTGTCAGACTGATTTGCATATGGCCATGTCTTAACTGGGGTGGAGGAGTGAGCTAAAGAATGATGATGGATTAAACCCAGATCAGTTGACTGGGGGTGAGTGCTTGCAATGTTCAACACTCCGTCCATCATCCCCTTTGGTTTTGCTATGTTCGCCCTAAGGTGGCAGGGTATGCTCAGACGTGGGTCCCTTGCTCACTTTGCCACTGGTTTCAAGATAGCCTGGCTGATGACAGTTGTAAGCCGGAAACTGGTCCCAGGATGCTTGTTTCCGGTCCAGGGAAGACATTGCTTGACAGTTCGGGCTGGACTGTTCCCATGAGTCACAGGGTCAGACTGATTTGCATATGGCCATGTCTGAACTGGGGTGGCGGAGTGAGGTAAAGAATGATGATGGATTAAACCCAGATCAGTTCACTGGGGGTGAGTGCTTGCAATGTTCAACACTCCATCCATCATCCCCTTTGGTTTTGCTATGTTCGCCCTAAGTTGGCAGGGTATGCCCAGACGTGGGTCCGTCGCTCACTTTGCCACTGGATTCAAGATAGCCTGGCTGATGACGGCTGTAAGCCAGAAACCGGTCCCAGGATGCTTGTTTCCGGTCCAGGGAAGACATGGCTTGGCAGTTTGGGCTGGACTGTTCCCATGAGGCACAGGGTCAGACTGATTTGCATATGGCCATGTCTGAACTGGGGTGGCGGAGTGAGCTAAAGAATGATGATGGATTAAACCCAGATCAGTTGACTGGGGGTGAGTGCTTGCAATGTTCAACACTCCGTCCATCATCCCCTTTGGTTTTGCTCTGTTCGCCCTAAGTTGGCAGGGTGTGCCCAGACGTGGGTCCCTTGCTCACGTTGCCACTGGATTCAAGATAGCCTGGCTGATGACGGCTGGAAGCTGGAAACCGGTCCCAGGATGCTTGTTTCCGGTCCAGGGAAGACATGGCTTGGCAGTTTGGGCTGGACTGTTCCCATGAGGCAGAGTGTCAGACTGATTTGCATATGGCCATGTCTTAACTGGGGTGGAGGAGTGAGCTAAAGAATGATGATGGATTAAACCCAGATCAGTTGACTGGGGGTGAGTGCTTGCAATGTTCAACACTCCGTCCATCATCCCCTTTGGTTTTGCTAAGTTCGCCCTAAGTTGGCAGGGTATGCTCAGACGTGGGTCCCTTGCTCACTTTGCCACTGGTTTCAAGATAGCCTGGCTGATGACGGTTGTAAGCCGGAAACTGGTCCCAGGATGCTTGTTTCCAGTCCGGGGAAGACATTGCTTGACAGTTCGGGCTGGACTGTTCCCATGAGGCACAGGGTCGGACTGATTTGCATATGGCCATGTCTGAACTGGGGTGGCGGAGTGAGCTAAAGAATGATGATGGATTAAACCCAGATCAGTTGACTGGGGGTGAGTGCTTGCAATGTTCAACACTCCACCCATCATCCCCTTTGGTTTTGCTATGTTCGCCCTAAGTTGGCAGGGTATGCCCAGACGTGGGACTCTTGCTCCCTTTGCCACTGGATTCAAAATAGCCTGGCTGATGACGGCTGTAAGCCGGAAACCTGTCCCAGGATGAATGTTTCCGGTCCAGGGAAGACATGGCTTGGCAGTTCGGGCTGTACTGTTCCCATGAGGCACAGGGTCAGACTGATTTGCATATGGCCATGTCTGAACTGGGGTGGCGGAGTGAGGTAAAGAATGATGATGGATTAAACCCAGATCAGTTGACTGGGGGTGAGTGCTTGCAATGTTCAACACTCCGTCCATCATCCCCTTTGGTTTTGCTATGTTGGCCCTAAGTTGGCAGGGTGTGCCCAGACGTGGGTCCCTTGCTCACTTTGCCACTGGATTCAAGATAGCCGGGCTGATGACGGCTGGAAGCCGGAAACCGGTCCCAGGATGCTTGTTTCCGGTCCAGGGAAGACATGGCTTGGCAGTTTGGGCTGGACTGTTCCCATGAGGCAGAGTGTCAGACTGATTTGCATATGGCCATGTCTTAACTGGGGTGGAGGAGTGAGCTAAAGAATGATGATGGATTAAACCCAGATCAGTTGACTGAGGGTGAGTGCTTGCAATCTTCAACACTTTGTCCATCATCCCCTTTGGTTTTGCTATGTTCGCCCTAAGTTGGCAGGGGATGCCCAGACGTGGGTCCCTTGCTCACTTTGCCACTGGATTCAAGATAGCCTGGCTGATGACGGCTGTAAGCCGGAAACCGGTCCCAGGATGCTTGTTTCCGGTCCAGGGAAGACATGGTTTGGCAGTTCGGGCTGGACTGTTCCCATGAGGCACAGGGTCGGACTGATTTGCATATGGCCATGTCTGAACTGGGGTGGCGGAGTGAGCTAAAGAATGATGATGGATTAAACCCAGATCAGTTGACTGGGGGTGAGTGCTTGCAATGTTCAACACTCCACCCATCATCCCCTTTGGTTTTGCTATGTTCGCCCTAAGTTGGCAGGGTATGCCCAGACGTGGGACTCTTGCTCCCTTTGCCACTGGATTCAAAATAGCCTGGCTGATGACTGCTGTAAGCCGGAAACCTGTCCCAGGATGCTTGTTTCCGGTCCAGGGAAGACATGGCTTGGCAGTTCGGGCTGGACTGTTCCCATGAGGCACAGGGTCAGACTGATTTGCATATGGCCATGTCTGAACTGGGGTGGCGGAGTGAGCTAAAGAATGATGATGGATTAAACCCAGATCAGTTCACTGGGGGTGAGTGCTTGCAATGTTCAACACTCCATCCATCATCCCCTTTGGTTTTGCTATGTTCGCCCTAAGTTGGCAGGGTATGCCCAGACGTGGGTCCGTTGCTCACTTTGCCACTGGATTCAAGATAGCCTGGCTGATGACGGCTGTAAGCCAGAAACCTGTCCCAGGATGCATGTTTCCGGTCCAGGGAAGACATGGCTTGGCAGTTCGGGCTGGACTGTTCCCATGAGGCACAGGGTCAGACTGATTTGCATATGGCCATGTCTGAACTGGGGTGGCGGAGTGAGCTAAAGAATGATGATGGATTAAAACCCAGATCAGTTGACTTGGGGTGAGTGCTTGCAATGTTCAACACTCCGTCCATCATCCCCTTTGGTTTTGCTATGTTCGCTCTAAGTTGGCAGGGTATACCCAGATGTGGGTCCTTTGCTCACTTTGCCACTGGATTCAAGATAGCCTGGCTGATGACGGCTGTAAGCCAGAAACCCGTCCCAGGATGCTTGTTTCCGGTCCAGGGAAGACATGGCTTGGCAGTTCGGGCTGGACTGTTCCCATGAGGCACAGGGTCAGACTGATTTGCATATGGCCATGTCTGAACTGGGGTGGCGGAGTGAGCTAAAGAATGATGATGGATTAAACCCAGATCAGTTCACTGGGGGTGAGTGCTTGCAATGTTCAACACTCCATCCATCATCCCCTTTGGTTTTGCTATGTTCGCCCTAAGTTGGCAGGGTATGCCCAGACGTGGGTCCGTTGCTCGCTTTGCCACTGGATTCAAGATAGCCTGGCTGATGACGGCTGTAAGCCAGAAACCGGTCCCAGGATGCTTGTTTCCGGTCCAGGGAAGACATGGCTTGGCAGTTTGGGCTGGACTGTTCCCATGAGGCACAGGGTCAGACTGATTTGCATATGGCCATGTCTGAACTGGGGTGGCGGAGTGAGCTAAAGAATGACGATGGATTAAACCCAGATCAGTTGACTGGGGGTGAGTGCTTGCAATGTTCAACACTCCGTCCATCATCCCCTTTGGTTTTGCTCTGTTCGCCCTAAGTTGGCAGGGTGTGACCAGACGTGGGTCCCTTGCTCACGTTGCCACTGGATTCAAGATAGCCTGGCTGATGACGGCTGGAAGCCGGAAACCGGTCCCAGGATGCTTGTTTCCGGTCCAGGGAAGACATGGCTTGGCAGTTTGGGCTGGACTGTTCCCATGAGGCAGAGTGTCAGACTGATTTGCATATGGCCATGTCTTAACTGGGGTGGAGGAGTGAGCTAAAGAATGATGATGGATTAAACCCAGATCAGTTGACTGGGGGTGAGTGCTTGCAATGTTCAACACTCCGTCCATCATCCCCTTTGGTTTTGCTATGTTCGCCCTAAGTTGGCAGGGTATGCTCAGACGTGGGTCCCTTGCTCACTTTGCCACTGGTTTCAAGATAGCCTGGCTGATGACGGTTGTAAGCCGGAAACTGGTCCCAGGATGCTTGTTTCCGGTCCAGGGAAGACATTGCTTGACAGTTCGGGCTGGACTGTTCCCATGAGTCACAGGGTCAGACTGATTTGCATATGGCCATGTCTGAACTGGGGTGGCGGAGTGAGGTAAAGAATGATGGTGGATTAAACCCAGATCAGTTGACTGGGGGTGAGTGCTTGCAATGTTCAACACTCCATCCATCATCCCCTTTGGTTTTGCTATGTTCGCCCTAAGTTGGCAGGGTATGCCCAGACGTGGGTCCGTTGCTCACTTTGCCACTGGATTCAAGATAGCCTGGCTGATGATGGCTGTAAGCCAGAAACCGATCCCAGGATGCTTGTTTCCGGTCCAGGGAAGACATGGCTTGGCAGTTTGGGCTGGACTGTTCCCATGAGGCACAGGGTCAGACTGATTTGCATATGGCCATGTCTGAACTGGGGTGGCGGAGTGAGCTAAAGAATGATGATGGATTAAACCCAGATCAGTTGACTGGGGGTGAGTGCTTGCAATGTTCAACACTCCGTCCATCATCCCCTTTGGTTTTGCTCTGTTCGCCCTAAGTTGGCAGGGTGTGCCCAGACGTGGGTCCCTTGCTCACGTTGCCACTGGATTCAAGATAGCCTGGCTGATGACGGCTAGAAGCCGGAAACCGGTCCCAGGATGCTTGTTTCCGGTCCAGGGAAGACATGGCTTGGCAGTTTGGGCTGGACTGTTCCCATGAGGCAGAGTGTCAGACTGATTTGCATATGGCCATGTCTTAACTGGGGTGGAGGAGTGAGCTAAAGAATGATGATGGATTAAACCCAGGTCAGTTGACTGGGGGTGAGTGCTTGCAATGTTCAACACTCCGTCCATCATCCCCTTTGGTTTTGCTATGTTCGCCCTAAGTTGGCAGGGTATGCTCAGACGTGGGTCCCTTGCTCACTTTGCCACTGGTTTCAAGATAGCCTGGCTGATGACGGTTGTAAGCCGGAAACTGGTCCCAGGATGCTTGTTTCCAGTCCAGGGAAGACATTGCTTGACAGTTCGGGCTGGACTGTTCCCATGAGTCACAGGGTCAGACTGATTTGCATATGGCCATGTCTGAACTGGGGTGGCGGAGTGAGGTAAAGAATGATGATGGATTAAACCCAGATCAGTTGACTGGGGGTGAGTGCTTGCAATGTTCAACACTCCGTCCATCATCCCCTTTGGTTTTGCTATGTTCGCCCTAAGTTGGCAGGGTGTGCCCAGACGTGGGTCCCTTGCTCACTTTGCCACTGGATTCAAGATAGCCTGGCTGATGACGGCTGTAAGCCGGAAACCTGTCTCAGGATGTTTGTTTCCGGTCCAGGGAAGACATGGCTTGGCAGTTCGGGCTGGACTGTTCCCATGAGGCACAGGGTCAGACTGATTTGCATATGGCCATGTCTGAACTGGGTTGGCGGAGTGAGCTAAAGAATGATGATGGATTAAACCCAGATCAGTTCGCTGGGGGTGAGTGCTTGCAATGTTCAACACTCCATCCATCATCCCCTTTGGTTTTGCTATGTTCGCCCTAAGTTGGCAGGGTATGCCCAGACGTGGGTCCGTTGCTCACTTTGCCACTGGATTCAAGATAGCCTGGCTGATGTCGGCTGTAAGCCAGAAACCGGTCTCAGGATGCTTGTTTCCGGTCCAGGGAAGACATGGCTTGGCAGTTTGGGCTGGACTGTTCCCATGAAGCACAGGGTCAGACTGATTTGCATATGGCCATGTCTGAACTGGGGTGGCGGAGTGAGGTAAAGAATGATGATGGATTAAACCCAGATCAGTTGACTGGGGGTGAGTGCTTGCAATGTTCAACACTCCGTCCATCATCCCCTTTGGTTTTGCTATGTTGCCCCTAAGTTGGCAGGGTGTGCCCAGACGTGGGTCCCTTGCTCACTTTGCCACTGGATTCAAGATAGCCTGGCTGATGACGGCTGGAAGCCGGAAACCGGTCCCAGGATGCTTGTTTCCGGTCCAGGGAAGACATGGCTTGGCAGTTTGGGCTGGACTGTTCCCATGAGGCAGAGTGTCAGACTGATTTGCATATGGCCATGTCTTAACTGGGGTGGAGGAGTGAGCTAAAGAATGATGATGGATTAAACCCAGATCAGTTGACTGGGGGTGAGTGCTTGCAATGTTCAACACTCCGTCCATCATCCCCTTTGGTTTTGCTATGTTCGCCCTAAGTTGGCAGGGTATGCTCAGACGTGGGTCCCTTGCTCACTTTGCCACTGGTTTCAAGATAGCCTGGCTGATGACGGTTGTAAGCCGGAAACTGGTCCCAGGATGCTTGTTTCCAGTCCAGGGAAGACATTGCTTGACAGTTCGGGCTGGACTGTTCCCATGAGTCACAGGGTCAGACTGATTTGCATATGGCCATGTCTGAACTGGGGTGGCGGAGTGAGGTAAAGAATGATGATGGATTAAACCCAGATCAGTTGACTGGGGGTGAGTGCTTGCAATGTTCAACACTCCGTCCATCATCCCCTTTGGTTTTGCTATGTTCGCCCTAAGTTGGCAGGGTGTGCCCAGACGTGGGTCCGTTGCTCACTTTGCCACTGGATTCAAGATAGCCTGGCTGATGACGGCTGGAAGCCGGAAACCGGTCCGAGGATGCTTGTTTCCGGTCCAGGGAAGACATGGCTTGGCAGTTTGGGCTGGACTGTTCCCATGAGGCAGAGTGTCAGACTGATTTGCATATGGCCATGTCTTAACTGGGGTGGAGGAGTGAGCTAAAGAATGATGATGGATTAAACCCAGATCAGTTGACTGAGGGTGAGTGCTTGCAATGTTCAACACTCCGTCCATCATCCCCTTTGGTTTTGCTATGTTCGCCCTAAGTTGGCAGGGTATGCTCAGACGTGGGTCCCTTGCTCACTTTGCCACTGGTTTCAAGATAGCCTGGCTGATGACGGTTGTAAGCCGGAAACTGGTCCCAGGATGCTTGTTTCCAGTCCAGGGAAGACATGGCTTGGCAGTTTGGGCTGGACTGTTCCCATGAGGCAGAGTGTCAGACTGATTTGCATATGGCCATGTCTTAACTGGGGTGGAGGAGTGAGCTAAAGAATGATGATGGATTAAACCCAGATCAGTTGACTGAGGGTGAGTGCTTGCAATGTTCAACACTTTGTCCATCATCCCCTTTGGTTTTGCTATGTTCGCCCTAAGTTGGCAGGGTATGCCCAGACGTGGGTCCCTTGCTCACTTTGTCACTGGATTCAAGATAGCCAGGCTGATGACGGCTGTAAGCCGGAAACCGGTCCCAGGATGCTTGTTTCCGGTCCAGGGAAGACATGGTTTGGCAGTTCGGGCTGGACTGTTCCCATGAGGCACAGGGTCGGACTGATTTGCATATGGCCATGTCTGAACTGGGGTGGCGGAGTAAGCTAAAGAATGATGATGGATTAAACCCAGATCAGTTGACTGAGGGTGAGTGCTTGCAATGTTCAACACTCCATCCATCATCCCCTTTGGTTTTGCAATGTTCGCCCTAAGTTGGCAGGGTATGCCCAGACGTGGGTCCGTTGCTCACTTTGCCACTGGATTCAAGATAGCCTGGCTGATGACGGCTGTAAGCCAGAAACCGGTCCCAGGATGCTTGTTTCCGGTCCAGGGAAGACATGGCTTGGCAGTTTGGGCTGGACTGTTCCCATGAGGCACAGGGTCAGACTGATTTGTATATGGCCATGTCTGAACTGGGGTGGCGGAGTGAGCTAAAGAATGATGATGGATTAAACCCAGATCAGTTGACTGGGGGTGAGTGCTTGCAATGTTCAACACTCCGTCCATCATCCCCTTTGGTTTTGCTCTGTTCTCCCTAAGTTGGCAGGGTGTGCCCAGACGTGGGTCCCTTGCTCACGTTGCCACTGGATTCAAGATAGCCTGGCTGATGATGGCTGGAAGCCGGAAACCAGTCCCAGGATGCTTGTTTCCGGTCCAGGGAAGACATGGCTTGGCAGTTTGGGCTGGACTGTTCCCATGAGGCAGAGTGTCAGACTGATTTGCATATGGCCATGTCTTAACTGGGGTGGAGGAGTGAGCTAAAGAATGATGATGGATTAAACCCAGATCAGTTGACTGGGGGTGAGTGCTTGCAATGTTCAACACTCCGTCCATCATCCCCTTTGGTTTTGCTATGTTCGCTCGAAGTTCGCAGGGTATACCCAGACGTGGGTCCTTTGCTCACTTTGCCACTGGATTCAAGATAGCCTGGCTGATGACGGTTGTAAGCCGGAAACTGGTCCCAGGATGCTTGTTTCCGGTCCAGGGAAGACATTGCTTGACAGTTCGGGTTGGACTGTTCCCATGAGTCACAGGGTCAGACTGATTTGCATATGGCCATGTCTGAACTGGGGTGGCGGAGTGAGGTAAAGAATGATGATGGATTAAACCCAGATCAGTTGACTGAGGGTGAGTGCTTGCAATGTTCAACACTCCATCCATCATCCCCTTTGGTTTTGCAATGTTCGCCCTAAGTTGGCAGGGTATGCCCAGACGTGGGTCCGTTGCTCACTTTGCCACTGGATTCAAGATAGCCTGGCTGATGACGGCTGTAAGCCAGAAACCGGTCCCAGGATGCTTGTTTCCGGTCCAGGGAAGACATGGCTTGGCAGTTTGGGCTGGACTGTTCCCATGAGGCACAGGGTCAGACTGATTTGCATATGGCCATGTCTGAACTGGGGTGGCGGAGAGAGCTAAAGAATGATGATGGATTAAACCCAGATCAGTTGACTGGGGGTGAGTGCTTGCAATGTTCAACACTCCGTCCATCATCCCCTTTGGTTTTGCTCTGTTCGCCCTAAGTTGGCAGGGTGTGCCCAGACGTGGGTCCCTTGCTCACGTTGCCACTGGATTCAAGATAGCCTGGCTGATGATGGCTGGAAGCCGGAAACCGGTCCCAGGATGCTTGTTTCCGGTCCAGGGAAGACATGGCTTGGCAGTTTGGGCTGGACTGTTCCCATGAGGCAGAGTGTCAGACTGATTTGCATATGGCCATGTCTTAACTGGGGTGGAGGAGTGAGCTAAAGAATGATGATGGATTAAACCCAGATCAGTTGACTGGGGGTGAGTGCTTGCAATGTTCAACACTCCGTCCATCATCCCCTTTGGTTTTGCTATGTTCGCCCTAAGTTGGCAGGGTATGCTCAGACGTGGGTCCCTTGCTCACTTTGCCACTGGTTTCAAGATAGCCTGGCTGATGACGGTTGTAAGCCGGAAACTGGTCCCAGGATGCTTGTTTCCAGTCCAGGGAAGACATTGCTTGACAGTTCGGGCTGGACTGTTCCCATGAGTCACAGGGTCAGACTGATTTGCATATGGCCATGTCTGAACTGGGGTGGCGGAGTGAGGTAAAGAATGATGATGGATTAAACCCAGATCAGTTGACTGGGGGTGAGTGCTTGCAATGTTCAACACTCCGTCCATCATCCCCTTTGGTTTTGCTATGTTCCCCCTAAGTTGGCAGGGTGTGCCCAGACGTGGGTCCCTTGCTCACTTTGCCACTGGATTCAAGATAGCCTGGCTGATGTCGGCTGTAAGCCAGAAACCGGTCTCAGGATGCTTGTTTCCGGTCCAGGGAAGACATGGCTTGGCAGTTTGGGCTGGACTGTTCCCATGAAGCACAGGGTCAGACTGATTTGCATATGGCCATGTCTGAACTGGGGTGGCGGAGTGAGGTAAAGAATGATGATGGATTAAACCCAGATCAGTTCACTGGGGGTGAGTGCTTGCAATGTTCAACACTCCATCCATCATCCCCTTTGGTTTTGCTATGTTCGCCCTAAGTTGGCAGGGTATGCCCAGACGTGGGACCCTTGCTCACTTTGCCACTGGATTCAAAATAGCCTGGCTGATGACGGCTGTAAGCCGGAAACCTGTCCCAGGATGCTTGTTTCCGGTCCAGGGAAGACATGGCTTGGCAGTTCGGGCTGGACTGTTCCCATGAGGCTCAGGGTCAGACTGATTTGCATATGGCCATGTCTGAACTGGGGTGGCGGAGTGAGCTAAAGAATGATGATGGATTAAACCCAGATCAGTTGACTTGGGGTGAGTGCTTGCAATGTTCAACACTCCGTCCATCATCCCCTTTGGTTTTGCTATGTTCGCTCTAAGTTGGCAGGGTATGCCCAGACGTGGGTCCTTTGCTCACGTTGCCACTGGATTCAAGATAGCCTGGCTGATGACGGCTGTAAGCCGGAAACCGGTCCCAGGATGCTTGTTTCCGGTCCAGGGAAGACATGGTTTGGCAGTTCGGGCTGGACTGTTCCCATGAGGCACAGGGTCGGACTGATTTGCATATGGCCATGTCTGAACTGGGGTGGCGGAGTGAGCTAAAGAATGATGATGGATTAAACCCAGATCAGTTGACTGGGGGTGAGTGCTTGCAATGTTCAACACTCCACCCATCATCCCCTTTGGTTTTGCTATGTTCGCCCTAAGTTGGCAGGGTATGCCCAGACGTGGGACTCTTGCTCCCTTTGCCACTGGATTCAAAATAGCCTGGCTGATGACGGCTGTAAGCCGGAAACCTGTCCTAGGATGCTTGTTTCCGGTCCAGGGAAGACATGGCTTGGCAGTTCGGGCTGGACTGTTCCCATGAGGCACAGGGTCAGACTGATTTGCATATGGCCATGTCTGAACTGGGGTGGCGGAGTGAGCTAAAGAATGATGATGGATTAAACCCAGATCAGTTCACTGGGGGTGAGTGCTTGCAATGTTCAACACTCCATCCATCATCCCCTTTGGTTTTGCTATGTTCGCCCTAAGTTGGCAGGGTATGCCCAGACGTGGGTCCGTTGCTCACTTTGCCACTGGATTCAAGATAGCCTGGCTGATGACGGCTGTAAGCCAGAAATCTGTCCCAGGATGCATGTTTCCGGTCCAGGGAAGACATGGCTTGGCAGTTCGGGCTGGACTGTTCCCATGAGGCACAGGGTCAGACTGATTTGCATATGGCCATGTCTGAACTGGGGTGGCGGAGTGAGCTAAAGAATGATGATGGATTAAACCCAGATCAGTTGACTTGGGGTGAGTGCTTGCAATGTTCAACACTCCGTCCATCATCCCCTTTGGTTTTGCTATGTTCGCTCTAAGTTGGCAGGGTATGCCCAGACGTGGGTCCTTTGCTCACTTTGCCACTGGATTCAAGATAGCTTGGCTGATGACGGCTGGAAGCCAGAAACCGGTCCCAGGATGCTTGTTTCCGGTCCAGGGTAAACATGGCTTGGCAGTTCGGGCTGGACTGTTCCCATGAGGCACAGGGTCAGACTGATTTGCATATGGCCATGTCTGAACTGGGGTGGCGGAGTGAGCTAAAGAATGATGATGGATTAAAACCCAGATCAGTTGACTTGGGGTGAGTGCTTGCAATGTTCAACACTCCGTCCATCATCCCCTTTGGTTTTGCTATGTTCGCTCTAAGTTGGCAGGGTATACCCAGATGTGGGTCCTTTGCTCACTTTGCCACTGGATTCAAGATAGCCTGGCTGATGACGGCTGTAAGCCAGAAACCCGTCCCAGGATGCTTGTTTCCGGTCCAGGGAAGACATGGCTTGGCAGTTCGGGCTGGACTGTTCCCATGAGGCACAGGGTCAGACTGATTTGCATATGGCCATGTCTGAACTGGGGTGGCGGAGTGAGCTAAAGAATGATGATGGATTAAACCCAGATCAGTTCACTGGGGGTGAGTGCTTGCAATGTTCAACACTCCATCCATCATCCCCTTTGGTTTTGCTATGTTCGCCCTAAGTTGGCAGGGTATGCCCAGACGTGGGTCCGTTGCTCGCTTTGCCACTGGATTCAAGATAGCCTGGCTGATGACGGCTGTAAGCCAGAAACCGGTCCCAGGATGCTTGTTTCCGGTCCAGGGAAGACATGGCTTGGCAGTTTGGGCTGGACTGTTCCCATGAGGCACAGGGTCAGACTGATTTGCATATGGCCATGTCTGAACTGGGGTGGCGGAGTGAGCTAAAGAATGATGATGGATTAAACCCAGATCAGTTGACTGGGGGTGAGTGCTTGCAATGTTCAACACTCCGTCCATCATCCCCTTTGGTTTTGCTCTGTTCGCCCTAAGTTGGCAGGGCGTGACCAGACGTGGGTCCCTTGCTCACGTTGCCACTGGATTCAAGATAGCCTGGCTGATGACGGCTGGAAGCCGGAAACCGGTCCCAGGATGCTTGTTTCCGGTCCAGGGAAGACATGGCTTGGCAGTTTGGGCTGGACTGTTCCCATGAGGCAGAGTGTCAGACTGATTTGCATATGGCCATGTCTTAACTGGGGTGGAGGAGTGAGCTAAAGAATGATGATGGATTAAACCCAGATCAGTTGACTGGGGGTGAGTGCTTGCAATGTTCAACACTCCGTCCATCATCCCCTTTGGTTTTGCTATGTTCGCCCTAAGTTGGCAGGGTATGCTCAGACGTGGGTCCCTTGCTCACTTTGCCACTGGTTTCAAGATAGCCTGGCTGATGACGGTTGTAAGCCGGAAACTGGTCCCAGGATGCTTGTTTCCGGTCCAGGGAAGACATTGCTTGACAGTTCGGGCTGGACTGTTCCCATGAGTCACAGGGTCAGACTGATTTGCATATGGCCATGTCTGAACTGGGGTGGCGGAGTGAGGTAAAGAATGATGGTGGATTAAACCCAGATCAGTTGACTGGGGGTGAGTGCTTGCAATGTTCAACACTCCATCCATCATCCCCTTTGGTTTTGCTATGTTCGCCCTAAGTTGGCAGGGTATGCCCAGACGTGGGTCCGTTGCTCACTTTGCCACTGGATTCAAGATAGCCTGGCTGATGACGGCTGTAAGACAGAAACCGATCCCAGGATGCTTGTTTCCGGTCCAGGGAAGACATGGCTTGGCAGTTTGGGCTGGACTGTTCCCATGAGGCACAGGGTCAGACTGATTTGCATATGGCCATGTCTGAACTGGGGTGGCGGAGTGAGCTAAAGAATGATGATGGATTAAACCCAGATCAGTTGACTGGGGGTGAGTGCTTGCAATGTTCAACACTCCGTCCATCATCCCCTTTGGTTTTGCTCTGTTCGCCCTAAGTTGGCAGGGTGTGCCCAGACGTGGGTCCCTTGCTCATGTTGCCACTGGATTCAAGATAGCCTGGCTGATGACGGCTGGAAGCCGGAAACCGGTCCCAGGATGCTTGTTTCCGGTCAAGGGAAGACATGGCTTGGCAGTTTGGGCTGGACTGTTCCCATGAGGCAGAGTGTCAGACTGATTTGCATATGGCCATGTCTTAACTGGGGTGGAGGAGTGAGCTAAAGAATGATGATGGATTAAACCCAGATCAGTTGACTGGGGGTGAGTGCTTGCAATGTTCAACACTCCGTCCATCATCCCCTTTGGTTTTGCTATGTTCGCCCTAAGTTGGCAGGGTATGCTCAGACGTGGGTCCCTTGCTCACTTTGCCACTGGTTTCAAGATAGCCTGGCTGATGACGGTTGTAAGCCGGAAACTGGTCCCAGGATGCTTGTTTCCAGTCCAGGGAAGACATTGCTTGACAGTTCGGGCTGGACTGTTCCCATGAGTCACAGGGTCAGACTGATTTGCATATGGCCATGTCTGAACTGGGGTGGCGGAGTGAGGTAAAGAATGATGATGGATTAAACCCAGATCAGTTGACTGGGGGTGAGTGCTTGCAATGTTCAACACTCCGTCCATCATCCCCTTTGGTTTTGCTATGTTGGCCCTAAGTTGGCAGGGTGTGCCCAGACGTGGGTCCCTTGCTCACTTTGCCACTGGATTCAAGATAGCCTGGCTGATGACGGCTGGAAGCCGGAAACCGGTCCCAGGATGCTTGTTTCCGGTCCAGGGAAGACATGGCTTGGCAGTTTGGGCTGGACTGTTCCCATGAGGCAGAGTGTCAGACTGATTTGCATATGGCCATGTCTTAACTGGGGTGGAGGAGTGAGCTAAAGAATGATGATGGATTAAACCCAGATCAGTTGACTGGGGGTGAGTGCTTGCAATGTTCAACACTCCGTCCATCATCCCCTTTGGTTTTGCTATGTTCGCCCTAAGTTGGCAGGGTATGCTCAGACGTGGGTCCCTTGCTCACTTTGCCACTGGTTTCAAGATAGCCTGGCTGATGACGGTTGTAAGCCGGAAACTGGTCCCAGGATGCTTGTTTCCAGTCCAGGGAAGACATTGCTTGACAGTTCGGGCTGGACTGTTCCCATGAGTCACAGGGTCAGACTGATTTGCATATGGCCATGTCTGAACTGGGGTGGCGGAGTGAGGTAAAGAATGATGATGGATTAAACCCAGATCAGTTGACTGGGGGTGAGTGCTTGCAATGTTCAACACTCCGTCCATCATCCCCTTTGGTTTTGCTATGTTCGCCCTAAGTTGGCAGGGTGTGCCCAGACGTGGGTCCGTTGCTCACTTTGCCACTGGATTCAAGATAGCCTGGCTGATGACGGCTGGAAGCCGGAAACCGGTCCGAGGATGCTTGTTTCCGGTCCAGGGAAGACATGGCTTGGCAGTTTGGGCTGGACTGTTCCCATGAGGCAGAGTGTCAGACTGATTTGCATATGGCCATGTCTTAACTGGGGTGGAGGAGTGAGCTAAAGAATGATGATGGATTAAACCCAGATCAGTTGACTGAGGGTGAGTGCTTGCAATGTTCAACACTTTGTCCATCATCCCCTTTGGTTTTGCTATGTTCGCCCTAAGTTGGCAGGGTATGCCCAGACGTGGGTCCCTTGCTCACTTTGCCACTGGATTCAAGATAGCCAGGCTGATGACGGCTGTAAGCCGGAAACCGGTCCCAGGATGCTTGTTTCCGGTCCAGGGAAGACATGGTTTGGCAGTTCGGGCTGGACTGTTCCCATGAGGCACAGGGTCGGACTGATTTGCATATGGCCATGTCTGAACTGGGGTGGCGGAGTGAGCTAAAGAATGATGATGGATTAAACCCAGATCAGTTGACTGGGGGTGAGTGCTTGCAATGTTCAACACTCCGTCCATCATCCCCTTTGGTTTTGCTATGTTCGCCCTAAGTTGGCAGGGTATGCTCAGACGTGGGTCCCTTGCTCACTTTGCCACTGGTTTCAAGATAGCCTGGCTGATGACGGTTGTAAGCCGGAAACTGGTCCCAGGATGCTTGTTTCCAGTCCAGGGAAGACATTGCTTGACAGTTCGGGCTGGACTGTTCCCATGAGTCACAGGGTCAGACTGATTTGCATATGGCCATGTCTGAACTGGGGTGGCGGAGTGAGGTAAAGAATGATGATGGATTAAACCCAGATCAGTTGACTGAGGGTGAGTGCTTGCAATGTTCAACACTCCATCCATCATCCCCTTTGGTTTTGCAATGTTCGCCCTAAGTTGGCAGGGTATGCCCAGACGTGGGTCCGTTGCTCACTTTGCCACTGGATTCAAGATAGCCTGGCTGATGACGGCTGTAAGCCAGAAACCGGTCCGAGGATGCTTGTTTCCGGTCCAGGGAAGACATGGCTTGGCAGTTTGGGCTGGACTGTTCCCATGAGGCAGAGTGTCAGACTGATTTGCATATGGCCATGTCTTAACTGGGGTGGAGGAGTGAGCTAAAGAATGATGATGGATTAAACCCAGATCAGTTGACTGAGGGTGAGTGCTTGCAATGTTCAACACTTTGTCCATCATCCCCTTTGGTTTTGCTATGTTCGCCCTAAGTTGGCAGGGTATGCCCAGATGTGGGTCCCTTGCTCAATTTGCCACTGGATTCAAGATAGCCAGGCTGATGACGGCTGTAAGCCGGAAACCGGTCCCAGGATGCTTGTTTCCGGTCCAGGGAAGACATGGTTTGGCAGTTCGGGCTGGACTGTTCCCATGAGGCACAGGGTCGGACTGATTTGCATATGGCCATGTCTGAACTGGGGTGGCGGAGTAAGCTAAAGAATGATGATGGATTAAACCCAGATCAGTTGACTGGGGGTGAGTGCTTGCAATGTTCAACACTCCGTCCAACATCCCCTTTGGTTTTGCTATGTTCGCCCTAAGTTGGCAGGGTATGCTCAGACGTGGGTCCCTTGCTCACTTTGCCACTGGTTTCAAGATAGCCTGGCTGATGACGGTTGTAAGCCGGAAACTGGTCCCAGGATGCTTGTTTCCAGTCCAGGGAAGACATGGCTTGGCAGTTTGGGCTGGACTGTTCCCATGAGGCACAGGGTCAGACTGATTTGCATATGGCCATGTCTGAACTGGGGTGGCGGAGTGAGCTAAAGAATGATGATGGATTAAACCCAGATCAGTTGACTGGGGGTGAGTGCTTGCAATGTTCAACACTCCGTCCATCATCCCCTTTGGTTTTGCTCTGTTCGCCCTAAGTTGGCAGGGTGTGCCCAGACGTGGGTCCCTTGCTCACGTTGCCACTGGATTCAAGATAGCCTGGCTGATGATGGCTGGAAGCCGGAAACCGGTCCCAGGATGCTTGTTTCCGGTCCAGGGAAGACATGGCTTGGCAGTTTGGGCTGGACTGTTCCCATGAGGCACAGGGTCAGACTGATTTGCATATGGCCATGTCTTAACTGGGGTGGAGGAGTGAGCTAAAGAATGATGATGGATTAAACCCAGATCAGTTGACTGGGGGTGAGTGCTTGCAATGTTCAACACTCCGTCCATCATCCCCTTTGGTTTTGCTATGTTCGCTCGAAGTTCGCAGGGTATGCCCAGACGTGGGTCCTTTGCTCACTTTGCCACTGGATTCAAGATAGCCTGGCTGATGACGGCTGGAAGCCAGAAACCGGTCCCAGGATGCTTGTTTCCGGGCCAGGGTAAACATGGCTTGGCAGTTCGGGCTGGACTGTTCCCATGAGGCACAGGGTCAGACTGATTTGCATATGGCCATGTCTGAACTGGGGTGGCGGAGTGAGCTAAAGAATGATGATGGATTAAACCCAGATCAGTTCACTGGGGGTGAGTGCTTGCAATGTTCAACACTCCATCCATCATCCCCTTTGGTTTTGCTATGTTCGCCCTAAGTTGGCAGGGTATGCCCAGACGTGGGTCCGTTGCTCACTTTGCCACTGGATTCAAGATAGCCTGGCTGATGACGGCTGTAAGCCAGAAACCTGTCCCAGGATGCATGTTTCCGGTCCAGGGAAGACATGGCTTGGCAGTTCGGGCTGGACTGTTCCCATGAGGCACAGGGTCAGACTGATTTGCATATGGCCATGTCTGAACTGGCGTTGCGGAGTGAGCTAAAGAATGATGATGGATTAAACCCAGATCAGTTGACTTGGGGTGAGTGCTTGCAATGTTCAACACTCCGTCCATCATCCCCTTTGGTTTTGCTATGTTCGCTCTAAGTTGGCAGGGTATGCCCAGACGTGGGTCCTTTGCTCACTTTGCCACTGGATTCAAGATAGCTTGGCTGATGACGGCTGGAAGCCAGAAACCGGTCCCAGGATGCTTGTTTCCGGTCCAGGGTAAACATGGCTTGGCAGTTCGGGCTGGACTGTTCCCATGAGGCACAGGGTCAGACTGATTTGCATATGGCCATGTCTGAACTGGGGTGGCGGAGTGAGCTAAAGAATGATGATGGATTAAACCCAGATCAGTTGACTTGGGGTGAGTGCTTGCAATGTTCAACACTCCGTCCATCATCCCCTTTGATTTTGCTATGTTCGCTCTAAGTTGGCAGGGTATGCCCAGATGTGGGTCCTTTGCTCGCTTTGCCACTGGATTCAAGATAGCCTGGCTGATGACGGCTGTAAGCCAGAAACCCGTCCCAGGATGCTTGTTTCCGGTCCAGGGAAGACATGGCTTGGCAGTTTGGGCTGGACTGTTCCCATGAGGCAGAGTGTCAGACTGATTTGCATATGGCCATGTCTTAACTGGGGTGGAGGAGTGAGCTAAAGAATGATGATGGATTAAACCCAGATCAGTTGACTGGGGGTGAGTGCTTGCAATGTTCAACACTCCGTCCATCATCCCCTTTGGTTTTGCTATGTTCGCCCTAAGTTGGCAGGGTATGCTCAGACGTGGCTCCCTTGCTCACTTTGCCACTGGTTTCAAGATAGCCTGGCTGATGACGGTTGTAAGCCGGAAACTGGTCCCAGGATGCTTGTTTCCGGTCCAGGGAAGACATTGCTTGACAGTTCGGGCTGGACTGTTCCCATGAGTCACAGGGTCAGACTGATTTGCATATGGCCATGTCTGAACTGGGGTGGCGGAGTGAGGTAAAGAATGATGATGGATTAAACCCAGATCAGTTGACTGAGGGTGAGTGCTTGCAATGTTCAACACTCCATCCATCATCCCCTTTGGTTTTGCAATGTTCGCCCTAAGTTGGCAGGGTATGCCCAGACGTGGGTCCGTTGCTCACTTTGCCACTGGATTCAAGATAGCCTGGCTGATGACGGCTGTAAGCCAGAAACCGGTCCCAGGATGCTTGTTTCCGGTCCAGGGAAGACATGGCTTGGCAGTTTGGGCTGGACTGTTCCCATGAGGCACAGGGTCAGACTGATTTGCATATGGCCATGTCTGAACTGGGGTGGCGGAGAGAGCTAAAGAATGATGATGGATTAAACCCAGATCAGTTGACTGGGGGTGAGTGCTTGCAATGTTCAACACTCCGTCCATCATCCCCTTTGGTTTTGCTCTGTTCGCCCTAAGTTGGCAGGGTGTGCCCAGACGTGGGTCCCTTGCTCACGTTGCCACTGGATTCAAGATAGCCTGGCTGATGATGGCTGGAAGCCGGAAACCGGTCCCAGGATGCTTGTTTCCGGTCCAGGGAAGACATGGCTTGGCAGTTTGGGCTGGACTGTTCCCATGAGGCAGAGTGTCAGACTGATTTGCATATGGCCATGTCTTAACTGGGGTGGAGGAGTGAGCTAAAGAATGATGATGGATTAAACCCAGATCAGTTGACTGGGGGTGAGTGCTTGCAATGTTCAACACTCCGTCCATCATCCCCTTTGGTTTTGCTATGTTCGCCCTAAGTTGGCAGGGTATGCTCAGACGTGGGTCCCTTGCTCACTTTGCCACTGGTTTCAAGATAGCCTGGCTGATGACGGTTGTAAGCCGGAAACTGGTCCCAGGATGCTTGTTTCCAGTCCAGGGAAGACATTGCTTGACAGTTCGGGCTGGACTGTTCCCATGAGTCACAGGGTCAGACTGATTTGCATATGGCCATGTCTGAACTGGGGTGGCGGAGTGAGGTAAAGAATGATGATGGATTAAACCCAGATCAGTTGACTGGGGGTGAGTGCTTGCAATGTTCAACACTCCGTCCATCATCCCCTTTGGTTTTGCTATGTTCCCCCTAAGTTGGCAGGGTGTGCCCAGACGTGGGTCCCTTGCTCACTTTGCCACTGGATTCAAGATAGCCTGGCTGATGTCGGCTGTAAGCCAGAAACCGGTCTCAGGATGCTTGTTTCCGGTCCAGGGAAGACATGGCTTGGCAGTTTGGGCTGGACTGTTCCCATGAAGCACAGGGTCAGACTGATTTGCATATGGCCATGTCTGAACTGGGGTGGCGGAGTGAGGTAAAGAATGATGATGGATTAAACCCAGATCAGTTCACTGGGGGTGAGTGCTTGCAATGTTCAACACTCCATCCATCATCCCCTTTGGTTTTGCTATGTTCGCCCTAAGTTGGCAGGGTATGCCCAGACGTGGGACCCTTGCTCACTTTGCCACTGGATTCAAAATAGCCTGGCTGATGACGGCTGTAAGCCGGAAACCTGTCCCAGGATGCTTGTTTCCGGTCCAGGGAAGACATGGCTTGGCAGTTCGGGCTGGACTGTTCCCATGAGGCTCAGGGTCAGACTGATTTGCATATGGCCATGTCTGAACTGGGGTGGCGGAGTGAGCTAAAGAATGATGATGGATTAAACCCAGATCAGTTGACTTGGGGTGAGTGCTTGCAATGTTCAACACTCCGTCCATCATCCCCTTTGGTTTTGCTATGTTCGCTCTAAGTTGGCAGGGTATGCCCAGACGTGGGTCCTTTGCTCACGTTGCCACTGGATTCAAGATAGCCTGGCTGATGACGGCTGGAAGCCAGAAACCGGTCCCAGGATGCTTGTTTCCGGTCCAGGGTAAACATGGCTTGGCAGTTCGGGCTGGACTGTTCCCATGAGGCACAGGGTCAGACTGATTTGCATATGGCCATGTCTGAACTGGGGTGGCGGAGTGAGCTAAAGAATGATAATGGATTAAACCCAGATCAGTTCACTGGGGGTGAGTGCTTGCAATGTTCAACAATCCATCCATCATCCCCTTTGGTTTTGCTATGTTCGCCTTAAGTTGGCAGGGTATGCCCAGACGTGGGTCCGTTGCTCACTTTGCCACTGGATTCAAGATAGCCTGGCTGATGACGGCTGTAAGCCAGAAACCTGTCCCAGGATGCATGTTTCCGGTCCAGGGAAGACATGGCTTGGCAGTTCGGGCTGGACTGTTCCCATGAGGCACAGGGTCAGACTGATTTGCATATGGCCATGTCTGAACTGGGGTGGCGGAGTGAGCTAAAGAATGATGATGGATTAAACCCAGATCAGTTGACTTGGGGTGAGTGCTTGCAATGTTCAACACTCCGTCCATCATCCCCTTTGGTTTTGCTATGTTCGCTCTAAGTTGGCAGGGTATGCCCAGACGTGGGTCCTTTGCTCACTTTGCCACTGGATTCAAGATAGCTTGGCTGATGACGGCTGGAAGCCAGAAACCGGTCCGAGGATGCTTGTTTCCGGTCCAGGGTAAACATGGCTTGGCAGTTCGGGCTGGACTGTTCCCATGAGGCACAGGGTCAGACTGATTTGCATATGGCCATGTCTGAACTGGGGTGGCGGAGTGAGCTAAAGAATGATGATGGATTAAACCCAGATCAGTTGACTTGGGGTGAGTGCTTGCAATGTTCAACACTCCTTCCATCATCTCCTTTGGTTTTGCTATGTTCGCTCTAAGTTGGCAGGGTATGCCCAGATGTGGGTCCTTTGCTCACTTTGCCACTGGATTCATGATAGCCTGGCTGATGACGGCTGTAAGCCAGAAACCCGTCCCAGGATGCTTGTTTCCGGTCCAGGGAAGACATGGCTTGGCAGTTCGGGCTGGAATGTTCCCATGAGGCACAGGGTCAGACTGATTTGCATATGGCCATGTCTGAACTGGGGTGGCGGAGTGAGCTAAAGAATGATGATGGATTAAACCCAGATCAGTTCACTGGGGGTGAGTGCTTGCAATGTTCAACACTCCATCCATCATCCCCTTTGGTTTTGCTATGTTCGCCCTAAGTTGGCAGGGTATGCCCAGACGTGGGTCCGTTGCTCACTTTGCCACTGGATTCAAGATAGCCTGGCTGATGACGGCTGTAAGCCAGAAACCGGTCCCAGGATGCTTGTTTCCGGTCCAGGGAAGACATGGCTTGGCAGTTTGGGCTGGACTGTTCCCATGAGGCACAGGGTCAGACTGATTTGCATATGGCCATGTCTGAACTGGGGTGGCGGAGTGAGCTAAAGAATGATGATGGATTAAACCCAGATCAGTTGACTGGGGGTGAGTGCTTGCAATGTTCAACACTCCGTCCATCATCCCCTTTGGTTTTGCTCTGTTCGCCCTAAGTTGGCAGGGTGTGCCCAGACGTGGGTCCCTTGCTCACGTTGCCACTGGATTCAAGATAGCCTGGCTGATGACGGCTGGAAGCCGGAAACCGGTCCCAGGATGCTTGTTTCCGGTCCAGGGAAGACATGGCTTGGCAGTTTGGGCTGGACTGTTCCCATGAGGCAGAGTGTCAGACTGGTTTGCATATGGCCATGTCTTAACTGGGGTGGAGGAGTGAGCTAAAAAATGATGATGGATTAAACCCAGATCAGTTGACTGGGGGTGAGTGCTTGCAATGTTCAACACTCCGTCCATCATCCCCTTTGGTTTTGCTATGTTCGCCCTAAGTTGGCAGGGTATGCTCAGACGTGGGTCCCTTGCTCACTTTGCCACTGGTTTCAAGATAGCCTGGCTGATGACGGTTGTAAGCCGGAAACTGGTCCCAGGATGCTTATTTCCGGTCCAGGGAAGACATTGCTTGACAGTTCAGGCTGGACTGTTCCCATGAGTCACAGGGTCAGACTGATTTGCATATGGCCATGTCTGAACTGGGGTGGCGGAGTGAGGTAAAGAATGATGATGGATTAAACCCAGATCAGTTGACTGGGGGTGAGTGCTTGCAATGTTCAACACTCCGTCCATCATCCCCTTTGGTTTTGCTATGTTCCCCCTAAGTTGGCAGGGTGTGCCCAGACGTGGGTCCCTTGCTCACTTTGCCACTGGATTCAAGATAGCCTGGCTGATGTCGGCTGTAAGCCAGAAACCGGTCTCAGGATGCTTGTTTCCGGTCCAGGGAAGACATGGCTTGGCAGTTTGGGCTGGACTGTTCCCATGAAGCACAGGGTCAGACTGATTTGCATATGGCCATGTCTGAACTGGGGTGGCGGAGTGAGGTAAAGAATGATGATGGATTAAACCCAGATCAGTTCACTGGGGGTGAGTGCTTGCAATGTTCAACACTCCATCCATCATCCCCTTTGGTTTTGCTATGTTCGCCCTAAGTTGGCAGGGTATGCCCAGACGTGGGACCCTTGCTCACTTTGCCACTGGATTCAAAATAGCCTGGCTGATGACGGCTGTAAGCCGGAAACCTGTCCCAGGATGCTTGTTTCCGGTCCAGGGAAGACATGGCTTGGCAGTTCGGGCTGGACTGTTCCCATGAGGCTCAGGGTCAGACTGATTTGCATATGGCCATGTCTGAACTGGGGTGGCGGAGTGAGCTAAAGAATGATGATGGATTAAACCCAGATCAGTTGACTTGGGGTGAGTGCTTGCAATGTTCAACACTCCGTCCATCATCCCCTTTGGTTTTGCTATGTTCGCTCTAAGTTGGCAGGGTATGCCCAGACGTGGGTCCTTTGCTCACGTTGCCACTGGATTCAAGATAGCCTGGCTGATGACGGCTGGAAGCCAGAAACCGGTCCCAGGATGCTTGTTTCCGGTCCAGGGTAAACATGGCTTGGCAGTTCGGGCTGGACTGTTCCCATGAGGCACAGGGTCAGACTGATTTGCATATGGCCATGTCTGAACTGGGGTGGCGGAGTGAGCTAAAGAATGATAATGGATTAAACCCAGATCAGTTCACTGGGGGTGAGTGCTTGCAATGTTCAACAATCCATCCATCATCCCCTTTGGTTTTGCTATGTTCGCCTTAAGTTGGCAGGGTATGCCCAGACGTGGGTCCGTTGCTCACTTTGCCACTGGATTCAAGATAGCCTGGCTGATGACGGCTGTAAGCCAGAAACCTGTCCCAGGATGCATGTTTCCGGTCCAGGGAAGACATGGCTTGGCAGTTCGGGCTGGACTGTTCCCATGAGGCACAGGGTCAGACTGATTTGCATATGGCCATGTCTGAACTGGGGTGGCGGAGTGAGCTAAAGAATGATGATGGATTAAACCCAGATCAGTTGACTTGGGGTGAGTGCTTGCAATGTTCAACACTCCGTCCATCATCCCCTTTGGTTTTGCTATGTTCGCTCTAAGTTGGCAGGGTATGCCCAGACGTGGGTCCTTTGCTCACTTTGCCACTGGATTCAAGATAGCTTGGCTGATGACTGCTGGAAGCCAGAAACCGGTCCGAGGATGCTTGTTTCCGGTCCAGGGTAAACATGGCTTGGCAGTTCGGGCTGGACTGTTCCCATGAGGCACAGGGTCAGACTGATTTGCATATGGCCATGTCTGAACTGGGGTGGCGGAGTGAGCTAAAGAATGATGATGGATTAAACCCAGATCAGTTGACTTGGGGTGAGTGCTTGCAATGTTCAACACTCCTTCCATCATCTCCTTTGGTTTTGCTATGTTCGCTCTAAGTTGGCAGGGTATGCCCAGATGTGGGTCCTTTGCTCACTTTGCCACTGGATTCAAGATAGCCTGGCTGATGACGGCTGTAAGCCAGAAACCCGTCCCAGGATGCTTGTTTCCGGTCCAGGGAAGACATGGCTTGGCAGTTCGGGCTGGAATGTTCCCATGAGGCACAGGGTCAGACTGATTTGCATATGGCCATGTCTGAACTGGGGTGGCGGAGTGAGCTAAAGAATGATGATGGATTAAACCCAGATCAGTTCACTGGGGGTGAGTGCTTGCAATGTTCAACACTCCATCCATCATCCCCTTTGGTTTTGCTATGTTCGCCCTAAGTTGGCAGGGTATGCCCAGACGTGGGTCCGTTGCTCACTTTGCCACTGGATTCAAGATAGCCTGGCTGATGACGGCTGTAAGCCAGAAACCGGTCCCAGGATGCTTGTTTCCGGTCCAGGGAAGACATGGCTTGGCAGTTTGGGCTGGACTGTTCCCATGAGGCACAGGGTCAGACTGATTTGCATATGGCCATGTCTGAACTGGGGTGGCGGAGTGAGCTAAAGAATGATGATGGATTAAACCCAGATCAGTTGACTGGGGGTGAGTGCTTGCAATGTTCAACACTCCGTCCATCATCCCCTTTGGTTTTGCTCTGTTCGCCCTAAGTTGGCAGGGTGTGCCCAGACGTGGGTCCCTTGCTCACGTTGCCACTGGATTCAAGATAGCCTGGCTGATGACGGCTGGAAGCCGGAAACCGGAAACCGGTCCCAGGATGCTTGTTTCCGGTCCAGGGAAGACATGGCTTGGCAGTTTGGGCTGGACTGTTCCCATGAGGCAGAGTGTCAGACTGGTTTGCATATGGCCATGTCTTAACTGGGGTGGAGGAGTGAGCTAAAAAATGATGATGGATTAAACCCAGATCAGTTGACTGGGGGTGAGTGCTTGCAATGTTCAACACTCCGTCCATCATCCCCTTTGGTTTTGCTATGTTCGCCCTAAGTTGGCAGGGTATGCTCAGACGTGGGTCCCTTGCTCACTTTGCCACTGGTTTCAAGATAGCCTGGCTGATGACGGTTGTAAGCCGGAAACTGGTCCCAGGATGCTTATTTCCGGTCCAGGGAAGACATTGCTTGACAGTTCAGGCTGGACTGTTCCCATGAGTCACAGGGTCAGACTGATTTGCATATGGCCATGTCTGAACTGGGGTGGCGGAGTGAGGTAAAGAATGATGATGGATTAAACCCAGATCAGTTGACTGGGGGTGAGTGCTTGCAATGTTCAACACTCCGTCCATCATCCCCTTTGGTTTTGCTCTGTTCGCCCTAAGTTGGCAGGGTGTGCCCAGACGTGGGTCCCTTGCTCACGTTGCCACTGGATTCAAGATAGCCTGGCTGATGACGGCTGGAAGCCGGAAACCGGTCCCAGGATGCTTGTTTCCGGTCCAGGGAAGACATGGTTTGGCAGTTTGGGCTGGACTGTTCCCATGAGGCAGAGTGTCAGACTGATTTGCATATGGCCATGTCTGAACTGGGGTGGCGGAGTGAGGTAAAGAATGATGATGGATTAAACCCAGATCAGTTGACTGGGGGTGAGTGCTTGCAATGTTCAACACTCCGTCCATCATCCCCTTTGGTTTTGCTATGTTCGCCCTAAGTTGGCAGGGTGTGCCCAGACGTGGGTCCCTTGCTCACTTTGCCACTGGATTCAAGATAGCCTGGCTGATGACGGCTGTAAGCCGGAAACCTGTCCCAGGATGTTTGTTTCCGGTCCAGGGAAGACATGGCTTGGCAGTTCGGGCTGGACTGTTCCCATGAGGCACAGGGTCAGACTGATTTGCATATGGCCATGTCTGAACTGGGTTGGCGGAGTGAGCTAAAGAATGATGATGGATTAAACCCAGATCAGTTCGCTGGGGGTGAGTGCTTGCAATGTTCAACACTCCATCCATCATCCCCTTTGGTTTTGCTATGTTCGCCCTAAGTTGGCAGGGTATGCCCAGACGTGGGTCCGTTGCTCACTTTGCCACTGGATTCAAGATAGCCTGGCTGATGTCGGCTGTAAGCCAGAAACCGGTCTCAGGATGCTTGTTTCCGGTCCAGGGAAGACATGGCTTGGCAGTTTGGGCTGGACTGTTCCCATGAAGCACAGGGTCAGACTGATTTGCATATGGCCATGTCTGAACTGGGGTGGCGGAGTGAGGTAAAGAATGATGATGGATTAAACCCAGATCAGTTGACTGGGGGTGAGTGCTTGCAATGTTCAACACTCTGTCCATCATCCCCTTTGGTTTTGCTATGTTGGCCCTAAGTTGGCAGGGTGTGCCCAGACGTGGGTCCCTTGCTCACTTTGCCACTGGATTCAAGATAGCCTGGCTGATGACGGCTGGAAGCCGGAAACCGGTCCCAGGATGCTTGTTTCCGGTCCAGGGAAGACATGGCTTGGCAGTTTGGGCTGGACTGTTCCCATGAGGCAGAGTGTCAGACTGATTTGCATATGGCCATGTCTTAACTGGGGTGGAGGAGTGAGCTAAAGAATGATGATGGATTAAACCCAGATCAGTTGACTGAGGGTGAGTGCTTGCAATGTTCAACACTTTGTCCATCATCCCCTTTGGTTTTGCTATGTTCGCCCTAAGTTGGCAGGGGATGCCCAGACGTGGGTCCCTTGCTCACTTTGCCACTGGATTCAAGATAGCCTGGGTGATGACGGCTGTAAGTCGGAAACCGGTCCCAGGATGCTTGTTTCCGGTCCAGGGAAGACATGGTTTGGCAGTTCGGGCTGGACTGTTCCCATGAGGCACAGGGTCGGACTGATTTGCATATGGCCATGTCTGAACTGGGGTGGCGGAGTGAGCTAAAGAATGATGATGGATTAAACCCAGATCAGTTGACTGGGGGTGAGTGCTTGCAATGTTCAACACTCCACCCATCATCCCCTTTGGTTTTGCTATGTTCGCCCTAAGTTGGCAGGGTATGCCCAGACGTGGGACCCTTGCTCACTTTGCCACTGGATTCAAAATAGCCTGGCTGATGACGGCTGTAAGCCGGAAACCTGTCCCAGGATGCTTGTTTCCGGTCCAGGGAAGACATGGCTTGGCAGTTCGGGCTGGACTGTTCCCATGAGGCACAGGGTCAGACTGATTTGCATATGGCCATGTCTGAACTGGGGTGGCGGAGTGAGCTAAAGAATGATGATGGATTAAACCCAGATCAGTTGACTTGGGGTGAGTGCTTGCAATGTTCAACACTCCGTCCATCATCCCCTTTGGTTTTGCTATGTTCGCTCTAAGTTGGCAGGGTATGCCCAGACGTGGGTCCTTTGCTCACTTTGCCACTGGATTCAAGATAGCCTGGCTGATGATGGCTGGAAGCCAGAAACCGGTCCCAGGATGCTTGTTTCCGGTCCAGGGTAAACATGGCTTGGCAGTTCGGGCTGGACTGTTCCCATGAGGCACAGGGTCAGACTGATTTGCATATGGCCATGTCTGAACTGGGGTGGCGGAGTGAGCTAAAGAATGATGATGGATTAAACCCAGATCAGTTCACCGGGGTGAGTGCTTGCAATGTTCAACACTCCATCCATCATCCCCTTTGGTTTTGCTATGTTCGCCCTAACTTGGCAGGGTATGCCCAGACGTGGGTCCGTTGCTCACTTTGCCACTGGATTCAAGATAGCCTGGCTGATGACGGCTGTAAGCCAGAAACCTGTTCCAGGATGCATGTTTTCGGTCCAGGGAAGACATGGCTTGGCAGTTTGGGCTGGACTGTTCCCATGAGGCACAGGGTCAGACTGATTTGCATATGGCCATGTCTGAACTGGGGTGGCGGAGTGAGCTAAAGAATGATGATGGATTAAACCCAGATCAGTTGACTTGGGGTGAGTGCTTGCAATGTTCAACACTCCGTCCATCATCCCCTTTGGTTTTGCTATGTTCGCTCTAAGTTGGCAGGGTATGCCCAGACGTGGGTCCTTTGCTCACTTTGCCACTGGATTCAAGATAGCTTGGCTGATGACGGCTGGAAGCCAGAAACCGGTCCCAGGATGCTTGTTTCCGGTCCAGGGTAAACATGGCTTGGCAGTTCGGGCTGGACTGTTCCCATGAGGCACAGGGTCAGACTGATTTGCATATGGCCATGTCTGAACTGGGGTGGCGGAGTGAGCTAAAGAATGATGATGGATTAAACCCAGATCAGTTGACTTGGGGTGAGTGCTTGCAATGTTCAACACTCCGTCCATCATCCCCTTTGGTTTTGCTATGTTCGCTCTAAGTTGGCAGGGTATGCCCAGACGTGGGTCCTTTGCTCACTTTGCCACTGGATTCAAGATAGCCTGGCTGATGACGGCTGGAAGCCAGAAACCGGTCCCAGGATGCTTGTTTCCGGTCCAGGGTAAACATGGCTTGGCAGTTCGGGCTGGACTGTTCCCATGAGGCACAGGGTCAGACTGATTTGCATATGGCCATGTCTGAACTGGGGTGGCGGAGTGAGCTAAATAATGATGATGGATTAAACCCAGATCAGTTCACTGGGGGTGAGTGCTTGCAATGTTCAACACTCCATCCATCATCCCCTTTGGCTTTGCTATGTTCGCCCTAAGTTGGCAGGGTATGCCCAGACGTGGGTCCGTTGCTCACTTTGCCACTGGATTCAAGATAGCCTGGCTGATGACGGCTGTAAGCCAGAAACCTGTCCCAGGATGCATGTTTCCGGTCCAGGGAAGACATGGCTTGGCAGTTCGGGCTGGACTGTTCCCATGAGGCACAGGGTCAGACTGATTTGCATATGGCCATGTCTGAACTGGGGTGGCGGAGTGAGCTAAAGAATGATGATGGATTAAACCCAGATCAGTTGACTGGGGTTGAGTGCTTGCAATGTTCAACACTCCGTCCATCATCCCCTTTGGTTTTGCTATGTTCGCCCTAAGTTGGCAGGGTGTGCCCAGACGTGGGTCCCTTGCTCACTTTGCAACTGGATTCAAGATAGCCTGGCTGATGACGACTGGAAGCCGGAAACCGGTCCCAGTATGCTTGTTTCTGGTCCAGAGAAGACATGGCTTGGCAGTTTGGGCTGGACTGTTCCCATGAGGCAGAGTGTCAGACTGATTTGCATATGGCCATGTCTTAACTGGGGTGGTGGAGTGAGCTAAAGAATGATGATGGATTAAACCCAGATCAGTTGACAGGGGGTGAGTGCTTGCAATGTTCAACACTCCATCCATCATCCCCTTTGGTTTTGCTATGTTCGCCCTAAGTTGGCAGGGTATGCCCAGACGTGGGTCCCTTGCTCACTTTGCCACTGGATTAAAGATAGCCTGGCTGATGACGGCTGTAAGCCGGAAACCGGTCCCAGGATTCTTGCTTCCGGTCCAGGGAAGACATGGCTTGGCAGTTTGGGCTGGACTGTTCCCATGAGGCACAGGGTCAGACTGATTTGCATATGGCCATGTCTGAACTGGGGTGGGGAGTGAGCTAAAGAATGATGATGGATTAAACCCCGATCAGTTGACTGGGGGTGAGTACTTGCAATGTTCAACACTCTGTCCATCATCCCCTTTGTTTTTGCTATGTTTGCCCTAAGTTGGCAGGGTATGCCCAGACGTGGGTCCCTTGCTCACTTTGCCACTGGATTCAAGATAGCCTGTCTGATGACGGCTGTAAGCCGGAAACCTGTCCCAGGATGTTTGTTTCCGGTCCAGGGAAGACATGGCTTGGCAGTTCGGGCTGGACTGTTCCCATGAGGCACAGGGTCAGACTGATTTGGATATGGCCATGTCTGAACTGGGGTGGCGGAGTGAGCTAAAGAATTATGATGGATTAAACCCAGATCAGTTCACTGGGGGTGAGTGCTTGCAATGTTCAACACTCCATCCATCATCCCCTTTGGTTTTGCTATGTTCGCCCTAAGTTGGCAGGGTATGCCCAGACGTGGGTCCATTGCTCACTTTGCCACTGGATTCAAGATAGCCTGGCTGATGACGGCTGTAAGCCAGAAACCGGTCCCAGGATGCTCGTTTCCGGTCCAGGGAAGACATGGCTTGGCAGTTTGGGCTGGACTGTTCCCATGAAGCACAGGGTCAGACTGATTTGCATATGGCCATGTCTGAACTTGGGTGGCGGAGTGAGGTAAAGAATGATGATGGATTAAACCCAGATCAGTTGACTGGGGGTGAGTGCTTGCAATGTTCAACACTCCGTCCATCATACCCTTTGGTTTTGCTATGTTCGTCCTAAGTTGGCAGGGTGTGCCCAGACGTGGGTCCCTTGCTCACTTTGCCACTGGATTCAAGATAGCCTGGCTGATGACGGCTGGAAGCCGGAAACCGGTCCCAGGATGCTTGTTTCCAGTCCAGGGAAGACATGGCTTGGCAGTTTGGGCTGGACTGTTCCCATGAGGCAGAGTGTCAGACTGATTTGCATATGGCCATGTCTTAACTGGGGTGGCGGAGTGAGGTAAAGAATGATGATGGATTAAACCCAGATCAGTTGACTGGGGGTGAGTGCTTGCAATGTTCAACACTCCGTCCATCATCCCCTTTGGTTTTGCTATGTTCGCCCTAAGTTGGCAGGGTATGCCCAGACGTGGGTCCCTTGCTCACTTTGCCACTGGATTCAAGATAGCCTGGCTGATGACGGCTGTAAGCCGGAAACCGGTCCCAGGATTCTTGCTTCCGGTCCAGGGAAGACATGGCTTGGCAGTTTGGGCTGGACTGTTCCCATGAGGCACAGGGTCAGACTGATTTGCATATGGCCGTGTCTGAACTGGGGTGGGGGAGTGAGCTAAAGAATGATGATGGATAAAACCCAGATCAGTTGACTGGGGGTGAGTGCTTGCAATGTTCAACACTCCGTCCATCATCCCCTTTGGTTTTGCTATGTTCGCACCACGTTGGCAGGGTATGCCCAGACGTGGGTCCCTTGCTCACTTTGCCACTGGATTCAAGATAGCCTCGCTGATGATGGCTGTAAGCTGGAAACCGGTCCCAGGATGCTTGCTTCCGGTCCAGGGAAGACATGGCTTGGCAGTTTGGGCTGGACTGTTCCCATGAGGCAGAGTGTCAGACTGATTTGCATATGGCCATGTCTTAACTGGGGTGGAGGAGTGAGCTAAAGAATGATGATGGATTAAACCCAGATCAGTTGACTGGGGGTGAGTGCTTGCAATGTTCAACACTCCGTCCATCATCCCCTTTGGTTTTGCTCTGTTCGCCCTAAGTTGGCAGGGTATGCTCAGACGTGGCTCCCTTGCTCACTTTGCCACTGGTTTCAAGATAGCCTGGCTGATGACGGTTGTAAGCCGGAAACTGGTCCCAGGATGCTTGTTTCCGGTCCAGGGAAGACATGGCTTGGCAGTTTGGGCTGGACTGTTCCCATGAGGCAGAGTGTCAGACTGATTTGCATATGGCCATGTCTGAACTGGGGTGGCGGAGTGAGGTAAAGAATGATGATGGATTAAACCCAGATCAGTTGACTGGGGGTGAGTGCTTGCAATGTTCAACACTCCGTCCATCATCCCCTTTGGTTTTGCTATGTTCGCCCTAAGTTGGCAGGGTGTGCCCAGACGTGGGTCCCTTGCTCACTTTGCCACTGGATTCAAGATAGCCTGGCTGATGACGGCTGTAAGCCGGAAACCTGTCCCAGGATGTTTGTTTCCGGTCCAGGGAAGACATGGCTTGGCAGTTCGGGCTGGACTGTTCCCATGAGGCACAGGGTCAGACTGATTTGCATATGGCCATGTCTGAACTGGGTTGGCGGAGTGAGCTAAAGAATGATGATGGATTAAACCCAGATCAGTTCGCTGGGGGTGAGTGCTTGCAATGTTCAACACTCCATCCATCATCCCCTTTGGTTTTGCTATGTTCGCCCTAAGTTGGCAGGGTATGCCCAGACGTGGGTCCGTTGCTCACTTTGCCACTGGATTCAAGATAGCCTGGCTGATGTCGGCTGTAAGCCAGAAACCGGTCTCAGGATGCTTGTTTCCGGTCCAGGGAAGACATGGCTTGGCAGTTTGGGCTGGACTGTTCCCATGAAGCACAGGGTCAGACTGATTTGCATATGGCCATGTCTGAACTGGGGTGGCGGAGTGAGGTAAAGAATGATGATGGATTAAACCCAGATCAGTTGACTGGGGGTGAGTGCTTGCAATGTTCAACACTCTGTCCATCATCCCCTTTGGTTTTGCTATGTTGGCCCTAAGTTGGCAGGGTGTGCCCAGACGTGGGTCCCTTGCTCACTTTGCCACTGGATTCAAGATAGCCTGGCTGATGACGGCTGGAAGCCGGAAACCGGTCCCAGGATGCTTGTTTCCGGTCCAGGGAAGACATGGCTTGGCAGTTTGGGCTGGACTGTTCCCATGAGGCAGAGTGTCAGACTGATTTGCATATGGCCATGTCTTAACTGGGGTGGAGGAGTGAGCTAAAGAATGATGATGGATTAAACCCAGATCAGTTGACTGAGGGTGAGTGCTTGCAATGTTCAACACTTTGTCCATCATCCCCTTTGGTTTTGCTATGTTCGCCCTAAGTTGGCAGGGGATGCCCAGACGTGGGTCCCTTGCTCACTTTGCCACTGGATTCAAGATAGCCTGGGTGATGACGGCTGTAAGCCGGAAACCGGTCCCAGGATGCTTGTTTCCGGTCCAGGGAAGACATGGTTTGGCAGTTCGGGCTGGACTGTTCCCATGAGGCACAGGGTCGGACTGATTTGCATATGGCCATGTCTGAACTGGGGTGGCGGAGTGAGCTAAAGAATGATGATGGATTAAACCCAGATCAGTTGACTGGGGGTGAGTGCTTGCAATGTTCAACACTCCACCCATCATCCCCTTTGGTTTTGCTATGTTCGCCCTAAGTTGGCAGGGTATGCCCAGACGTGGGACCCTTGCTCACTTTGCCACTGGATTCAAAATAGCCTGGCTGATGACGGCTGTAAGCCGGAAACCTGTCCCAGGATGCTTGTTTCCGGTCCAGGGAAGACATGGCTTGGCAGTTCGGGCTGGACTGTTCCCATGAGGCACAGGGTCAGACTGATTTGCATATGGCCATGTCTGAACTGGGGTGGCGGAGTGAGCTAAAGAATGATGATGGATTAAACCCAGATCAGTTGACTTGGGGTGAGTGCTTGCAATGTTCAACACTCCGTCCATCATCCCCTTTGGTTTTGCTATGTTCGCTCTAAGTTGGCAGGGTATGCCCAGACGTGGGTCCTTTGCTCACTTTGCCACTGGATTCAAGATAGCCTGGCTGATGATGGCTGGAAGCCAGAAACCGGTCCCAGGATGCTTGTTTCCGGTCCAGGGTAAACATGGCTTGGCAGTTCGGGCTGGACTGTTCCCATGAGGCACAGGGTCAGACTGATTTGCATATGGCCATGTCTGAACTGGGGTGGCGGAGTGAGCTAAAGAATGATGATGGATTAAACCCAGATCAGTTCACCGGGGTGAGTGCTTGCAATGTTCAACACTCCATCCATCATCCCCTTTGGTTTTGCTATGTTCGCCCTAACTTGGCAGGGTATGCCCAGACGTGGGTCCGTTGCTCACTTTGCCACTGGATTCAAGATAGCCTGGCTGATGACGGCTGTAAGCCAGAAACCTGTTCCAGGATGCATGTTTTCGGTCCAGGGAAGACATGGCTTGGCAGTTTGGGCTGGACTGTTCCCATGAGGCACAGGGTCAGACTGATTTGCATATGGCCATGTCTGAACTGGGGTGGCGGAGTGAGCTAAAGAATGATGATGGATTAAACCCAGATCAGTTGACTTGGGGTGAGTGCTTGCAATGTTCAACACTCCGTCCATCATCCCCTTTGGTTTTGCTATGTTCGCTCTAAGTTGGCAGGGTATGCCCAGACGTGGGTCCTTTGCTCACTTTGCCACTGGATTCAAGATAGCTTGGCTGATGACGGCTGGAAGCCAGAAACCGGTCCCAGGATGCTTGTTTCCGGTCCAGGGTAAACATGGCTTGGCAGTTCGGGCTGGACTGTTCCCATGAGGCACAGGGTCAGACTGATTTGCATATGGCCATGTCTGAACTGGGGTGGCGGAGTGAGCTAAAGAATGATGATGGATTAAACCCAGATCAGTTGACTTGGGGTGAGTGCTTGCAATGTTCAACACTCCGTCCATCATCCCCTTTGGTTTTGCTATGTTCGCTCTAAGTTGGCAGGGTATGCCCAGACGTGGGTCCTTTGCTCACTTTGCCACTGGATTCAAGATAGCCTGGCTGATGACGGCTGGAAGCCAGAAACCGGTCCCAGGATGCTTGTTTCCGGTCCAGGGTAAACATGGCTTGGCAGTTCGGGCTGGACTGTTCCCATGAGGCACAGGGTCAGACTGATTTGCATATGGCCATGTCTGAACTGGGGTGGCGGAGTGAGCTAAATAATGATGATGGATTAAACCCAGATCAGTTCACTGGGGGTGAGTGCTTGCAATGTTCAACACTCCATCCATCATCCCCTTTGGCTTTGCTATGTTCGCCCTAAGTTGGCAGGGTATGCCCAGACGTGGGTCCGTTGCTCACTTTGCCACTGGATTCAAGATAGCCTGGCTGATGACGGCTGTAAGCCAGAAACCTGTCCCAGGATGCATGTTTCCGGTCCAGGGAAGACATGGCTTGGCAGTTCGGGCTGGACTGTTCCCATGAGGCACAGGGTCAGACTGATTTGCATATGGCCATGTCTGAACTGGGGTGGCGGAGTGAGCTAAAGAATGATGATGGATTAAACCCAGATCAGTTGACTGGGGTTGAGTGCTTGCAATGTTCAACACTCCGTCCATCATCCCCTTTGGTTTTGCTATGTTCGCCCTAAGTTGGCAGGGTGTGCCCAGACGTGGGTCCCTTGCTCACTTTGCAACTGGATTCAAGATAGCCTGGTTGATGACGACTGGAAGCCGGAAACCGGTCCCAGTATGCTTGTTTCTGGTCCAGAGAAGACATGGCTTGGCAGTTTGGGCTGGACTGTTCCCATGAGGCAGAGTGTCAGACTGATTTGCATATGGCCATGTCTTAACTGGGGTGGTGGAGTGAGCTAAAGAATGATGATGGATTAAACCCAGATCAGTTGACAGGGGGTGAGTGCTTGCAATGTTCAACACTCCATCCATCATCCCCTTTGGTTTTGCTATGTTCGCCCTAAGTTGGCAGGGTATGCCCAGACGTGGGTCCCTTGCTCACTTTGCCACTGGATTAAAGATAGCCTGGCTGATGACGGCTGTAAGCCGGAAACCGGTCCCAGGATTCTTGCTTCCGGTCCAGGGAAGACATGGCTTGGCAGTTTGGGCTGGACTGTTCCCATGAGGCACAGGGTCAGACTGATTTGCATATGGCCATGTCTGAACTGGGGTGGGGGAGTGAGCTAAAGAATGATGATGGATTAAACCCCGATCAGTTGACTGGGGGTGAGTACTTGCAATGTTCAACACTCTGTCCATCATCCCCTTTGTTTTTGCTATGTTTGCCCTAAGTTGGCAGGGTATGCCCAGACGTGGGTCCCTTGCTCACTTTGCCACTGGATTCAAGATAGCCTGTCTGATGACGGCTGTAAGCCGGAAACCTGTCCCAGGATGTTTGTTTCCGGTCCAGGGAAGACATGGCTTGGCAGTTCGGGCTGGACTGTTCCCATGAGGCACAGGGTCAGACTGATTTGGATATGGCCATGTCTGAACTGGGGTGGCGGAGTGAGCTAAAGAATTATGATGGATTAAACCCAGATCAGTTCACTGGGGGTGAGTGCTTGCAATGTTCAACACTCCATCCATCATCCCCTTTGGTTTTGCTATGTTCGCCCTAAGTTGGCAGGGTATGCCCAGACGTGGGTCCATTGCTCACTTTGCCACTGGATTCAAGATAGCCTGGCTGATGACGGCTGTAAGCCAGAAACCGGTCCCAGGATGCTCGCTTTCCGGTCCAGGGAAGACATGGCTTGGCAGTTTGGGCTGGACTGTTCCCATGAAGCACAGGGTCAGACTGATTTGCATATGGCCATGTCTGAACTTGGGTGGCGGAGTGAGGTAAAGAATGATGATGGATTAAACCCAGATCAGTTGACTGGGGGTGAGTGCTTGCAATGTTCAACACTCCGTCCATCATACCCTTTGGTTTTGCTATGTTCGTCCTAAGTTGGCAGGGTGTGCCCAGACGTGGGTCCCTTGCTCACTTTGCCACTGGATTCAAGATAGCCTGGCTGATGACGGCTGGAAGCCGGAAACCGGTCCCAGGATGCTTGTTTCCAGTCCAGGGAAGACATGGCTTGGCAGTTTGGGCTGGACTGTTCCCATGAGGCAGAGTGTCAGACTGATTTGCATATGGCCATGTCTTAACTGGGGTGGCGGAGTGAGGTAAAGAATGATGATGGATTAAACCCAGATCAGTTGACTGGGGGTGAGTGCTTGCAATGTTCAACACTCCGTCCATCATCCCCTTTGGTTTTGCTATGTTCGCCCTAAGTTGGCAGGGTATGCCCAGACGTGGGTCCCTTGCTCACTTTGCCACTGGATTCAAGATAGCCTGGCTGATGACGGCTGTAAGCCGGAAACCGGTCCCAGGATTCTTGCTTCCGGTCCAGGGAAGACATGGCTTGGCAGTTTGGGCTGGACTGTTCCCATGAGGCACAGGGTCAGACTGATTTGCATATGGCCGTGTCTGAACTGGGGTGGGGGAGTGAGCTAAAGAATGATGATGGATAAAACCCAGATCAGTTGACTGGGGGTGAGTGCTTGCAATGTTCAACACTCCGTCCATCATCCCCTTTGGTTTTGCTATGTTCGCACCACGTTGGCAGGGTATGCCCAGACGTGGGTCCCTTGCTCACTTTGCCACTGGATTCAAGATAGCCTCGCTGATGATGGCTGTAAGCTGGAAACCGGTCCCAGGATGCTTGCTTCCGGTCCAGGGAAGACATGGCTTGGCAGTTTGGGCTGGACTGTTCCCATGAGGCAGAGTGTCAGACTGATTTGCATATGGCCATGTCTTAACTGGGGTGGAGGAGTGAGCTAAAGAATGATGATGGATTAAACCCAGATCAGTTGACTGGGGGTGAGTGCTTGCAATGTTCAACACTCCGTCCATCATCCCCTTTGGTTTTGCTATGTTCGCCCTAAGTTGGCAGGGTATGCTCAGACGTGGCTCCCTTGCTCACTTTGCCACTGGTTTCAAGATAGCCTGGCTGATGACGGTTGTAAGCCGGAAACTGGTCCCAGGATGCTTGTTTCCGGTCCAGGGAAGACATTGCTTGACAGTTCGGGCTGGACTGTTCCCATGAGTCACAGGGTCAGACTGATTTGCATATGGCCATGTCTGAACTGGGGTGGCGGAGTGAGGTAAAGAATGATGATGGATTAAACCCAGATCAGTTGACTGAGGGTGAGTGCTTGCAATGTTCAACACTCCATCCATCATCCCCTTTGGTTTTGCAATGTTCGCCCTAAGTTGGCAGGGTATGCCCAGACGTGGGTCCGTTGCTCACTTTGCCACTGGATTCAAGATAGCCTGGCTGATGACGGCTGTAAGCCAGAAACCGGTCCCAGGATGCTTGTTTCCGGTCCAGGGAAGACATGGCTTGGCAGTTTGGGCTGGACTGTTCCCATGAGGCACAGGGTCAGACTGATTTGCATATGGCCATGTCTGAACTGGGGTGGCGGAGAGAGCTAAAGAATGATGATGGATTAAACCCAGATCAGTTGACTGGGGGTGAGTGCTTGCAATGTTCAACACTCCGTCCATCATCCCCTTTGGTTTTGCTCTGTTCGCCCTAAGTTGGCAGGGTGTGCCCAGACGTGGGTCCCTTGCTCACGTTGCCACTGGATTCAAGATAGCCTGGCTGATGATGGCTGGAAGCCGGAAACCGGTCCCAGGATGCTTGTTTCCGGTCCAGGGAAGACATGGCTTGGCAGTTTGGGCTGGACTGTTCCCATGAGGCAGAGTGTCAGACTGATTTGCATATGGCCATGTCTTAACTTGGGTGGAGGAGTGAGCTAAAGAATGATGATGGATTAAACCCAGATCAGTTGACTGGGGGTGAGTGCTTGCAATGTTCAACACTCCGTCCATCATCCCCTTTGGTTTTGCTATGTTCGCCCTAAGTTGGCAGGGTATGCTCAGACGTGGGTCCCTTGCTCACTTTGCCACTGGTTTCAAGATAGCCTGGCTGATGACGGTTGTAAGCCGGAAACTGGTCCCAGGATGCTTGTTTCCAGTCCAGGGAAGACATTGCTTGACAGTTCGGGCTGGACTGTTCCCATGAGTCACAGGGTCAGACTGATTTGCATATGGCCATGTCTGAACTGGGGTGGCGGAGTGAGGTAAAGAATGATGATGGATTAAACCCAGATCAGTTGACTGGGGGTGAGTGCTTGCAATGTTCAACACTCCGTCCATCATCCCCTTTGGTTTTGCTATGTTCCCCCTAAGTTGGCAGGGTGTGCCCAGACGTGGGTCCCTTGCTCACTTTGCCACTGGATTCAAGATAGCCTGGCTGATGTCGGCTGTAAGCCAGAAACCGGTCTCAGGATGCTTGTTTCCGGTCCAGGGAAGACATGGTTTGGCAGTTTGGGCTGGACTGTTCCCATGAAGCACAGGGTCAGACTGATTTGCATATGGCCATGTCTGAACTGGGGTGGCGGAGTGAGGTAAAGAATGATGATGGATTAAACCCAGATCAGTTCACTGGGGGTGAGTGCTTGCAATGTTCAACACTCCATCCATCATCCCCTTTGGTTTTGCTATGTTCGCCCTAAGTTGGCAGGGTATGCCCAGACGTGGGACCCTTGCTCACTTTGCCACTGGATTCAAAATAGCCTGGCTGATGACGGCTGTAAGCCGGAAACCTGTCCCAGGATGCTTGTTTCCGGTCCAGGGAAGACATGGCTTGGCAGTTCGGGCTGGACTGTTCCCATGAGGCTCAGGGTCAGACTGATTTGCATATGGCCATGTCTGAACTGGGGTGGCGGAGTGAGCTAAAGAATGATGATGGATTAAACCCAGATCAGTTGACTTGGGGTGAGTGCTTGCAATGTTCAACACTCCGTCCATCATCCCCTTTGGTTTTGCTATGTTCGCTCTAAGTTGGCAGGGTATGCCCAGACGTGGGTCCTTTGCTCACGTTGCCACTGGATTCAAGATAGCCTGGCTGATGACGGCTGGAAGCCAGAAACCGGTCCCAGGATGCTTGTTTCCGGTCCAGGGTAAACATGGCTTGGCAGTTCGGGCTGGACTGTTCCCATGAGGCACAGGGTCAGACTGATTTGCATATGGCCATGTCTGAACTGGGGTGGCGGAGTGAGCTAAAGAATGATAATGGATTAAACCCAGATCAGTTCACTGGGGGTGAGTGCTTGCAATGTTCAACAATCCATCCATCATCCCCTTTGGTTTTGCTATGTTCGCCTTAAGTTGGCAGGGTATGCCCAGACGTGGGTCCGTTGCTCACTTTGCCACTGGATTCAAGATAGCCTGGCTGATGACGGCTGTAAGCCAGAAACCTGTCCCAGGATGCATGTTTCCGGTCCAGGGAAGACATGGCTTGGCAGTTCGGGCTGGACTGTTCCCATGAGGCACAGGGTCAGACTGATTTGCATATGGCCATGTCTGAACTGGGGTGGCGGAGTGAGCTAAAGAATGATGATGGATTAAACCCAGATCAGTTGACTTGGGGTGAGTGCTTGCAATGTTCAACACTCCGTCCATCATCCCCTTTGGTTTTGCTATGTTCGCTCTAAGTTGGCAGGGTATGCCCAGACGTGGGTCCTTTGCTCACTTTGCCACTGGATTCAAGATAGCTTGGCTGATGACGGCTGGAAGCCAGAAACCGGTCCCAGGATGCTTGTTTCCGGTCCAGGGTAAACATGGCTTGGCAGTTCGGGCTGGACTGTTCCCATGAGGCACAGGGTCAGACTGATTTGCATATGGCCATGTCTGAACTGGGGTGGCGGAGTGAGCTAAAGAATGATGATGGATTAAACCCAGATCAGTTGACTTGGGGTGAGTGCTTGCAATGTTCAACACTCCTTCCATCATCTCCTTTGGTTTTGCTATGTTCGCTCTAAGTTGGCAGGGTATGCCCAGATGTGGGTCCTTTGCTCACTTTGCCACTGGATTCAAGATAGCCTGGCTGATGACGGCTGTAAGCCAGAAACCCGTCCCAGGATGCTTGTTTCCGGTCCAG
Source organism: Calotriton arnoldi (assembly GCA_963921515.1). Classification (NCBI taxonomy): domain Eukaryota; kingdom Metazoa; phylum Chordata; class Amphibia; order Caudata; family Salamandridae; genus Calotriton; species Calotriton arnoldi. Next base: position 2,469,751 of record CAWUFW010000537.1, read on the forward strand.
GGAAGACATGGCTTGGCAGTTCGGGCTGGAATGTTCCCATGAGGCACAGGGTCAGACTGATTTGCATATGGCCATGTCTGAACTGGGGTGGCGGAGTGAGCTAAAGAATGATGATGGATTAAACCCAGATCAGTTCACTGGGGGTGAGTGCTTGCAATGTTCAACACTCCATCCATCATCCCCTTTGGTTTTGCTATGTTCGCCCTAAGTTGGCAGGGTATGCCCAGACGTGGGTCCGTTGCTCACTTTGCCACTGGATTCAAGATAGCCTGGCTGATGACGGCTGTAAGCCAGAAACCGGTCCCAGGATGCTTGTTTCCGGTCCAGGGAAGACATGGCTTGGCAGTTTGGGCTGGACTGTTCCCATGAGGCACAGGGTCAGACTGATTTGCATATGGCCATGTCTGAACTGGGGTGGCGGAGTGAGCTAAAGAATGATGATGGATTAAACCCAGATCAGTTGACTGGGGGTGAGTGCTTGCAATGTTCAACACTCCGTCCATCATCCCCTTTGGTTTTGCTCTGTTCGCCCTAAGTTGGCAGGGTGTGCCCAGACGTGGGTCCCTTGCTCACGTTGCCACTGGATTCAAGATAGCCTGGCTGATGACGGCTGGAAGCCGGAAACCGGAAACCGGTCCCAGGATGCTTGTTTCCGGTCCAGGGAAGACATGGCTTGGCAGTTTGGGCTGGACTGTTCCCATGAGGCAGAGTGTCAGACTGGTTTGCATATGGCCATGTCTTAACTGGGGTGGAGGAGTGAGCTAAAAAATGATGATGGATTAAACCCAGATCAGTTGACTGGGGGTGAGTGCCTGCAATGTTCAACACTCCGTCCATCATCCCCTTTGGTTTTGCTATGTTCGCCCTAAGTTGGCAGGGTATGCTCAGACGTGGGTCCCTTGCTCACTTTGCCACTGGTTTCAAGATAGCCTGGCTGATGACGGTTGTAAGCCGGAAACTGGTCCCAGGATGCTTATTTCCGGTCCAGGGAAGACATTGCTTGACAGTTCAGGCTGGACTGTTCCCATGAGTCACAGGGTCAGACTGATTTGCATATGGCCATGTCTGAACTGGGGTGGCGGAGTGAGGTAAAGAATGATGATGGATTAAACCCAGATCAGTTGACTGGGGGTGAGTGCTTGCAATGTTCAACACTCCGTCCATCATCCCCTTTGGTTTTGCTCTGTTCGCCCTAAGTTGGCAGGGTGTGCCCAGACGTGGGTCCCTTGCTCACGTTGCCACTGGATTCAAGATAGCCTGGCTGATGACGGCTGGAAGCCGGAAACCGGTCCCAGGATGCTTGTTTCCGGTCCAGGGAAGACATGGTTTGGCAGTTTGGGCTGGACTGTTCCCATGAGGCAGAGTGTCAGACTGATTTGCATATGGCCATGTCTGAACTGGGGTGGCGGAGTGAGGTAAAGAATGATGATGGATTAAACCCAGATCAGTTGACTGGGGGTGAGTGCTTGCAATGTTCAACACTCCGTCCATCATCCCCTTTGGTTTTGCTATGTTCGCCCTAAGTTGGCAGGGTGTGCCCAGACGTGGGTCCCTTGCTCACTTTGCCACTGGATTCAAGATAGCCTGGCTGATGACGGCTGTAAGCCGGAAACCTGTCCCAGGATGTTTGTTTCCGGTCCAGGGAAGACATGGCTTGGCAGTTCGGGCTGGACTGTTCCCATGAGGCACAGGGTCAGACTGATTTGCATATGGCCATGTCTGAACTGGGTTGGCGGAGTGAGCTAAAGAATGATGATGGATTAAACCCAGATCAGTTCGCTGGGGGTGAGTGCTTGCAATGTTCAACACTCCATCCATCATCCCCTTTGGTTTTGCTATGTTCGCCCTAAGTTGGCAGGGTATGCCCAGACGTGGGTCCGTTGCTCACTTTGCCACTGGATTCAAGATAGCCTGGCTGATGTCGGCTGTAAGCCAGAAACCGGTCTCAGGATGCTTGTTTCCGGTCCAGGGAAGACATGGCTTGGCAGTTTGGGCTGGACTGTTCCCATGAAGCACAGGGTCAGACTGATTTGCATATGGCCATGTCTGAACTGGGGTGGCGGAGTGAGGTAAAGAATGATGATGGATTAAACCCAGATCAGTTGACTGGGGGTGAGTGCTTGCAATGTTCAACACTCTGTCCATCATCCCCTTTGGTTTTGCTATGTTGGCCCTAAGTTGGCAGGGTGTGCCCAGACGTGGGTCCCTTGCTCACTTTGCCACTGGATTCAAGATAGCCTGGCTGATGACGGCTGGAAGCCGGAAACCGGTCCCAGGATGCTTGTTTCCGGTCCAGGGAAGACATGGCTTGGCAGTTTGGGCTGGACTGTTCCCATGAGGCAGAGTGTCAGACTGATTTGCATATGGCCATGTCTTAACTGGGGTGGAGGAGTGAGCTAAAGAATGATGATGGATTAAACCCAGATCAGTTGACTGAGGGTGAGTGCTTGCAATGTTCAACACTTTGTCCATCATCCCCTTTGGTTTTGCTATGTTCGCCCTAAGTTGGCAGGGGATGCCCAGACGTGGGTCCCTTGCTCACTTTGCCACTGGATTCAAGATAGCCTGGGTGATGACGGCTGTAAGCCGGAAACCGGTCCCAGGATGCTTGTTTCCGGTCCAGGGAAGACATGGTTTGGCAGTTCGGGCTGGACTGTTCCCATGAGGCACAGGGTCGGACTGATTTGCATATGGCCATGTCTGAACTGGGGTGGCGGAGTGAGCTAAAGAATGATGATGGATTAAACCCAGATCAGTTGACTGGGGGTGAGTGCTTGCAATGTTCAACACTCCACCCATCATCCCCTTTGGTTTTGCTATGTTCGCCCTAAGTTGGCAGGGTATGCCCAGACGTGGGACCCTTGCTCACTTTGCCACTGGATTCAAAATAGCCTGGCTGATGACGGCTGTAAGCCGGAAACCTGTCCCAGGATGCTTGTTTCCGGTCCAGGGAAGACATGGCTTGGCAGTTCGGGCTGGACTGTTCCCATGAGGCACAGGGTCAGACTGATTTGCATATGGCCATGTCTGAACTGGGGTGGCGGAGTGAGCTAAAGAATGATGATGGATTAAACCCAGATCAGTTGACTTGGGGTGAGTGCTTGCAATGTTCAACACTCCGTCCATCATCCCTTTTGGTTTTGCTATGTTCGCTCTAAGTTGGCAGGGTATGCCCAGACGTGGGTCCTTTGCTCACTTTGCCACTGGATTCAAGATAGCCTGGCTGATGATGGCTGGAAGCCAGAAACCGGTCCCAGGATGCTTGTTTCCGGTCCAGGGTAAACATGGCTTGGCAGTTCGGGCTGGACTGTTCCCATGAGGCACAGGGTCAGACTGATTTGCATATGGCCATGTCTGAACTGGGGTGGCGGAGTGAGCTAAAGAATGATGATGGATTAAACCCAGATCAGTTCACCGGGGGTGAGTGCTTGCAATGTTCAACACTCCATCCATCATCCCCTTTGGTTTTGCTATGTTCGCCCTAAGTTGGCAGGGTATGCCCAGACGTGGGTCCGTTGCTCACTTTGCCACTGGATTCAAGATAGCCTGGCTGATGACGGCTGTAAGCCAGAAACCTGTTCCAGGATGCATGTTTTCGGTCCAGGGAAGACATGGCTTGGCAGTTTGGGCTGGACTGTTCCCATGAGGCACAGGGTCAGACTGATTTGCATATGGCCATGTCTGAACTGGGGTGGCGGAGTGAGCTAAAGCATGATGATGGATTAAACCCAGATCAGTTGACTTGGGGTGAGTGCTTGCAATGTTCAACACTCCGTCCATCATCCCCTTTGGTTTTGCTATGTTCGCTCTAAGTTGGCAGGGTATGCCCAGACGTGGGTCCTTTGCTCACTTTGCCACTGGATTCAAGATAGCTTGGCTGATGACGGCTGGAAGCCAGAAACCGGTCCCAGGATGCTTGTTTCCGGTCCAGGGTAAACATGGCTTGGCAGTTCGGGCTGGACTGTTCCCATGAGGCACAGGGTCAGACTGATTTGCATATGGCCATGTCTGAACTGGGGTGGCGGAGTGAGCTAAAGAATGATGATGGATTAAACCCAGATTAGTTGACTTGGGGTGAGTGCTTGCAATGTTCAACACTCCGTCCATCATCCCCTTTGGTTTTGCTATGTTCGCTCTAAGTTGGCAGGGTATGCCCAGACGTGGGTCCTTTGCTCACTTTGCCACTGGATTCAAGATAGCCTGGCTGATGACGGCTGGAAGCCAGAAACCGGTCCCAGGATGCTTGTTTCCGGTCCAGGGTAAACATGGCTTGGCAGTTCGGGCTGGACTGTTCCCATGAGGCACAGGGTCAGACTGATTTGCATATGGCCATGTCTGAACTGGGGTGGCGGAGTGAGCTAAATAATGATGATGGATTAAACCCAGATCAGTTCACTGGGGGTGAGTGCTTGCAATGTTCAACACTCCATCCATCATCCCCTTTGGCTTTGCTATGTTCGCCCTAAGTTGGCAGGGTATGCCCAGACGTGGGTCCGTTGCTCACTTTGCCACTGGATTCAAGATAGCCTGGCTGATGACGGCTGTAAGCCAGAAACCTGTCCCAGGATGCATGTTTCCGGTCCAGGGAAGACATGGCTTGGCAGTTCGGGCTGGACTGTTCCCATGAGGCACAGGGTCAGACTGATTTGCATATGGCCATGTCTGAACTGGGGTGGCGGAGTGAGCTAAAGAATGATGATGGATTAAACCCAGATCAGTTGACTGGGGTTGAGTGCTTGCAATGTTCAACACTCCGTCCATCATCCCCTTTGGTTTTGCTATGTTCGCCCTAAGTTGGCAGGGTGTGCCCAGACGTGGGTCCCTTGCTCACTTTGCAACTGGATTCAAGATAGCCTGGCTGATGACGACTGGAAGCCGGAAACCGGTCCCAGTATGCTTGTTTCTGGTCCAGAGAAGACATGGCTTGGCAGTTTGGGCTGGACTGTTCCCATGAGGCAGAGTGTCAGACTGATTTGCATATGGCCATGTCTTAACTGGGGTGGTGGAGTGAGCTAAAGAATGATGATGGATTAAACCCAGATCAGTTGACAGGGGGTGAGTGCTTGCAATGTTCAACACTCCATCCATCATCCCCTTTGGTTTTGCTATGTTCGCCCTAAGTTGGCAGGGTATGCCCAGACGTGGGTCCCTTGCTCACTTTGCCACTGGATTAAAGATAGCCTGGCTGATGACGGCTGTAAGCCGGAAACCGGTCCCAGGATTCTTGCTTCCGGTCCAGGGAAGACATGGCTTGGCAGTTTGGGCTGGACTGTTCCCATGAGGCACAGGGTCAGACTGATTTGCATATGGCCATGTCTGAACTGGGGTGGGGGAGTGAGCTAAAGAATGATGATGGATTAAACCCCGATCAGTTGACTGGGGGTGAGTACTTGCAATGTTCAACACTCTGTCCATCATCCCCTTTGTTTTTGCTATGTTTGCCCTAAGTTGGCAGGGTATGCCCAGACGTGGGTCCCTTGCTCACTTTGCCACTGGATTCAAGATAGCCTGTCTGATGACGGCTGTAAGCCGGAAACCTGTCCCAGGATGTTTGTTTCCGGTCCAGGGAAGACATGGCTTGGCAGTTCGGGCTGGACTGTTCCCATGAGGCACAGGGTCAGACTGATTTGGATATGGCCATGTCTGAACTGGGGTGGCGGAGTGAGCTAAAGAATTATGATGGATTAAACCCAGATCAGTTCACTGGGGGTGAGTGCTTGCAATGTTCAACACTCCATCCATCATCCCCTTTGGTTTTGCTATGTTCGCCCTAAGTTGGCAGGGTATGCCCAGACGTGGGTCCATTGCTCACTTTGCCACTGGATTCAAGATAGCCTGGCTGATGACGGCTGTAAGCCAGAAACCGGTCCCAGGATGCTCGTTTCCGGTCCAGGGAAGACATGGCTTGGCAGTTTGGGCTGGACTGTTCCCATGAAGCACAGGGTCAGACTGATTTGCATATGGCCATGTCTGAACTTGGGTGGCGGAGTGAGGTAAAGAATGATGATGGATTAAACCCAGATCAGTTGACTGGGGGTGAGTGCTTGCAATGTTCAACACTCCGTCCATCATACCCTTTGGTTTTGCTATGTTCGTCCTAAGTTGGCAGGGTGTGCCCAGACGTGGGTCCCTTGCTCACTTTGCCACTGGATTCAAGATAGCCTGGCTGATGACGGCTGGAAGCCGGAAACCGGTCCCAGGATGCTTGTTTCCAGTCCAGGGAAGACATGGCTTGGCAGTTTGGGCTGGACTGTTCCCATGAGGCAGAGTGTCAGACTGATTTGCATATGGCCATGTCTTAACTGGGGTGGCGGAGTGAGGTAAAGAATGATGATGGATTAAACCCAGATCAGTTGACTGGGGGTGAGTGCTTGCAATGTTCAACACTCCGTCCATCATCCCCTTTGGTTTTGCTATGTTCGCCCTAAGTTGGCAGGGTATGCCCAGACGTGGGTCCCTTGCTCACTTTGCCACTGGATTCAAGATAGCCTGGCTGATGACGGCTGTAAGCCGGAAACCGGTCCCAGGATTCTTGCTTCCGGTCCAGGGAAGACATGGCTTGGCAGTTTGGGCTGGACTGTTCCCATGAGGCACAGGGTCAGACTGATTTGCATATGGCCGTGTCTGAACTGGGGTGGGGGAGTGAGCTAAAGAATGATGATGGATAAAACCCAGATCAGTTGACTGGGGGTGAGTGCTTGCAATGTTCAACACTCCGTCCATCATCCCCTTTGGTTTTGCTATGTTCGCACCACGTTGGCAGGGTATGCCCAGACGTGGGTCCCTTGCTCACTTTGCCACTGGATTCAAGATAGCCTCGCTGATGATGGCTGTAAGCTGGAAACCGGTCCCAGGATGCTTGCTTCCGGTCCAGGGAAGACATGGCTTGGCAGTTTGGGCTGGACTGTTCCCATGAGGCAGAGTGTCAGACTGATTTGCATATGGCCATGTCTTAACTGGGGTGGAGGAGTGAGCTAAAGAATGATGATGGATTAAACCCAGATCAGTTGACTGGGGGTGAGTGCTTGCAATGTTCAACACTCCGTCCATCATCCCCTTTGGTTTTGCTATGTTCGCCCTAAGTTGGCAGGGTATGCTCAGACGTGGCTCCCTTGCTCACTTTGCCACTGGTTTCAAGATAGCCTGGCTGATGACGGTTGTAAGCCGGAAACTGGTCCCAGGATGCTTGTTTCCGGTCCAGGGAAGACATTGCTTGACAGTTCGGGCTGGACTGTTCCCATGAGTCACAGGGTCAGACTGATTTGCATATGGCCATGTCTGAACTGGGGTGGCGGAGTGAGGTAAAGAATGATGATGGATTAAACCCAGATCAGTTGACTGAGGGTGAGTGCTTGCAATGTTCAACACTCCATCCATCATCCCCTTTGGTTTTGCAATGTTCGCCCTAAGTTGGCAGGGTATGCCCAGACGTGGGTCCGTTGCTCACTTTGCCACTGGATTCAAGATAGCCTGGCTGATGACGGCTGTAAGCCAGAAACCGGTCCCAGGATGCTTGTTTCCGGTCCAGGGAAGACATGGCTTGGCAGTTTGGGCTGGACTGTTCCCATGAGGCACAGGGTCAGACTGATTTGCATATGGCCATGTCTGAACTGGGGTGGCGGAGAGAGCTAAAGAATGATGATGGATTAAACCCAGATCAGTTGACTGGGGGTGAGTGCTTGCAATGTTCAACACTCCGTCCATCATCCCCTTTGGTTTTGCTCTGTTCGCCCTAAGTTGGCAGGGTGTGCCCAGACGTGGGTCCCTTGCTCACGTTGCCACTGGATTCAAGATAGCCTGGCTGATGATGGCTGGAAGCCGGAAACCGGTCCCAGGATGCTTGTTTCCGGTCCAGGGAAGACATGGCTTGGCAGTTTGGGCTGGACTGTTCCCATGAGGCAGAGTGTCAGACTGATTTGCATATGGCCATGTCTTAACTGGGGTGGAGGAGTGAGCTAAAGAATGATGATGGATTAAACCCAGATCAGTTGACTGGGGGTGAGTGCTTGCAATGTTCAACACTCCGTCCATCATCCCCTTTGGTTTTGCTATGTTCGCCCTAAGTTGGCAGGGTATGCTCAGACGTGGGTCCCTTGCTCACTTTGCCACTGGTTTCAAGATAGCCTGGCTGATGACGGTTGTAAGCCGGAAACTGGTCCCAGGATGCTTGTTTCCAGTCCAGGGAAGACATTGCTTGACAGTTCGGGCTGGACTGTTCCCATGAGTCACAGGGTCAGACTGATTTGCATATGGCCATGTCTGAACTGGGGTGGCGGAGTGAGGTAAAGAATGATGATGGATTAAACCCAGATCAGTTGACTGGGGGTGAGTGCTTGCAATGTTCAACACTCCGTCCATCATCCCCTTTGGTTTTGCTATGTTCCCCCTAAGTTGGCAGGGTGTGCCCAGACGTGGGTCCCTTGCTCACTTTGCCACTGGATTCAAGATAGCCTGGCTGATGTCGGCTGTAAGCCAGAAACCGGTCTCAGGATGCTTGTTTCCGGTCCAGGGAAGACATGGCTTGGCAGTTTGGGCTGGACTGTTCCCATGAAGCACAGGGTCAGACTGATTTGCATATGGCCATGTCTGAACTGGGGTGGCGGAGTGAGGTAAAGAATGATGATGGATTAAACCCAGATCAGTTCACTGGGGGTGAGTGCTTGCAATGTTCAACACTCCATCCATCATCCCCTTTGGTTTTGCTATGTTCGCCCTAAGTTGGCAGGGTATGCCCAGACGTGGGACCCTTGCTCACTTTGCCACTGGATTCAAAATAGCCTGGCTGATGACGGCTGTAAGCCGGAAACCTGTCCCAGGATGCTTGTTTCCGGTCCAGGGAAGACATGGCTTGGCAGTTCGGGCTGGACTGTTCCCATGAGGCTCAGGGTCAGACTGATTTGCATATGGCCATGTCTGAACTGGGGTGGCGGAGTGAGCTAAAGAATGATGATGGATTAAACCCAGATCAGTTGACTTGGGGTGAGTGCTTGCAATGTTCAACACTCCGTCCATCATCCCCTTTGGTTTTGCTATGTTCGCTCTAAGTTGGCAGGGTATGCCCAGACGTGGGTCCTTTGCTCACGTTGCCACTGGATTCAAGATAGCCTGGCTGATGACGGCTGGAAGCCAGAAACCGGTCCCAGGATGCTTGTTTCCGGTCCAGGGTAAACATGGCTTGGCAGTTCGGGCTGGACTGTTCCCATGAGGCACAGGGTCAGACTGATTTGGATATGGCCATGTCTGAACTGGGGTGGCGGAGTGAGCTAAAGAATTATGATGGATTAAACCCAGATCAGTTCACTGGGGGTGAGTGCTTGCAATGTTCAACACTCCATCCATCATCCCCTTTGGTTTTGCTATGTTCGCCCTAAGTTGGCAGGGTATGCCCAGACGTGGGTCCATTGCTCACTTTGCCACTGGATTCAAGATAGCCTGGCTGATGACGGCTGTAAGCCAGAAACCGGTCCCAGGATGCTCGTTTCCGGTCCAGGGAAGACATGGCTTGGCAGTTTGGGCTGGACTGTTCCCATGAAGCACAGGGTCAGACTGATTTGCATATGGCCATGTCTGAACTTGGGTGGCGGAGTGAGGTAAAGAATGATGATGGATTAAACCCAGATCAGTTGACTGGGGGTGAGTGCTTGCAATGTTCAACACTCCGTCCATCATACCCTTTGGTTTTGCTATGTTCGTCCTAAGTTGGCAGGGTGTGCCCAGACGTGGGTCCCTTGCTCACTTTGCCACTGGATTCAAGATAGCCTGGCTGATGACGGCTGGAAGCCGGAAACCGGTCCCAGGATGCTTGTTTCCAGTCCAGGGAAGACATGGCTTGGCAGTTTGGGCTGGACTGTTCCCATGAGGCAGAGTGTCAGACTGATTTGCATATGGCCATGTCTTAACTGGGGTGGCGGAGTGAGGTAAAGAATGATGATGGATTAAACCCAGATCAGTTGACTGGGGGTGAGTGCTTGCAATGTTCAACACTCCGTCCATCATCCCCTTTGGTTTTGCTATGTTCGCCCTAAGTTGGCAGGGTATGCCCAGACGTGGGTCCCTTGCTCACTTTGCCACTGGATTCAAGATAGCCTGGCTGATGACGGCTGTAAGCCGGAAACCGGTCCCAGGATTCTTGCTTCCGGTCCAGGGAAGACATGGCTTGGCAGTTTGGGCTGGACTGTTCCCATGAGGCACAGGGTCAGACTGATTTGCATATGGCCGTGTCTGAACTGGGGTGGGGGAGTGAGCTAAAGAATGATGATGGATAAAACCCAGATCAGTTGACTGGGGGTGAGTGCTTGCAATGTTCAACACTCCGTCCATCATCCCCTTTGGTTTTGCTATGTTCGCACCACGTTGGCAGGGTATGCCCAGACGTGGGTCCCTTGCTCACTTTGCCACTGGATTCAAGATAGCCTCGCTGATGATGGCTGTAAGCTGGAAACCGGTCCCAGGATGCTTGCTTCCGGTCCAGGGAAGACATGGCTTGGCAGTTTGGGCTGGACTGTTCCCATGAGGCAGAGTGTCAGACTGATTTGCATATGGCCATGTCTTAACTGGGGTGGAGGAGTGAGCTAAAGAATGATGATGGATTAAACCCAGATCAGTTGACTGGGGGTGAGTGCTTGCAATGTTCAACACTCCGTCCATCATCCCCTTTGGTTTTGCTATGTTCGCCCTAAGTTGGCAGGGTATGCTCAGACGTGGCTCCCTTGCTCACTTTGCCACTGGTTTCAAGATAGCCTGGCTGATGACGGTTGTAAGCCGGAAACTGGTCCCAGGATGCTTGTTTCCGGTCCAGGGAAGACATTGCTTGACAGTTCGGGCTGGACTGTTCCCATGAGTCACAGGGTCAGACTGATTTGCATATGGCCATGTCTGAACTGGGGTGGCGGAGTGAGGTAAAGAATGATGATGGATTAAACCCAGATCAGTTGACTGAGGGTGAGTGCTTGCAATGTTCAACACTCCATCCATCATCCCCTTTGGTTTTGCAATGTTCGCCCTAAGTTGGCAGGGTATGCCCAGACGTGGGTCCGTTGCTCACTTTGCCACTGGATTCAAGATAGCCTAGCTGATGACGGCTGTAAGCCAGAAACCGGTCCCAGGATGCTTGTTTCCGGTCCAGGGAAGACATGGCTTGGCAGTTTGGGCTGGACTGTTCCCATGAGGCACAGGGTCAGACTGATTTGCATATGGCCATGTCTGAACTGGGGTGGCGGAGAGAGCTAAAGAATGATGATGGATTAAACCCAGATCAGTTGACTGGGGGTGAGTGCTTGCAATGTTCAACACTCCGTCCATCATCCCCTTTGGTTTTGCTCTGTTCGCCCTAAGTTGGCAGGGTGTGCCCAGACGTGGGTCCCTTGCTCACGTTGCCACTGGATTCAAGATAGCCTGGCTGATGATGGCTGGAAGCCGGAAACCGGTCCCAGGATGCTTGTTTCCGGTCCAGGGAAGACATGGCTTGGCAGTTTGGGCTGGACTGTTCCCATGAGGCAGAGTGTCAGACTGATTTGCATATGGCCATGTCTTAACTTGGGTGGAGGAGTGAGCTAAAGAATGATGATGGATTAAACCCAGATCAGTTGACTGGGGGTGAGTGCTTGCAATGTTCAACACTCCGTCCATCATCCCCTTTGGTTTTGCTATGTTCGCCCTAAGTTGGCAGGGTATGCTCAGACGTGGGTCCCTTGCTCACTTTGCCACTGGTTTCAAGATAGCCTGGCTGATGACGGTTGTAAGCCGGAAACTGGTCCCAGGATGCTTGTTTCCAGTCCAGGGAAGACATTGCTTGACAGTTCGGGCTGGACTGTTCCCATGAGTCACAGGGTCAGACTGATTTGCATATGGCCATGTCTGAACTGGGGTGGCGGAGTGAGGTAAAGAATGATGATGGATTAAACCCAGATCAGTTGACTGGGGGTGAGTGCTTGCAATGTTCAACACTCCGTCCATCATCCCCTTTGGTTTTGCTATGTTCCCCCTAAGTTGGCAGGGTGTGCCCAGACGTGGGTCCCTTGCTCACTTTGCCACTGGATTCAAGATAGCCTGGCTGATGTCGGCTGTAAGCCAGAAACCGGTCTCAGGATGCTTGTTTCCGGTCCAGGGAAGACATGGCTTGGCAGTTTGGGCTGGACTGTTCCCATGAAGCACAGGGTCAGACTGATTTGCATATGGCCATGTCTGAACTGGGGTGGCGGAGTGAGGTAAAGAATGATGATGGATTAAACCCAGATCAGTTCACTGGGGGTGAGTGCTTGCAATGTTCAACACTCCATCCATCATCCCCTTTGGTTTTGCTATGTTCGCCCTAAGTTGGCAGGGTATGCCCAGACGTGGGACCCTTGCTCACTTTGCCACTGGATTCAAAATAGCCTGGCTGATGACGGCTGTAAGCCGGAAACCTGTCCCAGGATGCTTGTTTCCGGTCCAGGGAAGACATGGCTTGGCAGTTCGGGCTGGACTGTTCCCATGAGGCTCAGGGTCAGACTGATTTGCATATGGCCATGTCTGAACTGGGGTGGCGGAGACAGCTAAAGAATGATGATGGATTAAACCCAGATCAGTTGACTTGGGGTGAGTGCTTGCAATGTTCAACACTCCGTCCATCATCCCCTTTGGTTTTGCTATGTTCGCTCTAAGTTGGCAGGGTATGCCCAGACGTGGGTCCTTTGCTCACGTTGCCACTGGATTCAAGATAGCCTGGCTGATGACGGCTGGAAGCCAGAAACCGGTCCCAGGATGCTTGTTTCCGGTCCAGGGTAAACATGGCTTGGCAGTTCGGGCTGGACTGTTCCCATGAGGCACAGGGTCAGACTGATTTGCATATGGCCATGTCTGAACTGGGGTGGCGGAGTGAGCTAAAGAATGATAATGGATTAAACCCAGATCAGTTCACTGGGGGTGAGTGCTTGCAATGTTCAACAATCCATCCATCATCCCCTTTGGTTTTGCTATGTTCGCCTTAAGTTGGCAGGGTATGCCCAGACGTGGGTCCGTTGCTCACTTTGCCACTGGATTCAAGATAGCCTGGCTGATGACGGCTGTAAGCCAGAAACCTGTCCCAGGATGCATGTTTCCGGTCCAGGGAAGACATGGCTTGGCAGTTCGGGCTGGACTGTTCCCATGAGGCACAGGGTCAGACTGATTTGCATATGGCCATGTCTGAACTGGGGTGGCGGAGTGAGCTAAAGAATGATGATGGATTAAACCCAGATCAGTTGACTTGGGGTGAGTGCTTGCAATGTTCAACACTCCGTCCATCATCCCCTTTGGTTTTGCTATGTTCGCTCTAAGTTGGCAGGGTATGCCCAGACGTGGGTCCTTTGCTCACTTTGCCACTGGATTCAAGATAGCTTGGCTGATGACGGCTGGAAGCCAGAAACCGGTCCCAGGATGCTTGTTTCCGGTCCAGGGTAAACATGGCTTGGCAGTTCGGGCTGGACTGTTCCCATGAGGCACAGGGTCAGACTGATTTGCATATGGCCATGTCTGAACTGGGGTGGCGGAGTGAGCTAAAGAATGATGATGGATTAAACCCAGATCAGTTGACTTGGGGTGAGTGCTTGCAATGTTCAACACTCCTTCCATCATCTCCTTTGGTTTTGCTATGTTCGCTCTAAGTTGGCAGGGTATGCCCAGATGTGGGTCCTTTGCTCACTTTGCCACTGGATTCAAGATAGCCTGGCTGATGACGGCTGTAAGCCAGAAACCCGTCCCAGGATGCTTGTTTCCGGTCCAGGGAAGACATGGCTTGGCAGTTCGGGCTGGAATGTTCCCATGAGGCACAGGGTCAGACTGATTTGCATATGGCCATGTCTGAACTGGGGTGGCGGAGTGAGCTAAAGAATGATGATGGATTAAACCCAGATCAGTTCACTGGGGGTGAGTGCTTGCAATGTTCAACACTCCATCCATCATCCCCTTTGGTTTTGCTATGTTCGCCCTAAGTTGGCAGGGTATGCCCAGACGTGGGTCCGTTGCTCACTTTGCCACTGGATTCAAGATAGCCTGGCTGATGACGGCTGTAAGCCAGAAACCGGTCCCAGGATGCTTGTTTCCGGTCCAGGGAAGACATGGCTTGGCAGTTTGGGCTGGACTGTTCCCATGAGGCACAGGGTCAGACTGATTTGCATATGGCCATGTCTGAACTGGGGTGGCGGAGTGAGCTAAAGAATGATGATGGATTAAACCCAGATCAGTTGACTGGGGGTGAGTGCTTGCAATGTTCAACACTCCGTCCATCATCCCCTTTGGTTTTGCTCTGTTCGCCCTAAGTTGGCAGGGTGTGCCCAGACGTGGGTCCCTTGCTCACGTTGCCACTGGATTCAAGATAGCCTGGCTGATGACGGCTGGAAGCCGGAAACCGAAACCGGTCCCAGGATGCTTGTTTCCGGTCCAGGGAAGACATGGCTTGGCAGTTTGGGCTGGACTGTTCCCATGAGGCAGAGTGTCAGACTGGTTTGCATATGGCCATGTCTTAACTGGGGTGGAGGAGTGAGCTAAAAAATGATGATGGATTAAACCCAGATCAGTTGACTGGGGGTGAGTGCTTGCAATGTTCAACACTCCGTCCATCATCCCCTTTGGTTTTGCTATGTTCGCCCTAAGTTGGCAGGGTATGCTCAGACGTGGGTCCCTTGCTCACTTTGCCACTGGTTTCAAGATAGCCTGGCTGATGACGGTTGTAAGCCGGAAACTGGTCCCAGGATGCTTATTTCCGGTCCAGGGAAGACATTGCTTGACAGTTCAGGCTGGACTGTTCCCATGAGTCACAGGGTCAGACTGATTTGCATATGGCCATGTCTGAACTGGGGTGGCGGAGTGAGGTAAAGAATGATGATGGATTAAACCCAGATCAGTTGACTGGGGGTGAGTGCTTGCAATGTTCAACACTCCGTCCATCATCCCCTTTGGTTTTGCTCTGTTCGCCCTAAGTTGGCAGGGTGTGCCCAGACGTGGGTCCCTTGCTCACGTTGCCACTGGATTCAAGATAGCCTGGCTGATGACGGCTGGAAGCCGGAAACCGGTCCCAGGATGCTTGTTTCCGGTCCAGGGAAGACATGGTTTGGCAGTTTGGGCTGGACTGTTCCCATGAGGCAGAGTGTCAGACTGATTTGCATATGGCCATGTCTGAACTGGGGTGGCGGAGTGAGGTAAAGAATGATGATGGATTAAACCCAGATCAGTTGACTGGGGGTGAGTGCTTGCAATGTTCAACACTCCGTCCATCATCCCCTTTGGTTTTGCTATGTTCGCCCTAAGTTGGCAGGGTGTGCCCAGACGTGGGTCCCTTGCTCACTTTGCCACTGGATTCAAGATAGCCTGGCTGATGTCGGCTGTAAGCCGGAAACCTGTCCCAGGATGTTTGTTTCCGGTCCAGGGAAGACATGGCTTGGCAGTTCGGGCTGGACTGTTCCCATGAGGCACAGGGTCAGACTGATTTGCATATGGCCATGTCTGAACTGGGTTGGCGGAGTGAGCTAAAGAATGATGATGGATTAAACCCAGATCAGTTCGCTGGGGGTGAGTGCTTGCAATGTTCAACACTCCATCCATCATCCCCTTTGGTTTTGCTATGTTCGCCCTAAGTTGGCAGGGTATGCCCAGACGTGGGTCCGTTGCTCACTTTGCCACTGGATTCAAGATAGCCTGGCTGATGTCGGCTGTAAGCCAGAAACCGGTCTCAGGATGCTTGTTTCCGGTCCAGGGAAGACATGGCTTGGCAGTTTGGGCTGGACTGTTCCCATGAAGCACAGGGTCAGACTGATTTGCATATGGCCATGTCTGAACTGGGGTGGCGGAGTGAGGTAAAGAATGATGATGGATTAAACCCAGATCAGTTGACTGGGGGTGAGTGCTTGCAATGTTCAACACTCTGTCCATCATCCCCTTTGGTTTTGCTATGTTGGCCCTAAGTTGGCAGGGTGTGCCCAGACGTGGGTCCCTTGCTCACTTTGCCACTGGATTCAAGATAGCCTGGCTGATGACGGCTGGAAGCCGGAAACCGGTCCCAGGATGCTTGTTTCCGGTCCAGGGAAGACATGGCTTGGCAGTTTGGGCTGGACTGTTCCCATGAGGCAGAGTGTCAGACTGATTTGCATATGGCCATGTCTTAACTGGGGTGGAGGAGTGAGCTAAAGAATGATGATGGATTAAACCCAGATCAGTTGACTGAGGGTGAGTGCTTGCAATGTTCAACACTTTGTCCATCATCCCCTTTGGTTTTGCTATGTTCGCCCTAAGTTGGCAGGGGATGCCCAGACGTGGGTCCCTTGCTCACTTTGCCACTGGATTCAAGATAGCCTGGGTGATGACGGCTGTAAGCCGGAAACCGGTCCCAGGATGCTTGTTTCCGGTCCAGGGAAGACATGGTTTGGCAGTTCGGGCTGGACTGTTCCCATGAGGCACAGGGTCGGACTGATTTGCATATGGCCATGTCTGAACTGGGGTGGCGGAGTGAGCTAAAGAATGATGATGGATTAAACCCAGATCAGTTGACTGGGGGTGAGTGCTTGCAATGTTCAACACTCCACCCATCATCCCCTTTGGTTTTGCTATGTTCGCCCTAAGTTGGCAGGGTATGCCCAGACGTGGGACCCTTGCTCACTTTGCCACTGGATTCAAAATAGCCTGGCTGATGACGGCTGTAAGCCGGAAACCTGTCCCAGGATGCTTGTTTCCGGTCCAGGGAAGACATGGCTTGGCAGTTCGGGCTGGACTGTTCCCATGAGGCACAGGGTCAGACTGATTTGCATATGGCCATGTCTGAACTGGGGTGGCGGAGTGAGCTAAAGAATGATGATGGATTAAACCCAGATCAGTTGACTTGGGGTGAGTGCTTGCAATGTTCAACACTCCGTCCATCATCCCTTTTGGTTTTGCTATGTTCGCTCTAAGTTGGCAGGGTATGCCCAGACGTGGGTCCTTTGCTCACTTTGCCACTGGATTCAAGATAGCCTGGCTGATGATGGCTGGAAGCCAGAAACCGGTCCCAGGATGCTTGTTTCCGGTCCAGGGTAAACATGGCTTGGCAGTTCGGGCTGGACTGTTCCCATGAGGCACAGGGTCAGACTGATTTGCATATGGCCATGTCTGAACTGGGGTGGCGGAGTGAGCTAAAGAATGATGATGGATTAAACCCAGATCAGTTCACCGGGGGTGAGTGCTTGCAATGTTCAACACTCCATCCATCATCCCCTTTGGTTTTGCTATGTTCGCCCTAAGTTGGCAGGGTATGCCCAGACGTGGGTCCGTTGCTCACTTTGCCACTGGATTCAAGATAGCCTGGCTGATGACGGCTGTAAGCCAGAAACCTGTTCCAGGATGCATGTT
Organism: Calotriton arnoldi; assembly: GCA_963921515.1. Lineage (NCBI taxonomy): Eukaryota > Metazoa > Chordata > Amphibia > Caudata > Salamandridae > Calotriton > Calotriton arnoldi. The sequence continues at coordinate 2,487,085 of CAWUFW010000537.1, forward strand.
TTCGGTCCAGGGAAGACATGGCTTGGCAGTTTGGGCTGGACTGTTCCCATGAGGCACAGGGTCAGACTGATTTGCATATGGCCATGTCTGAACTGGGGTGGCGGAGTGAGCTAAAGAATGATGATGGATTAAACCCAGATCAGTTGACTTGGGGTGAGTGCTTGCAATGTTCAACACTCCGTCCATCATCCCCTTTGGTTTTGCTATGTTCGCTCTAAGTTGGCAGGGTATGCCCAGACGTGGGTCCTTTGCTCACTTTGCCACTGGATTCAAGATAGCTTGGCTGATGACGGCTGGAAGCCAGAAACCGGTCCCAGGATGCTTGTTTCCGGTCCAGGGTAAACATGGCTTGGCAGTTCGGGCTGGACTGTTCCCATGAGGCACAGGGTCAGACTGATTTGCATATGGCCATGTCTGAACTGGGGTGGCGGAGTGAGCTAAAGAATGATGATGGATTAAACCCAGATCAGTTGACTTGGGGTGAGTGCTTGCAATGTTCAACACTCCGTCCATCATCCCCTTTGGTTTTGCTATGTTCGCTCTAAGTTGGCAGGGTATGCCCAGACGTGGGTCCTTTGCTCACTTTGCCACTGGATTCAAGATAGCCTGGCTGATGACGGCTGGAAGCCAGAAACCGGTCCCAGGATGCTTGTTTCCGGTCCAGGGTAAACATGGCTTGGCAGTTCGGGCTGGACTGTTCCCATGAGGCACAGGGTCAGACTGATTTGCATATGGCCATGTCTGAACTGGGGTGGCGGAGTGAGCTAAATAATGATGATGGATTAAACCCAGATCAGTTCACTGGGGGTGAGTGCTTGCAATGTTCAACACTCCATCCATCATCCCCTTTGGCTTTGCTATGTTCGCCCTAAGTTGGCAGGGTATGCCCAGACGTGGGTCCGTTGCTCACTTTGCCACTGGATTCAAGATAGCCTGGCTGATGACGGCTGTAAGCCAGAAACCTGTCCCAGGATGCATGTTTCCGGTCCAGGGAAGACATGGCTTGGCAGTTCGGGCTGGACTGTTCCCATGAGGCACAGGGTCAGACTGATTTGCATATGGCCATGTCTGAACTGGGGTGGCGGAGTGAGCTAAAGAATGATGATGGATTAAACCCAGATCAGTTGACTGGGGTTGAGTGCTTGCAATGTTCAACACTCCGTCCATCATCCCCTTTGGTTTTGCTATGTTCGCCCTAAGTTGGCAGGGTGTGCCCAGACGTGGGTCCCTTGCTCACTTTGCAACTGGATTCAAGATAGCCTGGCTGATGACGACTGGAAGCCGGAAACCGGTCCCAGTATGCTTGTTTCTGGTCCAGAGAAGACATGGCTTGGCAGTTTGGGCTGGACTGTTCCCATGAGGCAGAGTGTCAGACTGATTTGCATATGGCCATGTCTTAACTGGGGTGGTGGAGTGAGCTAAAGAATGATGATGGATTAAACCCAGATCAGTTGACAGGGGGTGAGTGCTTGCAATGTTCAACACTCCATCCATCATCCCCTTTGGTTTTGCTATGTTCGCCCTAAGTTGGCAGGGTATGCCCAGACGTGGGTCCCTTGCTCACTTTGCCACTGGATTAAAGATAGCCTGGCTGATGACGGCTGTAAGCCGGAAACCGGTCCCAGGATTCTTGCTTCCGGTCCAGGGAAGACATGGCTTGGCAGTTTGGGCTGGACTGTTCCCATGAGGCACAGGGTCAGACTGATTTGCATATGGCCATGTCTGAACTGGGGTGGGGGAGTGAGCTAAAGAATGATGATGGATTAAACCCCGATCAGTTGACTGGGGGTGAGTACTTGCAATGTTCAACACTCTGTCCATCATCCCCTTTGTTTTTGCTATGTTTGCCCTAAGTTGGCAGGGTATGCCCAGACGTGGGTCCCTTGCTCACTTTGCCACTGGATTCAAGATAGCCTGTCTGATGACGGCTGTAAGCCGGAAACCTGTCCCAGGATGTTTGTTTCCGGTCCAGGGAAGACATGGCTTGGCAGTTCGGGCTGGACTGTTCCCATGAGGCACAGGGTCAGACTGATTTGGATATGGCCATGTCTGAACTGGGGTGGCGGAGTGAGCTAAAGAATTATGATGGATTAAACCCAGATCAGTTCACTGGGGGTGAGTGCTTGCAATGTTCAACACTCCATCCATCATCCCCTTTGGTTTTGCTATGTTCGCCCTAAGTTGGCAGGGTATGCCCAGACGTGGGTCCATTGCTCACTTTGCCACTGGATTCAAGATAGCCTGGCTGATGACGGCTGTAAGCCAGAAACCGGTCCCAGGATGCTCGTTTCCGGTCCAGGGAAGACATGGCTTGGCAGTTTGGGCTGGACTGTTCCCATGAAGCACAGGGTCAGACTGATTTGCATATGGCCATGTCTGAACTTGGGTGGCGGAGTGAGGTAAAGAATGATGATGGATTAAACCCAGATCAGTTGACTGGGGGTGAGTGCTTGCAATGTTCAACACTCCGTCCATCATACCCTTTGGTTTTGCTATGTTCGTCCTAAGTTGGCAGGGTGTGCCCAGACGTGGGTCCCTTGCTCACTTTGCCACTGGATTCAAGATAGCCTGGCTGATGACGGCTGGAAGCCGGAAACCGGTCCCAGGATGCTTGTTTCCAGTCCAGGGAAGACATGGCTTGGCAGTTTGGGCTGGACTGTTCCCATGAGGCAGAGTGTCAGACTGATTTGCATATGGCCATGTCTTAACTGGGGTGGCGGAGTGAGGTAAAGAATGATGATGGATTAAACCCAGATCAGTTGACTGGGGGTGAGTGCTTGCAATGTTCAACACTCCGTCCATCATCCCCTTTGGTTTTGCTATGTTCGCCCTAAGTTGGCAGGGTATGCCCAGACGTGGGTCCCTTGCTCACTTTGCCACTGGATTCAAGATAGCCTGGCTGATGACGGCTGTAAGCCGGAAACCGGTCCCAGGATTCTTGCTTCCGGTCCAGGGAAGACATGGCTTGGCAGTTTGGGCTGGACTGTTCCCATGAGGCACAGGGTCAGACTGATTTGCATATGGCCGTGTCTGAACTGGGGTGGGGGAGTGAGCTAAAGAATGATGATGGATAAAACCCAGATCAGTTGACTGGGGGTGAGTGCTTGCAATGTTCAACACTCCGTCCATCATCCCCTTTGGTTTTGCTATGTTCGCACCACGTTGGCAGGGTATGCCCAGACGTGGGTCCCTTGCTCACTTTGCCACTGGATTCAAGATAGCCTCGCTGATGATGGCTGTAAGCTGGAAACCGGTCCCAGGATGCTTGCTTCCGGTCCAGGGAAGACATGGCTTGGCAGTTTGGGCTGGACTGTTCCCATGAGGCAGAGTGTCAGACTGATTTGCATATGGCCATGTCTTAACTGGGGTGGAGGAGTGAGCTAAAGAATGATGATGGATTAAACCCAGATCAGTTGACTGGGGGTGAGTGCTTGCAATGTTCAACACTCCGTCCATCATCCCCTTTGGTTTTGCTATGTTCGCCCTAAGTTGGCAGGGTATGCTCAGACGTGGCTCCCTTGCTCACTTTGCCACTGGTTTCAAGATAGCCTGGCTGATGACGGTTGTAAGCCGGAAACTGGTCCCAGGATGCTTGTTTCCGGTCCAGGGAAGACATTGCTTGACAGTTCGGGCTGGACTGTTCCCATGAGTCACAGGGTCAGACTGATTTGCATATGGCCATGTCTGAACTGGGGTGGCGGAGTGAGGTAAAGAATGATGATGGATTAAACCCAGATCAGTTGACTGAGGGTGAGTGCTTGCAATGTTCAACACTCCATCCATCATCCCCTTTGGTTTTGCAATGTTCGCCCTAAGTTGGCAGGGTATGCCCAGACGTGGGTCCGTTGCTCACTTTGCCACTGGATTCAAGATAGCCTGGCTGATGACGGCTGTAAGCCAGAAACCGGTCCCAGGATGCTTGTTTCCGGTCCAGGGAAGACATGGCTTGGCAGTTTGGGCTGGACTGTTCCCATGAGGCACAGGGTCAGACTGATTTGCATATGGCCATGTCTGAACTGGGGTGGCGGAGAGAGCTAAAGAATGATGATGGATTAAACCCAGATCAGTTGACTGGGGGTGAGTGCTTGCAATGTTCAACACTCCGTCCATCATCCCCTTTGGTTTTGCTCTGTTCGCCCTAAGTTGGCAGGGTGTGCCCAGACGTGGGTCCCTTGCTCACGTTGCCACTGGATTCAAGATAGCCTGGCTGATGATGGCTGGAAGCCGGAAACCGGTCCCAGGATGCTTGTTTCCGGTCCAGGGAAGACATGGCTTGGCAGTTTGGGCTGGACTGTTCCCATGAGGCAGAGTGTCAGACTGATTTGCATATGGCCATGTCTTAACTGGGGTGGAGGAGTGAGCTAAAGAATGATGATGGATTAAACCCAGATCAGTTGACTGGGGGTGAGTGCTTGCAATGTTCAACACTCCGTCCATCATCCCCTTTGGTTTTGCTATGTTCGCCCTAAGTTGGCAGGGTATGCTCAGACGTGGGTCCCTTGCTCACTTTGCCACTGGTTTCAAGATAGCCTGGCTGATGACGGTTGTAAGCCGGAAACTGGTCCCAGGATGCTTGTTTCCAGTCCAGGGAAGACATTGCTTGACAGTTCGGGCTGGACTGTTCCCATGAGTCACAGGGTCAGACTGATTTGCATATGGCCATGTCTGAACTGGGGTGGCGGAGTGAGGTAAAGAATGATGATGGATTAAACCCAGATCAGTTGACTGGGGGTGAGTGCTTGCAATGTTCAACACTCCGTCCATCATCCCCTTTGGTTTTGCTATGTTCCCCCTAAGTTGGCAGGGTGTGCCCAGACGTGGGTCCCTTGCTCACTTTGCCACTGGATTCAAGATAGCCTGGCTGATGTCGGCTGTAAGCCAGAAACCGGTCTCAGGATGCTTGTTTCCGGTCCAGGGAAGACATGGCTTGGCAGTTTGGGCTGGACTGTTCCCATGAAGCACAGGGTCAGACTGATTTGCATATGGCCATGTCTGAACTGGGGTGGCGGAGTGAGGTAAAGAATGATGATGGATTAAACCCAGATCAGTTCACTGGGGGTGAGTGCTTGCAATGTTCAACACTCCATCCATCATCCCCTTTGGTTTTGCTATGTTCGCCCTAAGTTGGCAGGGTATGCCCAGACGTGGGACCCTTGCTCACTTTGCCACTGGATTCAAAATAGCCTGGCTGATGACGGCTGTAAGCCGGAAACCTGTCCCAGGATGCTTGTTTCCGGTCCAGGGAAGACATGGCTTGGCAGTTCGGGCTGGACTGTTCCCATGAGGCTCAGGGTCAGACTGATTTGCATATGGCCATGTCTGAACTGGGGTGGCGGAGTGAGCTAAAGAATGATGATGGATTAAACCCAGATCAGTTGACTTGGGGTGAGTGCTTGCAATGTTCAACACTCCGTCCATCATCCCCTTTGGTTTTGCTATGTTCGCTCTAAGTTGGCAGGGTATGCCCAGACGTGGGTCCTTTGCTCACGTTGCCACTGGATTCAAGATAGCCTGGCTGATGACGGCTGGAAGCCAGAAACCGGTCCCAGGATGCTTGTTTCCGGTCCAGGGTAAACATGGCTTGGCAGTTCGGGCTGGACTGTTCCCATGAGGCACAGGGTCAGACTGATTTGCATATGGCCATGTCTGAACTGGGGTGGCGGAGTGAGCTAAAGAATGATAATGGATTAAACCCAGATCAGTTCACTGGGGGTGAGTGCTTGCAATGTTCAACAATCCATCCATCATCCCCTTTGGTTTTGCTATGTTCGCCTTAAGTTGGCAGGGTATGCCCAGACGTGGGTCCGTTGCTCACTTTGCCACTGGATTCAAGATAGCCTGGCTGATGACGGCTGTAAGCCAGAAACCTGTCCCAGGATGCATGTTTCCGGTCCAGGGAAGACATGGCTTGGCAGTTCGGGCTGGACTGTTCCCATGAGGCACAGGGTCAGACTGATTTGCATATGGCCATGTCTGAACTGGGGTGGCGGAGTGAGCTAAAGAATGATGATGGATTAAACCCAGATCAGTTGACTTGGGGTGAGTGCTTGCAATGTTCAACACTCCGTCCATCATCCCCTTTGGTTTTGCTATGTTCGCTCTAAGTTGGCAGGGTATGCCCAGACGTGGGTCCTTTGCTCACTTTGCCACTGGATTCAAGATAGCTTGGCTGATGACGGCTGGAAGCCAGAAACCGGTCCCAGGATGCTTGTTTCCGGTCCAGGGTAAGACATGGCTTGGCAGTTCGGGCTGGACTGTTCCCATGAGGCACAGGGTCAGACTGATTTGCATATGGCCATGTCTGAACTGGGGTGGCGGAGTGAGCTAAAGAATGATGATGGATTAAACCCAGATCAGTTGACTTGGGGTGAGTGCTTGCAATGTTCAACACTCCTTCCATCATCTCCTTTGGTTTTGCTATGTTCGCTCTAAGTTGGCAGGGTATGCCCAGATGTGGGTCCTTTGCTCACTTTGCCACTGGATTCAAGATAGCCTGGCTGATGACGGCTGTAAGCCAGAAACCCGTCCCAGGATGCTTGTTTCCGGTCCAGGGAAGACATGGCTTGGCAGTTCGGGCTGGAATGTTCCCATGAGGCACAGGGTCAGACTGATTTGCATATGGCCATGTCTGAACTGGGGTGGCGGAGTGAGCTAAAGAATGATGATGGATTAAACCCAGATCAGTTCACTGGGGGTGAGTGCTTGCAATGTTCAACACTCCATCCATCATCCCCTTTGGTTTTGCTATGTTCGCCCTAAGTTGGCAGGGTATGCCCAGACGTGGGTCCGTTGCTCACTTTGCCACTGGATTCAAGATAGCCTGGCTGATGACGGCTGTAAGCCAGAAACCGGTCCCAGGATGCTTGTTTCCGGTCCAGGGAAGACATGGCTTGGCAGTGTGGGCTGGACTGTTCCCATGAGGCACAGGGTCAGACTGATTTGCATATGGCCATGTCTGAACTGGGGTGGCGGAGTGAGCTAAAGAATGATGATGGATTAAACCCAGATCAGTTGACTGGGGGTGAGTGCTTGCAATGTTCAACACTCCGTCCATCATCCCCTTTGGTTTTGCTCTGTTCGCCCTAAGTTGGCAGGGTGTGCCCAGACGTGGGTCCCTTGCTCACGTTGCCACTGGATTCAAGATAGCCTGGCTGATGACGGCTGGAAGCCGGAAACCGGTCCCAGGATGCTTGTTTCCGGTCCAGGGAAGACATGGCTTGGCAGTTTGGGCTGGACTGTTCCCATGAGGCAGAGTGTCAGACTGGTTTGCATATGGCCATGTCTTAACTGGGGTGGAGGAGTGAGCTAAAGAATGATGATGGATTAAACCCAGATCAGTTGACTGGGGGTGAGTGCTTGCAATGTTCAACACTCCGTCCATCATCCCCTTTGGTTTTGCTATGTTCGCCCTAAGTTGGCAGGGTATGCTCAGACGTGGGTCCCTTGCTCACTTTGCCACTGGTTTCAAGATAGCCTGGCTGATGACGGTTGTAAGCCGGAAACTGGTCCCAGGATGCTTATTTCCGGTCCAGGGAAGACATTGCTTGACAGTTCAGGCTGGACTGTTCCCATGAGTCACAGGGTCAGACTGATTTGCATATGGCCATGTCTGAACTGGGGTGGCGGAGTGAGGTAAAGAATGATGATGGATTAAACCCAGATCAGTTGACTGGGGGTGAGTGCTTGCAATGTTCAACACTCCGTCCATCATCCCCTTTGGTTTTGCTCTGTTCGCCCTAAGTTGGCAGGGTGTGCCCAGACGTGGGTCCCTTGCTCACGTTGCCACTGGATTCAAGATAGCCTGGCTGATGACGGCTGGAAGCCGGAAACCGGTCCCAGGATGCTTGTTTCCGGTCCAGGGAAGACATGGCTTGGCAGTTTGGGCTGGACTGTTCCCATGAGGCAGAGTGTCAGACTGATTTGCATATGGCCATGTCTGAACTGGGGTGGCGGAGTGAGGTAAAGAATGATGATGGATTAAACCCAGATCAGTTGACTGGGGGTGAGTGCTTGCAATGTTCAACACTCCGTCCATCATCCCCTTTGGTTTTGCTATGTTCGCCCTAAGTTGGCAGGGTGTGCCCAGACGTGGGTCCCTTGCTCACTTTGCCACTGGATTCAAGATAGCCTGGCTGATGACGGCTGTAAGCCGGAAACCTGTCCCAGGATGTTTGTTTCCGGTCCAGGGAAGACATGGCTTGGCAGTTCGGGCTGGACTGTTCCCATGAGGCACAGGGTCAGACTGATTTGCATATGGCCATGTCTGAACTGGGTTGGCGGAGTGAGCTAAAGAATGATGATGGATTAAACCCAGATCAGTTCGCTGGGGGTGAGTGCTTGCAATGTTCAACACTCCATCCATCATCCCCTTTGGTTTTGCTATGTTCGCCCTAAGTTGGCAGGGTATGCCCAGACGTGGGTCCGTTGCTCACTTTGCCACTGGATTCAAGATAGCCTGGCTGATGTCGGCTGTAAGCCAGAAACCGGTCTCAGGATGCTTGTTTCCGGTCCAGGGAAGACATGGCTTGGCAGTTTGGGCTGGACTGTTCCCATGAAGCACAGGGTCAGACTGATTTGCATATGGCCATGTCTGAACTGGGGTGGCGGAGTGAGGTAAAGAATGATGATGGATTAAACCCAGATCAGTTGACTGGGGGTGAGTGCTTGCAATGTTCAACACTCCGTCCATCATCCCCTTTGGTTTTGCTATGTTGGCCCTAAGTTGGCAGGGTGTGCCCAGACGTGGGTCCCTTGCTCACTTTGCCACTGGATTCAAGATAGCCTGGCTGATGACGGCTGGAAGCCGGAAACCGGTCCCAGGATGCTTGTTTCCGGTCCAGGGAAGACATGGCTTGGCAGTTTGGGCTGGACTGTTCCCATGAGGCAGAGTGTCAGACTGATTTGCATATGGCCATGTCTTAACTGGGGTGGAGGAGTGAGCTAAAGAATGATGATGGATTAAACCCAGATCAGTTGACTGAGGGTGAGTGCTTGCAATGTTCAACACTTTGTCCATCATCCCCTTTGGTTTTGCTATGTTCGCCCTAAGTTGGCAGGGGATGCCCAGACGTGGGTCCCTTGCTCACTTTGCCACTGGATTCAAGATAGCCTGGGTGATGACGGCTGTAAGCCGGAAACCGGTCCCAGGATGCTTGTTTCCGGTCCAGGGAAGACATGGTTTGGCAGTTCGGGCTGGACTGTTCCCATGAGGCACAGGGTCGGACTGATTTGCATATGGCCATGTCTGAACTGGGGTGGCGGAGTGAGCTAAAGAATGATGATGGATTAAACCCAGATCAGTTGACTGGGGGTGAGTGCTTGCAATGTTCAACACTCCACCCATCATCCCCTTTGGTTTTGCTATGTTCGCCCTAAGTTGGCAGGGTATGCCCAGACGTGGGACCCTTGCTCACTTTGCCACTGGATTCAAAATAGCCTGGCTGATGACGGCTGTAAGCCGGAAACCTGTCCCAGGATGCTTGTTTCCGGTCCAGGGAAGACATGGCTTGGCAGTTCGGGCTGGACTGTTCCCATGAGGCACAGGGTCAGACTGATTTGCATATGGCCATGTCTGAACTGGGGTGGCGGAGTGAGCTAAAGAATGATGATGGATTAAACCCAGATCAGTTGACTTGGGGTGAGTGCTTGCAATGTTCAACACTCCGTCCATCATCCCCTTTGGTTTTGCTATGTTCGCTCTAAGTTGGCAGGGTATGCCCAGACGTGGGTCCTTTGCTCACTTTGCCACTGGATTCAAGATAGCCTGGCTGATGATGGCTGGAAGCCAGAAACCGGTCCCAGGATGCTTGTTTCCGGTCCAGGGTAAACATGGCTTGGCAGTTCGGGCTGGACTGTTCCCATGAGGCACAGGGTCAGACTGATTTGCATATGGCCATGTCTGAACTGGGGTGGCGGAGTGAGCTAAAGAATGATGATGGATTAAACCCAGATCAGTTCACTGGGGGTGAGTGCTTGCAATGTTCAACACTCCATCCATCATCCCCTTTGGTTTTGCTATGTTCGCCCTAAGTTGGCAGGGTATGCCCAGACGTGGGTCCGTTGCTCACTTTGCCACTGGATTCAAGATAGCCTGGCTGATGACGGCTGTAAGCCAGAAACCTGTTCCAGGATGCATGTTTTCGGTCCAGGAAAGACATGGCTTGGCAGTTTGGGCTGGACTGTTCCCATGAGGCACAGGGTCAGACTGATTTGCATATGGCCATGTCTGAACTGGGGTGGCGGAGTGAGCTAAAGAATGATGATGGATTAAACCCAGATCAGTTGACTTGGGGTGAGTGCTTGCAATGTTCAACACTCCGTCCATCATCCCCTTTGGTTTTGCTATGTTCGCTCTAAGTTGGCAGGGTATGCCCAGACGTGGGTCCTTTGCTCACTTTGCCACTGGATTCAAGATAGCTTGGCTGATGACGGCTGGAAGCCAGAAACCGGTCCCAGGATGCTTGTTTCCGGTCCAGGGTAAACATGGCTTGGCAGTTCGGGCTGGACTGTTCCCATGAGGCACAGGGTCAGACTGATTTGCATATGGCCATGTCTGAACTGGGGTGGCGGAGTGAGCTAAAGAATGATGATGGATTAAACCCAGATCAGTTGACTTGGGGTGAGTGCTTGCAATGTTCAACACTCCGTCCATCATCCCCTTTGGTTTTGCTATGTTCGCTCTAAGTTGGCAGGGTATGCCCAGACGTGGGTCCTTTGCTCACTTTGCCACTGGATTCAAGATAGCCTGGCTGATGACGGCTGGAAGCCAGAAACCGGTCCCAGGATGCTTGTTTCCGGTCCAGGGTAAACATGGCTTGGCAGTTCGGGCTGGACTGTTCCCATGAGGCACAGGGTCAGACTGATTTGCATATGGCCATGTCTGAACTGGGGTGGCGGAGTGAGCTAAATAATGATGATGGATTAAACCCAGATCAGTTCACTGGGGGTGAGTGCTTGCAATGTTCAACACTCCATCCATCATCCCCTTTGGCTTTGCTATGTTCGCCCTAAGTTGGCAGGGTATGCCCAGACGTGGGTCCGTTGCTCACTTTGCCACTGGATTCAAGATAGCCTGGCTGATGACGGCTGTAAGCCAGAAACCTGTCCCAGGATGCATGTTTCCGGTCCAGGGAAGACATGGCTTGGCAGTTCGGGCTGGACTGTTCCCATGAGGCACAGGGTCAGACTGATTTGCATATGGCCATGTCTGAACTGGGGTGGCGGAGTGAGCTAAAGAATGATGATGGATTAAACCCAGATCAGTTGACTGGGGTTGAGTGCTTGCAATGTTCAACACTCCGTCCATCATCCCCTTTGGTTTTGCTATGTTCGCCCTAAGTTGGCAGGGTGTGCCCAGACGTGGGTCCCTTGCTCACTTTGCAACTGGATTCAAGATAGCCTGGCTGATGCGACTGGAAGCCGGAAACCGGTCCCAGTATGCTTGTTTCTGGTCCAGAGAAGACATGGCTTGGCAGTTTGGGCTGGACTGTTCCCATGAGGCAGAGTGTCAGACTGATTTGCATATGGCCATGTCTTAACTGGGGTGGTGGAGTGAGCTAAAGAATGATGATGGATTAAACCCAGATCAGTTGACAGGGGGTGAGTGCTTGCAATGTTCAACACTCCATCCATCATCCCCTTTGGTTTTGCTATGTTCGCCCTAAGTTGGCAGGGTATGCCCAGACGTGGGTCCCTTGCTCACTTTGCCACTGGATTAAAGATAGCCTGGCTGATGACGGCTGTAAGCCGGAAACCGGTCCCAGGATTCTTGCTTCCGGTCCAGGGAAGACATGGCTTGGCAGTTTGGGCTGGACTGTTCCCATGAGGCACAGGGTCAGACTGATTTGCATATGGCCATGTCTGAACTGGGGTGGGGGAGTGAGCTAAAGAATGATGATGGATTAAACCCCGATCAGTTGACTGGGGGTGAGTACTTGCAATGTTCAACACTCTGTCCATCATCCCCTTTGTTTTTGCTATGTTTGCCCTAAGTTGGCAGGGTATGCCCAGACGTGGGTCCCTTGCTCACTTTGCCACTGGATTCAAGATAGCCTGTCTGATGACGGCTGTAAGCCGGAAACCTGTCCCAGGATGTTTGTTTCCGGTCCAGGGAAGACATGGCTTGGCAGTTCGGGCTGGACTGTTCCCATGAGGCACAGGGTCAGACTGATTTGGATATGGCCATGTCTGAACTGGGGTGGCGGAGTGAGCTAAAGAATTATGATGGATTAAACCCAGATCAGTTCACTGGGGGTGAGTGCTTGCAATGTTCAACACTCCATCCATCATCCCCTTTGGTTTTGCTATGTTCGCCCTAAGTTGGCAGGGTATGCCCAGACGTGGGTCCATTGCTCACTTTGCCACTGGATTCAAGATAGCCTGGCTGATGACGGCTGTAAGCCAGAAACCGGTCCCAGGATGCTCGTTTCCGGTCCAGGGAAGACATGGCTTGGCAGTTTGGGCTGGACTGTTCCCATGAAGCACAGGGTCAGACTGATTTGCATATGGCCATGTCTGAACTTGGGTGGCGGAGTGAGGTAAAGAATGATGATGGATTAAACCCAGATCAGTTGACTGGGGGTGAGTGCTTGCAATGTTCAACACTCCGTCCATCATACCCTTTGGTTTTGCTATGTTCGTCCTAAGTTGGCAGGGTGTGCCCAGACGTGGGTCCCTTGCTCACTTTGCCACTGGATTCAAGATAGCCTGGCTGATGACGGCTGGAAGCCGGAAACCGGTCCCAGGATGCTTGTTTCCAGTCCAGGGAAGACATGGCTTGGCAGTTTGGGCTGGACTGTTCCCATGAGGCAGAGTGTCAGACTGATTTGCATATGGCCATGTCTTAACTGGGGTGGCGGAGTGAGGTAAAGAATGATGATGGATTAAACCCAGATCAGTTGACTGGGGGTGAGTGCTTGCAATGTTCAACACTCCGTCCATCATCCCCTTTGGTTTTGCTATGTTCGCCCTAAGTTGGCAGGGTATGCCCAGACGTGGGTCCCTTGCTCACTTTGCCACTGGATTCAAGATAGCCTGGCTGATGACGGCTGTAAGCCGGAAACCGGTCCCAGGATTCTTGCTTCCGGTCCAGGGAAGACATGGCTTGGCAGTTTGGGCTGGACTGTTCCCATGAGGCACAGGGTCAGACTGATTTGCATATGGCCGTGTCTGAACTGGGGTGGGGGAGTGAGCTAAAGAATGATGATGGATAAAACCCAGATCAGTTGACTGGGGGTGAGTGCTTGCAATGTTCAACACTCCGTCCATCATCCCCTTTGGTTTTGCTATGTTCGCACCACGTTGGCAGGGTATGCCCAGACGTGGGTCCCTTGCTCACTTTGCCACTGGATTCAAGATAGCCTCGCTGATGATGGCTGTAAGCTGGAAACCGGTCCCAGGATGCTTGCTTCCGGTCCAGGGAAGACATGGCTTGGCAGTTTGGGCTGGACTGTTCCCATGGGGCACAGGGTCAGACTGATTTGCATATGGCCGTGTCTGAACTGGGGTGGGAGAGTGAGCTAAAGAATAATGATGGATTAAACCCAGATCAGTTGACTGGGGGTGAGTGCTTGCAATGTTCAACACTCCGTCCATCATCCCCTTTGGTTTTGCTATGTTCGCCCTAAGTTGGCAGGGTATGCCCAGATGTGGATCCCTTGCTCACTTTGCCACTGGATTCAAGATAGCCTGGCTGATGACGGCTGGAAGCCGGAAACCGGAAACCGGTCCCAGGATGCTTGTTTCCAGTCCAGGGAAGACATGGCTTGGCAGTTTGGGCTGGACTGTTCCCATGAGGCAGAGTGTCAGACTGATTTGCATATGGCCATGTCTTAACTGGGGTGGAGGAGTGAGCTAAAGAATGATGATGGATTAAACCCAGATCAGTTGACTGGGGGTGAGTGCTTGCAATGTTCAACACTCCGTCCATCATCCCCTTTGGTTTTGCTATGTTCGCCCTAAGTTGGCAGGGTATGCCCAGACGTGGGACCCTTGCTCACTTTGCCACTGGATTCAAGATAGCCTGGCTGATGACGGCTGTAAGCCAGAAACTGGTCCCAGGATGCTTGTTTCCAGTCCAGGGAAGACATGGCTTGGCAGTTTGGGCTGGACTGTTCCCATGAAGCACAGGGTCAGACTGATTTGCATATGGCCATGTCTGAACTGGGGTGGCGGAGTGAGGTAAAGAATGATGATGGATTAAACCCAGATCAGTTGACCCGGGGTGAGTGCTTGCAATGTTCAACACTCAGTCCATCATCGCCTTTGGTTTTGCTGTGTTTGCCCTAAGTTGGCAGGGTATGCCCAGATGTGGGTCCCTTGCTCACTTTGCCACTGGATTCAAGATAGCCTGGCTGATGACGACTGTAAGCCGGAAACCGGTCCCAGGATGCTTGTTTCCGGTCCAGGGAAGACATGGCTTGGCAGTTTGGGCTGGACTGTTCCCATGAGGCACAGGGTCAGACTGATTTGCATATGGCCATGTCTGAACTGGGGTGGCGGAGTGAGCTAAAGAATTATGATGGATTAAACCCAGATCAGTTCACTGGGGGTGAGTGCTTGCAATGTTCAACACTCCATCCATCATCCCCTTTGGTTTTGCTATGTTCGCCCTAAGTTGGCAGGGTATGCCCAGACGTGGGTCCATTGCTCACTTTGCCACTGGATTCAAGATAGCCTGGCTGATGACGGCTGTAAGCCAGAAACCGGTCCCAGGATGCTTGTTTCCGGTCCAGGGAAGACATGGCTTGGCAGTTTGGGCTGGACTGTTCCCATGAGGCACAGGGTCAGACTGATTTGCATATGGCCATGTCTGAACTGGGGTGGCGGAGAGAGCTAAAGAATGATGATGGATTAAACCCAGATCAGTTGACTGGGGGTGAGTGCTTGCAATGTTCAACACTCCGTCCATCATCCCCTTTGGTTTTGCTCTGTTCGCCCTAAGTTGGCAGGGTGTGCCCAGACGTGGGTCCCTTGCTCACGTTGCCACTGGATTCAAGATAGCCTGGCTGATGATGGCTGGAAGCCGGAAACCGGTCCCAGGATGCTTGTTTCCGGTCCAGGGAAGACATGGCTTGGCAGTTTGGGCTGGACTGTTCCCATGAGGCAGAGTGTCAGACTGTTTTGCATATGGCCATGTCTTAACTGGGGTGGAGGAGTGAGCTAAAGAATGATGATGGATTAAACCCAGATCAGTTGACTGGGGGTGAGTGCTTGCAATGTTCAACACTCCGTCCATCATCCCCTTTGGTTTTGCTATGTTCGCCCTAAGTTGGCAGGGTATGCTCAGACGTGGGTCCCTTGCTCACTTTGCCACTGGATTCAAGATAGCCTGGCTGATGACGGCTGTAAGCCGGAAACTGGTCCCAGGATGCTTGTTTCCAGTCCAGGGAAGACATTGCTTGACAGTTCGGGCTGGACTGTTCCCATGAGTCACAGGGTCAGACTGATTTGCATATGGCCATGTCTGAACTGGGGTGGCGGAGTGAGGTAAAGAATGATGATGGATTAAACCCAGATCAGTTGACTGGGGGTGAGTGCTTGCAATGTTCAACACTCCGTCCATCATCCCCTTTGGTTTTGCTATGTTCCCCCTAAGTTGGCAGGGTGTGCCCAGACGTGGGTCCCTTGCTCACTTTGCCACTGGATTCAAGATAGCCTGGCTGATGTCGGCTGTAAGCCAGAAACCGGTCTCAGGATGCTTGTTTCCGGTCCAGGGAAGACATGGCTTGGCAGTTTGGGCTGGACTGTTCCCATGAAGCACAGGGTCAGACTGATTTGCATATGGCCATGTCTGAACTGGGGTGGCGGAGTGAGGTAAAGAATGATGATGGATTAAACCCAGATCAGTTCACTGGGGGTGAGTGCTTGCAATGTTCAACACTCCATCCATCATCCCCTTTGGTTTTGCTATGTTCGCCCTAAGTTGGCAGGGTATGCCCAGACGTGGGACCCTTGCTCACTTTGCCACTGGATTCAAAATAGCCTGGCTGATGACGGCTGTAAGCCGGAAACCTGTCCCAGGATGCTTGTTTCCGGTCCAGGGAAGACATGGCTTGGCAGTTCGGGCTGGACTGTTCCCATGAGGCTCAGGGTCAGACTGATTTGCATATGGCCATGTCTGAACTGGGGTGGCGGAGTGAGCTAAAGAATGATGATGGATTAAACCCAGATCAGTTGACTTGGGGTGAGTGCTTGCAATGTTCAACACTCCGTCCATCATCCCCTTTGGTTTTGCTATGTTCGCTCTAAGTTGGCAGGGTATGCCCAGACGTGGGTCCTTTGCTCACGTTGCCACTGGATTCAAGATAGCCTGGCTGATGACGGCTGGAAGCCAGAAACCGGTCCCAGGATGCTTGTTTCCGGTCCAGGGTAAACATGGCTTGGCAGTTCGGGCTGGACTGTTCCCATGAGGCACAGGGTCAGACTGATTTGCATATGGCCATGTCTGAACTGGGGTGGCGGAGTGAGCTAAAGAATGATAATGGATTAAACCCAGATCAGTTCACTGGGGGTGAGTGCTTGCAATGTTCAACAATCCATCCATCATCCCCTTTGGTTTTGCTATGTTCGCCTTAAGTTGGCAGGGTATGCCCAGACGTGGGTCCGTTGCTCACTTTGCCACTGGATTCAAGATAGCCTGGCTGATGACGGCTGTAAGCCAGAAACCTGTCCCAGGATGCATGTTTCCGGTCCAGGGAAGACATGGCTTGGCAGTTCGGGCTGGACTGTTCCCATGAGGCACAGGGTCAGACTGATTTGCATATGGCCATGTCTGAACTGGGGTGGCGGAGTGAGCTAAAGAATGATGATGGATTAAACCCAGATCAGTTGACTTGGGGTGAGTGCTTGCAATGTTCAACACTCCGTCCATCATCCCCTTTGGTTTTGCTATGTTCGCTCTAAGTTGGCAGGGTATGCCCAGACGTGGGTCCTTTGCTCACTTTGCCACTGGATTCAAGATAGCCTGGCTGATGACGGCTGGAAGCCAGAAACCGGTCCCAGGATGCTTGTTTCCGGTCCAGGGTAAGACATGGCTTGGCAGTTCGGGCTGGACTGTTCCCATGAGGCACAGGGTCAGACTGATTTGCATATGGCCATGTCTGAACTGGGGTGGCGGAGTGAGCTAAAGAATGATGATGGATTAAACCCAGATCAGTTGACTTGGGGTGAGTGCTTGCAATGTTCAACACTCCTTCCATCATCTCCTTTGGTTTTGCTATGTTCGCTCTAAGTTGGCAGGGTATGCCCAGATGTGGGTCCTTTGCTCACTTTGCCACTGGATTCAAGATAGCCTGGCTGATGACGGCTGTAAGCCAGAAACCCGTCCCAGGATGCTTGTTTCCGGTCCAGGGAAGACATGGCTTGGCAGTTCGGGCTGGAATGTTCCCATGAGGCACAGGGTCAGACTGATTTGCATATGGCCATGTCTGAACTGGGGTGGCGGAGTGAGCTAAAGAATGATGATGGATTAAACCCAGATCAGTTCACTGGGGGTGAGTGCTTGCAATGTTCAACACTCCATCCATCATCCCCTTTGGTTTTGCTATGTTCGCCCTAAGTTGGCAGGGTATGCCCAGACGTGGGTCCGTTGCTCACTTTGCCACTGGATTCAAGATAGCCTGGCTGATGACGGCTGTAAGCCAGAAACCGGTCCCAGGATGCTTGTTTCCGGTCCAGGGAAGACATGGCTTGGCAGTGTGGGCTGGACTGTTCCCATGAGGCACAGGGTCAGACTGATTTGCATATGGCCATGTCTGAACTGGGGTGGCGGAGTGAGCTAAAGAATGATGATGGATTAAACCCAGATCAGTTGACTGGGGGTGAGTGCTTGCAATGTTCAACACTCCGTCCATCATCCCCTTTGGTTTTGCTCTGTTCGCCCTAAGTTGGCAGGGTGTGCCCAGACGTGGGTCCCTTGCTCACGTTGCCACTGGATTCAAGATAGCCTGGCTGATGACGGCTGGAAGCCGGAAACCGGTCCCAGGATGCTTGTTTCCGGTCCAGGGAAGACATGGCTTGGCAGTTTGGGCTGGACTGTTCCCATGAGGCAGAGTGTCAGACTGGTTTGCATATGGCCATGTCTTAACTGGGGTGGAGGAGTGAGCTAAAGAATGATGATGGATTAAACCCAGATCAGTTGACTGGGGGTGAGTGCTTGCAATGTTCAACACTCCGTCCATCATCCCCTTTGGTTTTGCTATGTTCGCCCTAAGTTGGCAGGGTATGCTCAGACGTGGGTCCCTTGCTCACTTTGCCACTGGTTTCAAGATAGCCTGGCTGATGACGGTTGTAAGCCGGAAACTGGTCCCAGGATGCTTATTTCCGGTCCAGGGAAGACATTGCTTGACAGTTCAGGCTGGACTGTTCCCATGAGTCACAGGGTCAGACTGATTTGCATATGGCCATGTCTGAACTGGGGTGGCGGAGTGAGGTAAAGAATGATGATGGATTAAACCCAGATCAGTTGACTGGGGGTGAGTGCTTGCAATGTTCAACACTCCGTCCATCATCCCCTTTGGTTTTGCTCTGTTCGCCCTAAGTTGGCAGGGTGTGCCCAGACGTGGGTCCCTTGCTCACGTTGCCACTGGATTCAAGATAGCCTGGCTGATGACGGCTGGAAGCCGGAAACCGGTCCCAGGATGCTTGTTTCCGGTCCAGGGAAGACATGGCTTGGCAGTTTGGGCTGGACTGTTCCCATGAGGCAGAGTGTCAGACTGATTTGCATATGGCCATGTCTGAACTGGGGTGGCGGAGTGAGGTAAAGAATGATGATGGATTAAACCCAGATCAGTTGACTGGGGGTGAGTGCTTGCAATGTTCAACACTCCGTCCATCATCCCCTTTGGTTTTGCTATGTTCGCCCTAAGTTGGCAGGGTGTGCCCAGACGTGGGTCCCTTGCTCACTTTGCCACTGGATTCAAGATAGCCTGGCTGATGACGGCTGTAAGCCGGAAACCTGTCCCAGGATGTTTGTTTCCGGTCCAGGGAAGACATGGCTTGGCAGTTCGGGCTGGACTGTTCCCATGAGGCACAGGGTCAGACTGATTTGCATATGGCCATGTCTGAACTGGGTTGGCGGAGTGATCTAAAGAATGATGATGGATTAAACCCAGATCAGTTCGCTGGGGGTGAGTGCTTGCAATGTTCAACACTCCATCCATCATCCCCTTTGGTTTTGCTATGTTCGCCCTAAGTTGGCAGGGTATGCCCAGACGTGGGTCCGTTGCTCACTTTGCCACTGGATTCAAGATAGCCTGGCTGATGTCGGCTGTAAGCCAGAAACCGGTCTCAGGATGCTTGTTTCCGGTCCAGGGAAGACATGGCTTGGCAGTTTGGGCTGGACTGTTCCCATGAAGCACAGGGTCAGACTGATTTGCATATGGCCATGTCTGAACTGGGGTGGCGGAGTGAGGTAAAGAATGATGATGGATTAAACCCTGATCAGTTGACTGGGGGTGAGTGCTTGCAATGTTCAACACTCCGTCCATCATCCCCTTTGGTTTTGCTATGTTGGCCCTAAGTTGGCAGGGTGTGCCCAGACGTGGGTCCCTTGCTCACTTTGCCACTGGATTCAAGATAGCCTGGCTGATGACGGCTGGAAGCCGGAAACCGGTCCCAGGATGCTTGTTTCCGGTCCAGGGAAGACATGGCTTGGCAGTTTGGGCTGGACTGTTCCCATGAGGCAGAGTGTCAGACTGATTTGCATATGGCCATGTCTTAACTGGGGTGGAGGAGTGAGCTAAAGAATGATGATGGATTAAACCCAGATCAGTTGACTGAGGGTGAGTGCTTGCAATGTTCAACACTTTGTCCATCATCCCCTTTGGTTTTGCTATGTTCGCCCTAAGTTGGCAGGGGATGCCCAGACGTGGGTCCCTTGCTCACTTTGCCACTGGATTCAAGATAGCCTGGGTGATGACGGCTGTAAGCCGGAAACCGGTCCCAGGATGCTTGTTTCCGGTCCAGGGAAGACATGGTTTGGCAGTTCGGGCTGGACTGTTCCCATGAGGCACAGGGTCGGACTGATTTGCATATGGCCATGTCTGAACTGGGGTGGCGGAGTGAGCTAAAGAATGATGATGGATTAAACCCAGATCAGTTGACTGGGGGTGAGTGCTTGCAATGTTCAACACTCCACCCATCATCCCCTTTGGTTTTGCTATGTTCGCCCTAAGTTGGCAGGGTATGCCCAGACGTGGGACCCTTGCTCACTTTGCCACTGGATTCAAAATAGCCTGGCTGATGACGGCTGTAAGCCGGAAACCTGTCCCAGGATGCTTGTTTCCGGTCCAGGGAAGACATGGCTTGGCAGTTCGGGCTGGACTGTTCCCATGAGGCACAGGGTCAGACTGATTTGCATATGGCCATGTCTGAACTGGGGTGGCGGAGTGAGCTAAAGAATGATGATGGATTAAACCCAGATCAGTTGACTTGGGGTGAGTGCTTGCAATGTTCAACACTCCGTCCATCATCCCCTTTGGTTTTGCTATGTTCGCTCTAAGTTGGCAGGGTATGCCCAGACGTGGGTCCTTTGC
The DNA here is from genome assembly GCA_963921515.1 of Calotriton arnoldi. Classification (NCBI taxonomy): domain Eukaryota; kingdom Metazoa; phylum Chordata; class Amphibia; order Caudata; family Salamandridae; genus Calotriton; species Calotriton arnoldi. The sequence goes on from CAWUFW010000537.1 coordinate 2,507,619, forward strand.
TCACTTTGCCACTGGATTCAAGATAGCCTGGCTGATGATGGCTGGAAGCCAGAAACCGGTCCCAGGATGCTTGTTTCCGGTCCAGGGTAAACATGGCTTGGCAGTTCGGGCTGGACTGTTCCCATGAGGCACAGGGTCAGACTGATTTGCATATGGCCATGTCTGAACTGGGGTGGCGGAGTGAGCTAAAGAATGATGATGGATTAAACCCAGATCAGTTCACTGGGGGTGAGTGCTTGCAATGTTCAACACTCCATCCATCATCCCCTTTGGTTTTGCTATGTTCGCCCTAAGTTGGCAGGGTATGCCCAGACGTGGGTCCGTTGCTCACTTTGCCACTGGATTCAAGATAGCCTGGCTGATGACGGCTGTAAGCCAGAAACCTGTTCCAGGATGCATGTTTTCGGTCCAGGAAAGACATGGCTTGGCAGTTTGGGCTGGACTGTTCCCATGAGGCACAGGGTCAGACTGATTTGCATATGGCCATGTCTGAACTGGGGTGGCGGAGTGAGCTAAAGAATGATGATGGATTAAACCCAGATCAGTTGACTTGGGGTGAGTGCTTGCAATGTTCAACACTCCGTCCATCATCCCCTTTGGTTTTGCTATGTTCGCTCTAAGTTGGCAGGGTATGCCCAGACGTGGGTCCTTTGCTCACTTTGCCACTGGATTCAAGATAGCTTGGCTGATGACGGCTGGAAGCCAGAAACCGGTCCCAGGATGCTTGTTTCCGGTCCAGGGTAAACATGGCTTGGCAGTTCGGGCTGGACTGTTCCCATGAGGCACAGGGTCAGACTGATTTGCATATGGCCATGTCTGAACTGGGGTGGCGGAGTGAGCTAAAGAATGATGATGGATTAAACCCAGATCAGTTGACTTGGGGTGAGTGCTTGCAATGTTCAACACTCCGTCCATCATCCCCTTTGGTTTTGCTATGTTCGCTCTAAGTTGGCAGGGTATGCCCAGACGTGGGTCCTTTGCTCACTTTGCCACTGGATTCAAGATAGCCTGGCTGATGACGGCTGGAAGCCAGAAACCGGTCCCAGGATGCTTGTTTCCGGTCCAGGGTAAACATGGCTTGGCAGTTCGGGCTGGACTGTTCCCATGAGGCACAGGGTCAGACTGATTTGCATATGGCCATGTCTGAACTGGGGTGGCGGAGTGAGCTAAATAATGATGATGGATTAAACCCAGATCAGTTCACTGGGGGTGAGTGCTTGCAATGTTCAACACTCCATCCATCATCCCCTTTGGCTTTGCTATGTTCGCCCTAAGTTGGCAGGGTATGCCCAGACGTGGGTCCGTTGCTCACTTTGCCACTGGATTCAAGATAGCCTGGCTGATGACGGCTGTAAGCCAGAAACCTGTCCCAGGATGCATGTTTCCGGTCCAGGGAAGACATGGCTTGGCAGTTCGGGCTGGACTGTTCCCATGAGGCACAGGGTCAGACTGATTTCCATATGGCCATGTCTGAACTGGGGTGGCGGAGTGAGCTAAAGAATGATGATGGATTAAACCCAGATCAGTTGACTGGGGTTGAGTGCTTGCAATGTTCAACACTCCGTCCATCATCCCCTTTGGTTTTGCTATGTTCGCCCTAAGTTGGCAGGGTGTGCCCAGACGTGGGTCCCTTGCTCACTTTGCAACTGGATTCAAGATAGCCTGGCTGATGCGACTGGAAGCCGGAAACCGGTCCCAGTATGCTTGTTTCTGGTCCAGAGAAGACATGGCTTGGCAGTTTGGGCTGGACTGTTCCCATGAGGCAGAGTGTCAGACTGATTTGCATATGGCCATGTCTTAACTGGGGTGGTGGAGTGAGCTAAAGAATGATGATGGATTAAACCCAGATCAGTTGACAGGGGGTGAGTGCTTGCAATGTTCAACACTCCATCCATCATCCCCTTTGGTTTTGCTATGTTCGCCCTAAGTTGGCAGGGTATGCCCAGACGTGGGTCCCTTGCTCACTTTGCCACTGGATTAAAGATAGCCTGGCTGATGACGGCTGTAAGCCGGAAACCGGTCCCAGGATTCTTGCTTCCGGTCCAGGGAAGACATGGCTTGGCAGTTTGGGCTGGACTGTTCCCATGAGGCACAGGGTCAGACTGATTTGCATATGGCCATGTCTGAACTGGGGTGGGGGAGTGAGCTAAAGAATGATGATGGATTAAACCCCGATCAGTTGACTGGGGGTGAGTACTTGCAATGTTCAACACTCTGTCCATCATCCCCTTTGTTTTTGCTATGTTTGCCCTAAGTTGGCAGGGTATGCCCAGACGTGGGTCCCTTGCTCACTTTGCCACTGGATTCAAGATAGCCTGTCTGATGACGGCTGTAAGCCGGAAACCTGTCCCAGGATGTTTGTTTCCGGTCCAGGGAAGACATGGCTTGGCAGTTCGGGCTGGACTGTTCCCATGAGGCACAGGGTCAGACTGATTTGGATATGGCCATGTCTGAACTGGGGTGGCGGAGTGAGCTAAAGAATTATGATGGATTAAACCCAGATCAGTTCACTGGGGGTGAGTGC